>OY829527.1:760764-1317035 GCA_963691665.1 Clepsis dumicolana
ACGTCATAGTGACATCGCATAGCATGACAAGGAAAATAGTTATGACGTTTACTATGAAAATGTTCTATGGTCGGTCAGGAATTAATTTCCTCGACTGTACGTATCGAATTAATTTAAATCAACCAAACTTCAAACAGTTGACGGTGGCGCCACCGATTCTCTCCAGATCTGGATCCCGGTAACCCCTGAACAACCCCGACTACGAAGTGCAAAATTCGAACTTCGTATCGTGTCGTTGCTCTCAAGCTAATATTATTTAACACGAGAGTGAGCGGGACGATACGATACGAACTTCGATTTTCGAATTTCGTAGTATGGGGGGGTAATTCAGCTCATGTCCGAATTTAATAAAATTATGTAAGTACATGTCAACTTACCTGTCTAATTTCATGAACTTTAATTGTCTTTCTTGACTTTAAACATAGAGTTTTAAAAGCGGTCTCAACTTTTACACATTCAATTAGTGTTCATACCATGATATTTCTGTTGACAAGTTTTACTGGTGCTAATAATAATTTGATGTCGCTATCTACTACCCATTGAATCTTTCAAGAACACATCACGAGCACAAAATAGTCTGTCGGTTTGTGAGTAAAAACACTCCTAACTCTTCTCTTATAAGTAATTGAAAAGACATCTATTACTCATGCCTGTGAGATGTTATAAAGAAATAACCTAACCCTACCAACTTAGAAAAATAGAAAAAGTTCAGTATCTCAGAAACGGCTTAACCGATTTTTATGAAACTTATTAAAAACTAGCTTTCGATTAAGAAAGCCGTGTTGAAATCCGTTCATCGGTTTACAAGGTACGATGCCACTGCCACAGACATACACAGATAAACATACACAGACAGGTCAAACTTACAACTTTTTGGTTAAAAATACGAACGGAAGATAATAGCAACAATGATATTCATTAACCCACTTAGAAACCAATAAATCACGTTCGACCGCCAGTCATTTAACGCAAAATCAATACAAGTCTACCCATGGTTACAAATTACCTTCTCTGGCCACCAATCATGATGACATTTGATTATCGTCATTATATGAGTCCGTGAAGTGTCTCGACCATCAGTTGGGAGTGACTCCGGAGTCGGTGAAGATACCATTACATAACATAATATATTTGTCAGTCAGAGGCCGACCGGGTACGTGAGCACACGCCTTATCAAGGTATGTTTTGTGATAGTGGTATCTTTTGTTAACCGACTTCAAAAAAAGGAGGAGGTTCTACGTTCCACTGTATGTATTTTTTTAAATGGACGATGCACGTCACTATCGTAAATGTTCTTGGGTATGTGGCTGTTTTAAATGTATCGCGGTTAGTCACATTAGCCATATTCAGAGCGGGAATTGAAGCGGTTGCTTTATAAGTTTGATGAGCTCCCAATATTTCGACGCAGTTACCTTTGACAAATTCGTGAAACCTAGTAGATAGATAGATAGATACAAACTTTATCCTTCAAAACAATACATGACTTTATGACAAAAGACAAATAAAAACGAAAATACGACACTAAAAATAAAATAACAATTAGACAGAGTTAACACAATAATAATCAGGAAGCCATGTGATGAAGCGAAGAAGAGGCGCTGACTCAGCATGATTCTAGTAATAAGCTAGTAATTTAATCGCGGTCAATATCCTGTTCTGAATTTGTCTAAGGGTAAAACGGAACACGTTGAGTTTATTACGGATTTGAGAATGGTTTGGTCGAGTGGATGCTCAACGAAGTGTGTCGTTTGTGTGTTGCTATGTGTCGCTTTGTAAACATTACGTGGTTGCTGAAAGATGCAAAACGACTCTTGTCAACATGCCTAATTATGATAGCAGGCTCAGTGACTTTAAAGGTGGCAAATGTCATTGGTATTAATTATGTTTATAATAATTTTAATTTCACGTTCACCGGCCGGCTTTTTAAAATCGGTGAAGTCATCGCAAATTATGACAATAAAACCATGAGGAGTGCCAAATGTCTATACAATATCGCGTTATTTTACAATAATAAGCCTGATGTAGCTAGTTTCACTATATAGAACCTACTTATAAACTAAAATAAAAGCCGGACAAGCGCGAGTCGAACTCGCGCACGAGGGTTCCGTAGAAAGATTTTAACGCTTTTCCCTAGTGTTTTAAGAACTCAAGTGTTAGCAGAGCCCTGCTCCTAAGCAAAATTACGCAGTGTGGGTCAACTTATATTGGTCTGCGAAATCTACAGACAGACATAAAAAATTTAGATTTTGAGACTTTTCTGAGTGGTTGTGCTATAAGAGCTACCTTCATACCAAATTTCAAGTTTCTAGGATAACTGGAAGTACCCTTTAGGTTTTCGGGTTTCGGCAATTTGTATGGAAATAACCTTTTTAATGACTGTATCTTTTGATTGCGTTGACTTAGAAGGTTGATTTTTTCACAGCTTCGAGGGAACGCAGGTTTGAGTATTTGGTATTAATTTCAGCATGCTACCTCCACGCGTTCCAGAGAAAAAGGGCCTTGACAGACAGACAGACAGACAGACGGACAACAAAGTGATCCTATATGGGTTCCGTTTTTTCCGTTTGAGGTACGGAACCCTAAAAAGGAATATGTTTAATTCCTACACGCTATTTTGGATTTGTTTTTTTTTTATACGACGAGGAAGGCAAACGAGTAAGTGGCTCACCTGATGGTAAGTGATCACCACTGCCCATAGACACCCGCAACCCCAGAGGGTTTGCAGATGCGTTGCCAACCTAGAGAGCTAAGATTAAATGCCTCTTGTGCCCGTAATTACACCGGCTGTCTTACTCTCCACACCGGAACACAACAGTGCAAGCACTGCTGCTTAGCGGCAGGATTAGCGAGTAAGATGGTGGTAGCGATCCGGACGGACCTTGCAGGTCCTACCACCCGCAAAATGTGCCTCTGATTTAAGCAGAGGTCTAAGTGCCGTACAAAGTGAATGGTACAACGGCTCTATAGCGAAACAAGCTACTGCAAGCTATTCTAAAGGAATGCGACATTTTATGAAATTGGCAATTTTCTTTGTTATATCGTCCTTGATTGCAACTAGATCAATATGAAATGCGCGTCCCATGATATTCACAATTAATAAACTACAAAAAGTTTAACCTCCTAAGCGGGTGGAGGATGGATGCAAATGGCAATGGATCGTCAGGCGTGGAGAAATGGAGAGGAAGCCTGTGTCCGAAGACGGGCAAACTAAGGGCTGAAGACGAGCAAACTAAGGGCTGAAGACGGTCAAACTAAGGGCTGAAGACGGGCAAACTAAGGGCTGAAGACGGGCAAACTAAGGGCTGAAGACGGGCAAACTAAGGGCTGAAGACGGGCAAACTAAGGGCTGCTATCGATGGATGGGTAACTTCCTAACCGTTAAGGACATGAGATGATGACTACCAGATGCAAATACTTGTATTGTTTTAGAAAATATACGAATCACACGATAAAATATACGAATCACATGATAAAATCTCGTACGTGCCTTTAAAATTTGAGTGTTGCCCTCGATTTCCCTGTGATCCCATCCTCAGATTCTGACTTGGTGACAGTGAGACCAACAAGAAAGTATACCCTTTCAAACGAAAAAAGTCTTCGAGTAATCGAGGAACATACATAAGGAAAGATTCTAATGAATTGCGAACCTCCCCCTTTTTTGAAGTCGATTAATAAATGGCCTGAAACGCTTCCAGAAACTTCATTAAGTTGATAAAGTGCATAAAGCCATTATCAATCACACCAGGTTCACGATAAAATAATTGTTATCTTCCTGTTTTGCTGTTTAGTTATCTTTAAATGGTTACGAAACTTTGTTATTTGGCGTTTTGGTACAAGATCCATAAAACGAACTTAGCATTAAAATTTGGATTGTCATTGCGCTTATAAAACTACCTACCTACTAAAATTTATGATAATAGCGGGTGACTTGCAAAAACTTGGCTCTATTTTTGTAGAGTAAAGAACTGATTGTTTTTAACTTGATTGACTTCGTAATTTTTTGCTATCTATTTATTATACAAAACTGATATAAAATTTTTAGGCTTCCGAACCAAAATGGTAAAAAAGGAACCCCTATGGTGAGACTCGGTCCGTGTGTCTGTCCGTCACAGCCAGTTATCTCAGGAACGACTACTGCTATCGACTTGAAATTTTGAACAGTTTTAGATATTGCTTACCCAAGTATTTTGCAAATAGGGTGTTATAAGTAATGATATGAAAAAAATATTCTTGAAGGAAAACATAGTGACGAAACCTGCACACTCCTGCGAAGCAATTCAGTGATGTGTGTGAAGTTACCTATCTGCACTGGGCCCGCGTGGGAACTAAGTACATCCCAAGCCCTCTCATTCTGAGAGGAGGCATGTACCCAGAAGTGGGATGTAAAACGATGTTGATGACGATGATTCTTATTGCACCGCACCGGTCCGTAACTGTTGGTCCAAAGACGAAAGGCCCCGTATGTCTTTATCTTTTGCTATTGGCTCCAGTTGGAGCCGGCGGTTCTTCTGATCTTGTTTTTCCATCGTATCGGTGGCATGCTTATTTTTTTTTATACGACGAGGAAGGCAAACGAGCAAGTGGATCACCTGATGGTAAGTGATCACCACTGCCCATAGACAAACGCAACCCTGGAGGGTTTGCAGATGCGTTGCCAACCTAGAGAGCTAAGATGAAATGCCTCTTGTGCCCGTAATTACACTGGATGTATTACTCCGCCGAACCGCCTATTGTCTACCATACCTGTTTTTCTGTAATCTCCTTGTACTGTTTTGTGGTTTTCAATAAAGAATATTTGTATTGTATTGCACTCTCCACACCGGAACACAACAGTGCAAGCACGGCTGCTTAGCGGTAGGATTAGCGAGTAAGATGGTGGTAGCGATCCGGACGGAACCCGCACAAGGTCCTACCGCCCGCAAGTTTATAGAGTTAGGTACTTTTATGGTGCAGCGCTGGTCTCTGAGCCTCTCTACCATCTCTCATTTTCATTTTAATTTTTGTCCGTACGTTTTTATAATATTTCGTTCGTGGTCTCCATTCGAGGACTCGTTTGCTCCACCGTTCCTACGACATATGTGGCCTGCCCAACGCCATTTCAACTAATCTGTAAATTTAACATAGACCCATAGAACGAGGAGTGGTTTAGGACATTGTCATATAAGCGAGCCAAAAGACACCAACGCGGCTCTGGTTCTCCGCGCGCCTCCCATCCTTCCTCTATCTGTCACGCTTGCGGTCGAATATGCCGCTCCCTTATTGGCTTGCACAGCCACCAAAAACGATGCATTACCTCTACTTGACACTGCTTAAACAGTCTGCAATAGACTACAAGGCCGATGATGATGATGAAATTTAACATTAACTCTTAACTTCCAGATGGCTCGTCTTCTCTGCTTCGGAGTTCTAGCGACACTGTCGCTACCTTTTCTATACGTCCTCTACGTGTTGTTCCTAAAGAGTCCTCCCCCCCTACCAGAGTTCGACTACAATGCGTGGTGGGGACCCAAAGAGCTCAAAGCGAAACAGGACACCAGTGTTAGGAGCTTCAAAGTGCAGTTCGGTGCGCCGGTAAGTCAAGAGTATAAATATTGATTAACCATGTAACATACATTACTTATCTAATACGATGGCCGAATAGCCTAGTGGTTAGAGACCCTGACTATGAAGCTTGAGGTCCCGGGCTCGATCCCCGGTCGGGGCAGATGTTTGTATGATGAATACGAATGTTTGTTCTCGAGTCCTGGATGTTTAATATGTATATAAGTATGTATTTATCTATATAAGTATGTTTATCCGTTGTCTAGTATCCATAGTACAGGCTTTGCCTAGTTTGGGACTAGGTCAGTAGGTGTCAATTGTCCCATAATATTTATTATTATTATTTATGATTAGTTTGTACACCTTGAAAGTAGATCGCAGAGCACTTTTTATTTTATTGAACCCATGAGCCAATGAGCAAATAAATTACTACTATATTCTGTATGTTACATGTTAGATTCTATTTGATTGTTTTTGTGATTGAGTACTCTTTGGATTTGGATTGGATTGCATTTCCCCAAATTGTTACAGCATGGTTTATAACCACATGGATGTCAAATAGTGCAAGGTTCCCATACAACAGATCGCAATAGCACACCGGCTATAACTCCAGCCTACTAATACTAGACTATAGAGTGTATAGCTTGTAGCGTCGATCTCTTCACGTACAGTCGAGTTCTCCAATATCTATTCTGTACAGCCAACGGTTCATAAATATCTAAACGCAGACCTTATGCAACTGGCAATAAGGTCTGTGTATAGATATTTTTGAACTGTTGACTCGACTCGACTCAACAGGTCTCAACTCGACTGTACTTAATTGTTGTTGGCGGTGTTATGCTAATATTAATGAATTCTTTTTAACCACCAATTTCTTTATCAGATGGTCAGCGACCTGAAAGAGCGTCTCAAGAATCATCGTAAGTGGACACCTCCCTTGGAGAATATCGGCTTCGAATACGGATTCAACACTAACCAGTTGGACAGCTGGGTGCAGTACTGGTCTGAGAAGTACAATTTCCAGGAGCGAGAGAAGTTCTTCAATAAGTTCCCGCAGTTCAAGACTAACATCCAGGGGTTGGATATCCACTTCATCAGGGTGAAGCCTGAGGTACGTTGTGGCGAGATGGTCCGAAACGGTTTAATCATCAAAATTAAAATTAATGGGGGTCAGAATGACCTTAAAAGTATTGCTGTCTTTCTTTTGTAGAATACTGTGTTTTTCTTGAAAAAGTTTCGTATTTTCATCAAGATTGTTAAGGCTGCAATCAGTTCTCGACCGACGGTAAATCATCAATGAAAATAGCATGGGTATTTAATGGTCGGTCGAGCACTGCACTGAAATTTTCATCTTGTGATCTGCTGAGCAAAAAAAAGGGTAACACAGTGAAATTACTGTCTATGCTAGTACTACTAGTTATTCTTTCTGTAACAAGCAAGTCCCTTTAAATTTACAATATCACCTGTGTTATGCAACATCTCTTCATTTCATCTTCTGACCACCCATTTAATCTCTCAGTCTCTCATCAATGCTTCTTCATTCAAACGGTTTTCTAAATAATCGTTTTGAGATTGAGAATATTTTCTTTCCTGTGGGGACGAGTATTCCTTTAGGTAGATATCTTGCAAATTAAATGACACATCCGGTGGTCGGATTGACTTGAAATTTGGTATGGATGTACTTACTTACACGCAGCCACAGTTCCATAGATATGTTTTTGGTTTGATGTGAACATTATATTCCAGGTTCCAGCTGGAGTGGAGGTGGTCCCCATGCTGTTCCTGCACGGCTGGCCTGGCTCCGTCCGGGAGTTCTACGAGACCTTACCACTCCTGACAGCCGTTAGCAAGGACCGGAACTTCGCCATCGAAGCCATTGTTCCTAGCCTTCCTGGATACGGCTTTTCTGATGTAAGCTTAAAATAAGACTACCACATCATCAGACGAAACATTTTCACCTTTCAAAGAAGATAAAATATAAATTCACGAGTGAGGAAACAGAAAAAGGCTTGACTTGTATTGGTTGCCAAAAATAAAGTCCAAAAATAGTCGTTAAAAGCTGTAACTTCCCAGTTTTTTCTCAGATTCAGTTTTTAATTAAGATCATACATGCTATTTCAGCATTAAAGTGTCAAATCGACTGTCATTTAGTACCGAAAAGTGACACTGTGCTCACACTACAGAAGTCAAATCATCAATCATTATGTTACCTTTACCTCCATCCATTTTGATGTCAGCGTCATTGAATGACAATAGCAAACAATTATACATACCTACTTCTTTGAATTGTCTTTTAGTTTCACAAGGAAACGGGTCACATATTTATTACAACAAAACAAATAAAAACGAAAAGAATAATAATAACAGTAATAAAATTTAACACCTAAAATGGCAAACGTCCCCGAGTCCGCTACCCCGGGGCAAGGTGCCCAAAAGGCTGGCGGCGTTGCCTCTTTGTATAGCAATGCCTATACGTTGGCTGAGGAACGCGCCAACCCTATGATCACCTGTAATTTTGATAATTTTTTTTCTTATTGAATTAAAAAAATTGAGTGCGTCGGGTCCCCACGGGCCATGCGTCTCCACACTACGAGTTTCACAAGTAATCACGCTAGCACATATTTTCCAGGCTGCCGTCCGCCCAGGGTTGGGATCCGCGGAAGTGGCTATAGTGATGAGAAACCTGATGCAGCGTCTTGGTTTCAAGAAGTTCTACGTAGAAGGGGGCGATTGGGGCGGCATCATTGGCTCTGACTTGGTCACCATTTTTCCAGATGTAAGTCAGTTTCCAACCTTTTATTTCATTTGGTAAATTTTTGTAAACTTTTGTTTGTCTATTGCAATTAACAATAACAACCTAACCTAACCAACTTATACAAGTTGTAAGCCCCCGATGTCGATATTGTCAAATATCTCAAAAACGGCTCAACCGATTTGAGTAAAACTTAGCTTAAAACATTGATATACAAAATTGACAGATATGCCACCGCTTCACCGGGCGGACATGCAATTTATAGGTGATTAGGTGATTCGGTGACTTAGTATCCCTTGATGTTTGACATTAGGTCAGTCTAATGACAGCTAATGAGTAAGGGCCGCATTTTATCAGCGCTGAACAGGTGTGCCTATCTATAATGTTGTATATTATATCGACGGCTTAAAACCATCTCGATTAAACTAGCTTTCGATTAAAAAAACCCGTTTGGGTTTGGGAGCTATGATACCACAGATACATACACAGATACACCCATACTCAGGACAAACTTATAACACCCCTCATTTAAATTATCTCTTCCAGGAGGTCCTAGGGTTCCACAGCAACCTTGGTTTCGTGATGTCCAACGCCGCCAACATTCTCAACCTCATCGGAAACTTCTTCCCCTCATTGGTGGTGGAGTCTCGCCTGGCAGACCGCATGTACCCCATTTCCAAGGTCACCAGCTACTTGGTGGAAGAGAGTGGTTACATGCATATCCAGTCTACGAAACCTGATACTGTTGGTAAGTTAAGATTTATTTTGGCATCACATAACACCATCACCCTATTTTTGCGTCCCACTGCTGAGCAGAGGCCTTCAGTTCACTTGGAATAGGCTTATTTTTGCTTAAAAACTGAGAAAAAAAAGTTTTGAATTTGGATATGCAGTTTAGGTAAGTTATGTAAAAACAGGACGTACAATTAGTACGAGTATATAAGAGTACGGCTATTAATGAAAATTTGAGTTAAAAAGTATAGGTACTTCTTTATAACAACAGTTCTTGAATAATCATAGTTTTGTGTATTCTTCGTATTTTCTTTACCAGGTGTTGCAGTTGGCGACTCCCCCGTTGGTCTTCTTGGTTACATTTTGGAGAAATTCTCGACCTGGACTAAACCTGAGTACAGAAACGAATTAGATGGTGGCCTAGCCAAGCACTGGACCAGAGACCAACTTCTGGACAACCTCATGTGCTACTGGGCGACCAATTCTTTCACGACCTCGGTGAGGTTGTACTCTGAGACTATCAACAAGAGATACTTTGCACTGGAGATGGCAGAGTAAGTTCGTAAATCGAATCAGGATACTAGATTAAAGATAAATTGTATTAAATGGTTTCATCTACTGTGTTAATTTAAGATTTAGGGCACATTCAGGAGCTCCAAAATACTGTTAAGTTGTCATTTTATTTTTTGAACAATCATCATCATCATCGGCCTCGTAGTCTATTGCAGACTGTTTAAGCAGTGTCAAGAGGTAATGCATCGTTTCTGATGTGCAAGCCAATACGGTAGCGTCAAATTCGACCGCAAGCCTGGCAGTAGGAAGGATAGAAGGCGCGGAGAACCAGAGCCGAGTGAAAAATACTATTCATTTTATGTTATGTGTTATTTTAAAAGTTATGTTCATTTACGTATTTTTTGTACAAGCTCCAAGACGTTGTTATTCTCTCCATTTATTCTATTTTTATAATCAACTAGCAGCCCGTCCCGGCTTCGCACGGGGTAGACAATTATCAATATTGTTGTACATTATTTTGTTCTATCGCTAATAGTTTCGGCAGCGCATTCGACGAAAGACATTTTAAGACTTATTTTTCTACACCTTCGGTTACATTGTTCAAATTTTACCAAGGATCCCTAATTTTTTTCAAAATGAAATGTAGCCTATGTCAAATTGGAAGAATGTAGCATTCTATTGGTGAAAGAATTTTTTAAATCGGCCCAGTACTTTTTGAGCCTATTCATTACAAACATACAAACATACAAAAATAGGTACAAATCTTTCCTCTTTATAATATTAGTGTAGATAGTGTAGATTACTGTTTCATATTTAAAAATTATCTTACACATTTGTTCTTCCACTCCGGATAACAAAGATTTCGTGAACAGATCAGTCTTAATAAAAAAATCTTTACACTTTCTTTCAACAGGATCCCAACGCCCGTCCCTACCTGGATCGTCCAAGCTAAGAACGAGCTGTCCTACCAATCTCCAAGACAGCTCAGATTGAAGTTCAAGAACCTGGTCCACGCCAATCCCATCGAAGATGGAGGTCACTTCCTCGCCTTCGAACTCCCAAAAGTCTTTGCTGAAGATGTACTGAATGCTGTGACGGCATTCAGGAAATTCAAGAGTCAGAAGACGGAGTTGTAGATGGAGGTTTTGATGATGATGATAATATTAATGAAACAAACAAATGGTGGGATCGATGATGGATAAATGCGATTTATTCTCAACGATAATTTTGTATGTGATCTCAAAATAACACCTAAAGAAGATTTTAAGTGAGAGTCAAGTTAATACAGAGATTAATGATAAGTTTCTATCTAGAGTGAAGATTGTTATCGTGAAAGATTGTTTGAATAAAGTTTTGTATCTGTTGTTATTGTTGCATTTTTATTTTCTGTATTTTAAACTGGATGTTTTAAGTTTGATTTTGTTGTTGAGTAATGCAATGCAAAAGTACACTTAGGTCTGGCTTTTTAAGTGGGTCGGTAGAAAAAACAGTTCAGCAGAAATGGAAATATTGTGAAATGAGTGTATACTTACTTAACTTTAAATTTGTATAATTATTAAAGACAAAATATTTATGTTCATCCCCCAGAGAAGATCACAACAGCAACTCATGCTGATGACGTCGTCCACATATCCAGCGATGCAGCCAGCATCATTTTACCAAAAATCACGGTTTATTTAGAACGAGAATCAAACAAAATAAGTACAATACAAGAATTTATTTTTCCTCTATCACAAGCCCAATTTACTACCCTGAATTTTCCTAAAAGCCTCCACCGCAGTGAATACGTCTTTCGCCAGAACTTGAGGTGCCTCTAACGCTATGAAATGCCCTCCATCATACAATACTGTCACGTTCACTAGATTTGGAAACTTGTATCGTAATGCGCTTGGCATTTGGTACAAAATCTCGTATTCCGCCTGCATTATCCATGTCAGGACCGGAGTGGGGCGGCTGCAAAACGATTTTTTTTAGAAATATCACGGTATCATAATATATAATATAAATTTAAACTAGTGAGACAAGTTGTGCAAGTCGCAATACATGGCACGGCCGTTAAGTGAATGAGCCAGGAATAGACTTTGAATTTTTGAATTTTGAATTTTATGAAATTTGAATTTTGAATTTTACAAAAAAAACACTAGTCTAGTTTATCAAGATACGCTTTAAAAAAAAATGTCTGTAGAGAAAACAGCTTTTATAAAATGTGAACATTTAGAAAGATTTAAAAACACTTAGGTGCCACCTTACATTTACCTTTTACCACTAATTTTATTCATAAATGAAAATGTATTAACTCGTAAACACTTACATATTGAACCGCAAATGGCTGAGCAGTTCCACCAAGCCGTCTCTGTACAATCTGAAGGACGTGACCACGCTCTTCGGGGCCCAGTACATCATCAGGTTGTCCAGGAGCTGTTCCTTGGTAAAAGCGTCCAGGCCTCCATCAGGCGCGTCCACATTGTGATAATTGGTACCCACTGAGAACTTCTCGAGAATGTACGCTAGGAGACCTAGTGGAGAATCGGAGAGAACTGTACCTGGAATCATAACATTAAATATTATAAACAGGCCTCATAAATATAAATAGAGTAAACAGTCAGTATCCCATACTCAACAAACCAGGGTCTACATGATGTACGGCGGCTGATATTACTTATAGCTCTTATACACTGTTTTTGTGCGATAAATGTTCGATTTACTTGTACAGAGTTACCCCAAAGCAAAATCCCATATCGTAAGTTAGAGGCAACATAGCCATGATATGCACTTAAGGCTGTCTTAGTATCAGTTATCCTTGTTAAGCGCCACAGTGCATAGGCAAATCTATTTATTTTGGAGCACACTTTATCAACATGCAATTTCCAGGTACAGTAATTGTCCAGTGTAAAACCTAGAAAAGTAGTGTTGTCACTTTCAGCTAGAATTTCATTATTGTGAGTAATATTAAGTATTTCTTTTTTACCTCTCTTGTTTATAAATTGCATGTATTTTGTTTTACTTAAATTAATTTTTAAATTATTATCTGTTAGCCATTGCAATATGTCAGTTATAGTATTATTAATAATGTCATTAAAATTTTGATTTTTATCATCATAAATAATAATTGAGATGTCATCCGCAAATAAGGTGCAATCAAATTTAGTAATTAGAGGTAAATCGTTGATGTATAATAGGAATAATAGCGGTCCCAGAATACTTCCCTGAGGAACTCCAACCTTGTTAACTTTGGTTGTGGACCTATATACATTTTCAATTAAATTTTTATCAAGTCCTGTGATTTCTACCATCTGCTGCCTATCTCTGAGATAGCTGTTTAGCCAATCAAAAACCAGACCCCTAATTCCATAATTTTCACATTTCTTTAATAATAGATCATGAGAAACACAATCAAAGGCCTTGCTCATATCGAAAAAGATGGCAACCGTTTTATTCTTTCTATCAACATTGTCGACGATTCTGTTAATCAGATTGAAAGCAGCAAGGGTAGTAGATTTGCCCCTTTGAAACCCATGTTGCTGAGAACACAATATTTCATATTTGTTCAGAAAGTTCATTAAGCGGCTATGCATTGCTTTCTCAAAAACCTTCGACAAGACAAGGACCGATGTGATAGGTCTATAAGTATCAGGTAAATTCACATCGCCTGTCTTGAATATGGGCTTTACTATAGAAATTATTAGTTTTTCCGGATATGTACCCTGCTGGAAAGACATATTGACCAAATGTGACATTACCGGAGCAATAATATCCGAAGTTAACTTTACTATATTTGTTGTAATGTCATCATATCCCACAGAACTTGTGTTGTTAAGTGTTTTAATTATCTTTAAAATTTCCTGCGGGTCAGTAGGTGATAAGAACATATAGATTGATTTGGTTGTAACTTATGCCTATAGGGATTGGAATTATCAACATCGATTTGATTGTTAGCAATATTTATAAAATATTCATTAAATGCATTTGCAATGTCACTTGGATTAATTATAATGTCATTTTTATATTTAATTTTTTGAATATTCTTTTTTATATTCTTTAAAGCAGGCAGATGTTTGTATGATGAATTCGAATGTTTGTTCTCGGTTATTGGATGTTTAATATGTATATAAGTATGTATTTATCTATACAAGTATGTTTATCCGTTGTCTAGTACTCATAGTACAGGCTTTGCCTAGTTTGGGACTAGGTCAGTTGGTGTCAATTTGTCCCATGATATTTGTTATTATTATTATTATTATTATTGTGTGTGTGTGTGAAGGACTTTATCCGTACTGGAGAATTGGGACCGCGTACGATCGATCCTGAATACTATATTGGGCAAGTGATACGACAAGACAACTTCTTTAAGACCATTTTAGAAGGAAAATTTTAAGGAAAGAGAGGAAGAGGTCGAGCAAGGCGAAGCTGCATGGACCAGATACAATACAAATATTCTTTATTGAAAACCACAAAACAGTACAATTTGGAGATTACAGAAAACAGGTATGGTAGACAATAGGCGGTCTTATAGCTTAACAGCGATATAAAGGAGATAAAGGAGAAGTCCGGTGTAAATAAATAAGCTTTAGGTGATGGAGATGACTTACCAATTGTGTCAGGCTTAGAAGCCTGTAAATAAAAGTATCCCAGTTCCTTCAAAATCATGGAGAACCTGTTCATTCTATCTTCTAACTGTGGCTCCGCCAGCCATTTTGGAAATAAAGCCCCAACAGACGTCGTCAGCAAGGCGAGAGGGTGCTGAAAATAAACCAGTAAAAGTTTAAGCCAATTCACACACGGCGTCGTAGCGTAAACGTATGGTGATACGCGTGTAGGACGAGAGCGATAGAGTCTGGCCAACGAAAGCTGAACCAGGAAAAACGCGGCAATTTTCTCAGATAAATTTCAATTTGACATACGACATGACACCTCAGATAGACACACAGAGACAAAGTGTTGCCAATGAAATAACTACGAGGTTCAACTTTCGTTTGCCAGACTCTACGAGCACGTACATGTTCAAATTAGTCCGCACACGAAGCGGCGTATGCGGACTTAAGTGTTTGACCATGTACGCGCTCGTATTGCTCCCGTCGTACGCGCGTATTACGATATGCTTACGCTACGACGCCGTGTGCGCAGGGGCTAAGAGTCTGAATATTGAGGGTGATCTATTTGTTAAGCGCACAAATATTACAGTAGTTAGCTTTATGCGAATATGTCGAGGACATTCGTAGCGTCGGTTGCTTACGTGCTACAGTTTGACTACATACGAACGCCATTTTGCCCCCTCTCGGCGAAATCCATCTAGGTCAGTTACGAGTGCCTTCATCTCTACAAGGCTGTTGCAATACTGAGAAGTCTAGACCTTACCTTGACAACAGCCAGATTACTATGGAATCCCAACACCTCATCTGGGAAGAGCGTGGCCATGTCAGATCCCACTTCCCCGCCCCAGTCGCCAGCTTGTATGTAGAACTGCCTGTGACCCAGTCGGTGCATTAGGTTCCTCATGATTACTGCCATTTGAGGACTGCCCAACCCTGGACGACAGGGTGCCTAAAAAAATCATTTGTAACTTAAGCTTCTCTGCTGACGGCATTTGATTATCATTGGATCGGATTTCTATGAAATGCAACGAATTTCAAGTCAATCTGACCACAAGACGTGGGTCAATATTCATATGCATGAATTAATTAATTATGAGAACGGACTACTCCATAAGAATATTCCAAGGTCAAATGCTTATCATGTGATGCAAAGGGCTCACGCCGTAGGTAGGTATACACAAAACATGCTAACAACTGGGTCATAGCATCGAAGAACGAACATGACTGTGACAGTAAAAATTGTACAAAGTGATGGTGGGGTACTAACATCAGAATAACCGAAGCCAGCCAGGCTTGGGGCGATGACCTCGAACACGAAGTCGTGACCAGGGTCCAGGGTTGTGAGGAGCGGGATCACCTCGTAGAACTCTCTCACGGAGCCTGGCCATCCGTGGAGGATGAGGAGAGGAAGAACGGTCGCTCCTGGAGGTGCCTGGAAGGAGAGTTTTAGAAACATGATTTAGAATTCCGTCCGTTGAAGCGAAGTAGTGTAGGATCGACCACGCTTGCTCTGGTCGCAGGCAAGGCAACGGGACTGTAGTAGGTTAGAACGGACGTCATCGGCTACCGCAGCCACGGCAGCCGACGTCGCCCGGTCCGCTCAGTGGGAGAGTCGTAATTGATTTTAAAGAATTTTAATATATGCACAGTAATTTTAATAATTTGCCGGATGAATTGAAAGTATTACAGGGAAAGATGTTCAAACGTGATCTGACGATATGGTTGATGGAGAAATGTTTTTATAGTGTTAAGGACTACTTAAATTATAAGCAAAATTTGATAGAAACACGAGTTGTTGCAATACAGATCAAACTTTTATTTTTATAGTTACCACAGATAACATAACTTTACTTAAACTAATAATAGGTGGCGCTAGTAGCAACTAAATAGATATATTTTGATATCATATTTTAACACCTCCACTTATCAAAATAATCTAGGCATTCTGCTAACAAAATAAAATAATAACAATTAAAATAGCCTATATTATACTTTGTATGCCTAATTTTTTAACAAAATAGCCATGCTTCTCACTACATAAACCTTTAGTCAAAAGATCGGCAGGCATCTCAGATGTTGACAGATAAACAATTTTTATAAGTTTGTTAGTGACTGCTTCTCTAACAAAATGATGCCGAACATCAATGTGTTTGGTTCTTTTATGAAATAAGGGATTTTCTGTCAACTTTTGAGCTCCTTGATTATCATTATACAGAGTAATTGTGTATGTACAGTGCATAATCTCTGATAGTAAATTTTTTAAGTATATCCCTTCCTTACAGGCTTCAGTTATTGCCATGTATTCTGCCTCAGTGCTTGACAAGGCAACTGTTGGCTGTTTTTTACATTCATATGATATTACACAACCAGACAATTTATAACAGAAACCGGTGTAGGATTTCCTGTCAATTGTATTTGAGGCCCAATCAGAATCTACAAAGCCTTCCAAGTTACTATTGTCATTTACAAACATTAAACCATAAGATTTTGTTTTCTGCAAATATTTTAGTATCCTCTTTGCATGTGTCCAATGAACTGTTGTAAAACAGTTATTAAATTGGCTCAGATAACTGACACTGTAACTGATATCGGGACGAGTAAGTACAGAGAGATACATGAGGCTTCCTATGAGTTGTGATATGGGTACTGTTTACAAGCATTTTCAGATTTTTCTAATTTTAAATTATTTTCAATTGGAGTATCAGCAACATTACAATTTGACATATTAAATTTCATCAAAACATGGTTCACAAATTGTTCTTGATCTAAGGATATACTGCCATTTTCATACATTTTCACTCTCATACCTAAACATTTTTTTATCTGTCCCAAGTCTTTAATTTTAAATTCTGACATCAAACTCTTTTTTAACTCATCTGCCATAGTGTCACTATTAGAAAATATAAAAAAGTCATCGACAAAGACAGTTACTATAATCTGCTCATTCTGTTTCTTTTTATTATACAAACATGGTTCTAATTTTGACTTAACAAAACCTAGTCTGAGTAAACAATTGTCAACTCTTTCATTCCATGCTCTAGCGGACTGCTTTAGCCCATAAATCGCTTTTTTTAATTTGAGCACAGTATTACTTTTACATTCTAAATTTGGTGGTGTTTGCATGTAGACATTTTCATTTAGGTAGCCATTTAAAAATGCAGTGGTGACATCAAGATGGGTAATTTTAAAATTTAACTTTACACTCAAAGCAAATAATAATCGCAAAGTTGAATACCTTAGAACCGGCGAATATGTCTCTGTATAGTCCACTCCTGCCATCTGGGTGAAGCCTTTTGCCACCAATCGTGCTCTAAATCTCACTTTATTGTCAGTTTCAAACTTTTTTTTAAAAAACCCACTTGCACTTTACCACTCTATCTGCTTCCTTTTCATCTACAACTTCCCATGCTTGGTTATCTTCAAAAGCCTGCAGCTCCTCCATCATAGCCTGTTTCCACATCTCTTTCTCTGAGCCATTCATTGCTTCCTCATAAGTGATTTCTTCACCGCAAGTCTCCATCTGGTCTACCAGACATAGGTTTGTAAAACCATATCTCTCTACAGGTTTTCTGACACGCTTGCTTTTAACTATGGGGTCTGTCATTTCTTGTGACTCCCCTTCCTCCTCACACAAGGTATGATATGAGTCATCTGATGTTGTATCTGAGTTTGATGTGTCACAGACATATGTTGGGTCATTTGGATTCAGGCAAGAATTTTCATCTTCTGCTCCATCCTCCACTGGATCTAGCTGCCCACTGCTTTCTTCCATTACTATATGAGCTATGTCTGTGTCCATCTTCTCCATGATAATGACATCTCGGCTCGTAGTAACTTGCTTTGTATCTGGGTTAAATATTCTATATCCTTTTATATTATCTGGATAACCCACTAAAATGCATTTGACAGCTTTCTTGTCCCATTTTAGTCTTTTATTTTTGGGCACATGCACCATTACATGGCTTCCGAACACTCTGACATGACTTAAATCTGGTTTCTTTCCTGTCCATTTCTCAAATGGTGTCATTTCTCCTAGACCTGAGGCTGGCAACCTATTCTTCAGGTATACTGCTGTATTTACTGCCTCTGCCCAGAAAGTTTTGTCTAGTTCAGCTTCAAACAGTAGGCATCTAGCACGTTCAACTACAGATCGGTTTGAACGTTCACAAAGCCCATTTTGTTCCGGGGTGTAGGAATTTGTTTTCTGATGGACAATGCCTGCCGTTTTGAAATAGATCTCCATCTGTCCTGAACAAAACTCACCACCATTGTCTGTTCTCAGTGTTTTAATTTTTATTCCTGTTTGATTCTCAACCATGCTATGAAATTCTTTGAAATACCTCAGCACTTGGTTCTTTTCTTTCAAAAAATATACAAATGACATCCGGCTGGCGTCATCCACAAAAAGCAAGAAATATTTTGCTTGTCCAATAGATTTGGTTTCCATAGGCCCACATAAATCTGAGTGCACCACTTCTAATAAGTTTTCACTTCTATGGTTTGCCGATGGAAAAGGTAGGCGCGCTTGTTTACCTTCGCAACATACTTCACAATTAGACTTCTGGATGTCAGCCTTGTCTCTGTAGGATATGCCCTCTACAGTGCCATTCTTCATTTTTTCTAGATCATTACTGTTTACATGTCCCAGTCTTCTATGCCACTGCCTAGCATCTGCTATGTGAACTGCTGCTGCTGCCAACACATTTTCTGACTTCACTGTATTCAATTTATACACACCATACTCCAAATTCGCAACACCGATTAGCTTATTCTGTTGATTATGGATATGGCAAGCGTTCTTCCTGAATTTCACTGTATTTCCATTTGCTATCAACTGGCTAACTGATAACAGATTTGTTGTAAGGTTAGGAATGCACAAAATATTACGCACTGCGATGTCCAAGTGAGAATTATTCACTACTGTTGTAATCTGCATATCTCCGACACACATAACTGGCATAGATGTTTTATTAGCAACAACTATTTCTTTAATATCGTGTACTGGTCGAACTGTTGACAAACTTGCTCGATTTGCCGTCACATGATTGCTCGCGCCGCTATCAATATACCAATCATCCGTACTGAATTTACCGTTAACAAAAACCACACTAAAAGCACCAGCTTCTTTTACTTTCATTTCAGTACATTGGTTTTTGTAGTGTCCAATTTTCTTGCACTTATAGCACTTTATTTGTTTTTTTGGGTTTATTTGTGGTTGACGTTGACATTTGTTTTTTTTGTAAACTGTGAAGTGCTGCCAGGTTTCGTGCGCTGACGTTGATGCGACCAAAATGCCGCTTCGCTTCCACTGCTGCCAACATCGCCAGCCATATCAAGTAGCTTCGTTTTTATGATGTCGGCACTAATGATCAAACCAGAGTGCTCTATGGCCATTATCATAGGCGCGAATTTTTCTGGAAGCCCGGCTAGAAGCAATGAACCAATCCATTCTTCGTTTATTTCAAAACCCGTTCCTTTTAATCGCTGCGCCGTTTCCACAATCTGAGACACATAACTGGTCATTGAATCGCAATCATCCAGACGAATGGATATTAATGTTCGAAGCAAACTGATTTTTCTTGTGAATTCATTATCATCAAATAACTGTTTGAGCTTATTCCACAAAGCACTTAATGTGTTTTCATTCTTGATGTGCACATACAACGTGGAATCTATAGTCATCACGAGCTTCGCTTTTGCTTTTCTTTGTTCGATTACTGCTAGATCCCCCGGTATGGCGTCCACATCAATGCCTTCCAACAATAAAAAATTTTTCACTGCAAACGCCCAATCATCATAGTTTTCGCGTCCTTTTAACTTAGGGACATTCACTACGTAAATTGAAGACGACATTCTTGAGAAAAACACGAAATTACTTGGATATTTTTGGAAAATATGGTCTGGTACCCATAACCTGATAGAAACACGAGTTGTTGCAATACAGATCAAACTTTTATTTTTATAGTTACCACAGATAACATAACTTTACTTAAACTAATAATAGGTGGCGCTAGTAGCAACTAAATAGATATATTTTGATATCATATTTTAACAAAATTGACATTGATTGTAATTATAACTAAAATAATATTATTTAAATACCTAGCTTTAGTTATTAATAATGAAATATTTGTACGCTTGTTTGCATGCTGAATACCAGGACATCAATAATATTAATTTAAGACCATTGTATTATACTGTAGTCTAGCAAATAAATACATTTGAATTTGAATTTGAAATCCACGTGACATTATATTGTTAAATAATAAGTAATGAATGAATGAAATGAAGTCATGAAGTGATTGAAGTTAGCTCCGTCTCAAGGTCCGAGAGGAAATCAAATTCTCTAAGCTGGAGTTTTAGTTCAAAAACCTCTATTTTATAAACCTGCAGATGATTAAATGACAAAAAATTCTAATTAAGTGGTAACCTTGGGTTTCACCCATATCAAGTGGATATCCAACCCTTGTACATTAGTCTTGAAGTTCTGGAACTTGTTAAGGAACTCTTCTCTCTCCGTAAAGTTGTATTTCTCCGCCCAGAAGAGTCTCCAGCTGTCCACCTGACGGCTGTTGAAGCCGTATTGGAAAGCAACGCCTTCTAGCGGAGGCGGCGGAGGACGGAAGTTCTTCAAACGATGTTTTAAGTCAGAGATCATCTAAAAAAATAGATTACTCTAGAGTTGTCCTCATCTTCAAGCAACACGAAGGATTTAGTCTTTAAAAAACTACCGCAATACAGATTAATAGAGGTTCTTAACAACACTTCTGTATTGTAACCTAAAATTTATGAGTGCCTATTGAAGATTTACTTAAATATTTCATTAAATTACTTGACCGTCACTGGAAGCTTTATAATTGAGAAGGCACATACTTTTTCGCCGATTAATACCAGTTTTCACCAAGTATTTGACCCTCGTTTCCGGCTCAGTGGCGCCACCTGGCGGTTCGCGGTAGTTTTACTTAATGTAAAAGCTGTCGCGTTTGTCTGACTTCATTGGCGTTTAGTTTTTCGTCGAAACAAGTCGTCCGTAGCAGCTCTTGCTCTGCGACCTTAACAAAAAAGTACTTCTATTTGGTGCACGTGTACTAAATAATTAAGATCATAAAATTAGAATAAAACGTAAAACAGTATTTCGCAAAGTATTGCGTATAGAAAATTGTGTGTGGGTAAGCTGTACTCATGTAAGTACCCGAAATTTTTTTAAAAATAATAATCTTCTTACATTTAACGGTTTTCCGTTCGAACTATTGTTATCTTTTGAAATGCCAGGTTCACCATAAAAAAGGACTATAATTAAGTAAGTACTAGAATAAGCTGACATTATTCATTTTACAGTAATGGATGATCGCGAATATGATCCAATCGAGCCAGTGGCTGGCCCGAGTGGATTGGCTCGAAAGCGGTCCAGGAGCAGTAGTAGCAGCAGCAGCAGCTCGTCGAGCAGCAGTTCTTCAAGCAGCAGCTCATCTTCACCAAGTAAGCATAAACGTTCTCGCCGCCGCTGGCGTAAGAAAAACAAGCGAGCTCGGCGTTCTAGCCGTAAGATGGACCAGCTGTTTAAGGAAATGAGTCAGCTTCGTGAACACATAGCTACATCCAATAATAATAATAACGATACAGCTTGCTATGATAATGATTCGGTATATCCTGATGTAAGCAGAGAAATGTACGGTCACAGTATTACTGATGACCCATGCCCGAGTGTTGAATGTCAAGATTCGAATTTACCGTTCACTTTCGATATCGAAACAAAGTTAAAGGAACCTACTGTTCCTAAAACACCTGACAATTACCTAAAAATGCTTCTGGACATACAACGCTTGGGTAGCAAGGCATGGTCCGAAGTCAGGTATGCTGATACACAAAAATTATACAATCATACTCCAGGTTTCATAGACTTGGAAACAAACGAGGAGGTAAAAATATATGACACCTTACGTCATCTAACCTATGCTGAAAAATCCTATGCAAGCATTACTTATTGCATACTGAAACAAAAAGAAACCGTACAAGAGAGCATTCGTTCTTTACTTACTTGGGCTAAAGCTACAGACGTTAATTTTGAAAATTTAAGTGCAAAAGTTGAAGACCTTTTCCAAAGAGGTGAATTACAAAAAGTTACCGCAGATCTTTTTCAATTAGTTTGTGGCCACCGTGCCGAAGCTATCGAAATGCGCCGTGAAGCTATTACTAGCCAAATTCGAGACCCACTAGTAAAGGCAGTAATAAATAAAATACCGCCCTCGACAACTTATATATTTGATTCGGAGCCTTTCACGTTGGCACTGGAAAAGGCCGGTGGGGTCCGCAAAGCCTTTTGGCCCCACAAAAATAGTACATTTACGCAAGTAAGATCTAATCAAACCAGCAGCCGCCCCTCGCGGGGGCAAAGCGTTCGAAAACCATCAGTTCCATCGCGTGGAACTTTGAGCAATACGCAGGATAATAGCCATGGCTACTTGCCTATGCATATGCATACCTGCAACAGTAACAACCCACCCTCGCGGGGTGGATGCCATTGCCAGCATAACTATAATTCATGGGAAGGTCAACATTCAAATAGTCAGTACAATGTCCATAACTCCATAGGGAGAGGTTCATTTCACAACCGAGGCTCGCGGCCCAATCGTGGAAGTAGCCGAGGACGCGCTAATTTTGGGAGAGGTTACAAAGGTAACCAAAAGAGAAAACAATGACTCCATGCCCTTTCGAGCAGGCCAATTAGCGTATTATCGTGCACAATGGAGGGGAAAAGGAGCTGCGGACATAATATTAAAACTAATCGAAGGGTATCGCATACCATTCATTCAAAAACCCCCTCTTGTCTACCCAAATGTAAACAGGGGACCCTTCCACACCCCTGTGTCAAAAGAAATGTCTGCAATAATACAAAAAATGAAAGTGCAAGGCATTTTAAAGCTAGCACATCGCTCTCCAAGCTTCATCTCTCCTTTATTTCTTGTGCCAAAACCCAACGGACCTGCTCGTCCAATCTTCAATCTAAAAGCGCTAAACGATTACGTAATGGCGGAACCGTTTCATTTAATAAATATGCACCGCATTCCCGATTTTCTTCAACCCAACGATTGGATGTGCAAAGTCGATCTATCCCAAGCATACTTTCACGTGAAAGTAGCAAATTCACACAGACGGTTCTTGCGCCTGGTATACAACCAAGAGTTGTTAGAGATGACTTGTCTTCCGTTCGGGCTAAACACAGCCCCAAGGACATTTTCCATACTAACAAATTGGGTGGCTCAAACTTTGCGACAGGAAAACAACATGAGAGTTCTTGTATACCTCGACGATTTTTTGATAGTACATCACAATGCACATGTGTTGCGCGATCATGTCGAACAAACGATACAAACGCTACAATATCTAGGATGGAAAATAAACTTCGAAAAATCTGTACTTATCCCTCAAAAAAGCATAATTTACCTGGGGATTCTATGGAAAACTTGGGACAACCTAAAATCCCTGCCAAAGGAAAAGATAATCTCGGTAAAAGAAAAAGTAAGCAAAGTTCTCGAGGAAGGGAAAATCAATCTAAAGGATTGTCAAAGGATTGTAGGTCTACTCAATTTTGCGAGCTTCGTAATTCCACGGGGCCGTCTCAACCATCGGCATTTAATAATGTTCATGAACACTCTACCAGACCCATCAACAAATGCTTTTCAGCTGACACAGGAAGTAGCAAACGAACTGAGTTGGTGGATTCAGAACTGCCAGAACTCAACACTTGTACATTACCCAGCTCCTACAAATTTCTTAGCAACGGATGCCTCGGATCTAGCATGGGGAGCACAGTTAAACGATCTGGCACTCTCGGGCTTGTGGTCACAAGCGGAACAGGATTTGCACTGCAATCAGAAGGAAATGTTGGCAATACTTCACGCTCTCCAGGGTCACGCTCAGTCACTGTCTCACAGTACGATCCTTATACAATGCGACAACAAGACGGCAGTTGCTCACTTAAGAAAGGAAGGGGGCTCAAAATCAAAAGCCCTAGTAGCCATAACCCATCAGATATTGACTCTTCTAGATCAACATCACATACACTTCAACATACAATACCTACCAGGCAGATACAACAGTCAGGCCGACCACCTATCTCGTCATCGCCAACCACCAGAGTGGCATTTACTTCCGGCTTGCGTAGAAGTAATATTTTCGAAGTGGGGAATACCGGTAATAGATCTGTTTGCATCGGCGACAGCCCATGTGGTTTACAATTATGTATCACGAGACCTGAGAGATCCTCAAGCCCTTTATCACGATGCATTCAGCGTTCCATGGAACTATCCGCTAGCGTGGGTGTTTCCGCCACCGTTCCTGGTGCCCAGAGTTCTAACTCACCTGAATCAGTCGACAGGATTTTTTCTAATGATAGTACCTCGATGGGAAAAGGTATTCTGGCGTGCGGACCTCAAAGCCCGAGCACTGGCAGCACCGCTGACTCTGAGAAACCTGCAACAACATCTAGTCGACACCTCGACGGGACTCCCACCTCCGAGAGTAGAGAACATCGTACTCGAGGTCTGGAAATGTGGGGGTGGTCGGAGGCGATAGAAACATGGAACTTGGAACAATTTTCACTGCTTCAGAATTCTTGGCGGAAGTCCACTAGAAAGACTTATATGGTAGCATGGAATCGTTGGACGACTTGGTGCACTTCTAAAAATTATGAAGCAAAAAATCCAACGGGTGCGCAACTAGCTCAATTTTTGTCTGACTTATATTTGGTGTATAAATTATCGTACAATACTATACTTTTACACAAATCAGTTGTGTCTACGTTGTGTAACACTGAAACATCAAGTCGGTTAAGTTCACACGTGCTTGTAAAACATATTTTGAAGTCGATCGCGTTAAAAAACCCGCGAACTTCTAAACCACCAATTTGGGACGTCAGTAAATTAATTACGCTGTTGTCAAGTTACGCAGTAGACGTAAATAATATTTTTCAAACATCGCGTCATACAGCGATTTTATTGTTACTA
The DNA here is from genome assembly GCA_963691665.1 of Clepsis dumicolana. Taxonomy (NCBI): domain Eukaryota; kingdom Metazoa; phylum Arthropoda; class Insecta; order Lepidoptera; family Tortricidae; genus Clepsis; species Clepsis dumicolana. The sequence goes on from OY829527.1 coordinate 785,901, forward strand.
TGCTCTGGTAGACGCATACATGATTTGACCTTACTTTCAACAGACTCTGATCATTGCATAAAAACTAGCAATAGTATAACGTTTTGGCCGCATTTTGGGTCTAAAACAGATAGCAGTGATTTTAGACAGTCGGGCTGGAAACTGCTTTTAAATACAGAAAATCAGAATTTAAATCCGATTTTCTGGATAGAAAGAACTATCACATTATTAAATGATAGACGTAATGTCGCCAAAACGTTTAGTTTATTTGTGACAACTAAAGGAGAGGCTCGTCCTGCCTCGCGTACCGTTATAGCAAATTGGGTAAAAACACTGTTTAAGGAGGCAGGCATTACGGCAGCTCCGGGAAGTATTCGATCGGCAGTAGCTTCCAAAAGTTGGCTAGAAAATCATTCTTTAGACGAAATCTTGGCGCGAGGAAATTGGCGATCAGCTAATACATTCCAAAAATTTTATAACCGGGAAGTAATAAGACACGCAGATTCAGTAGATGTCACACAATTGTTTGATCCTGTAGATTAAGATGAAAGCAATCGAACTAACTGTAAACTATGTCATTATGATTGTGTTGCTAAGTTAATTCCACTTGATTTAGTTCTTACACGGCATACCTATAATATATGTATAAGGCAAAGCCCCTTTTTAATTGGAAAATAAAGAATGTTTAAAATCAACATAATAATATTATTTTAATTACTAAAGTTATCACATTGGCGTTGAATTAAGTTCCCATAAACCCAACAACTTAGCATGTGGCGTCACCAGGCGATAACAAACAGGTCTCAATTATAAAGCTTCCAGTGACGGTCAAGTAATTTAATAGCAGCGTTTTACCTGAAATAAAACGCATATTAAAATACTTACCTCACTGGAAGCTTTCATTTAATTTCTGCCTGGTGTAATTGAGCCAATGAAGTCAGACAAACGCGACAGCTTTTACATTAAGTAAAACTACCGCGAACCGCCAGGTGGCGCCACTGAGCCGGAAACGAGGGTCAAATACTTGGTGAAAACTGGTATTAATCGGCGAAAAAGTATGTGCCTTCTCAATTATAAAGCTTCCAGTGAGGTAAGTATTTTAATATGCGTTTTATTTCAGGTAAAACGCTGCTATTTATTCATTGTCGTCATGTATAATAATTTATTGTGCTCGGGGATCGGGAATGGTTTCCCATGTTAAAAAACCGGCCAAGTGCGAGTCGGACTCGCGCACGAGGGTTCCATAGAAAGATTTTAACGCTTTTCCCCAGTGTTTTAAGAAGTCCAGTGTTAGCAGAGCCCTTCTCTTAAGCAAAATGTACGCAGTGTGGGGTCAACTTATATTGGTCTGTGAAATCTACAGACCGACATAAAATTTTAAGATTTTGAGACTTTTCCGAGTGGTTGTGCTATAAGAGCACCTTCATACCAAATTTCAAGTTTCTAGGACATCTGGAAGTACCCTTTAGGTTTTTGGAAATCGGTAATTTGTATGGAAATGGCCTTTTTAATTACTCTATCTTTTGATTGCGTTGACTTAGAAGGTTGATTTTTCACAGCTTCAAGGGACCGCAGGCAGGCATTTGATATTAATTTCAGCATGCTACCTCCACGCGTTCCAGAGAAAAAGGGTCTTGACAGACAGACAGACAGATGGACAACAAAGTGATCCTATATGGGTTCCGTTTTTTCCTTTTGAGGTACGGGACCCATTCATCCCTGTCGAGACCACCGCATCGCATGGGATAGTTATTTCAGTATACTTAAACTTAATTTTCGCGGTATAGCAATAAACAAATTCTGCGTAGACGAAGTAGCGTATAACAGCTGCTAGTATATTATGTTCAATATATATATTATGTTATATTATACGAGTAATTTTGTGTTAGTCAATGTATTGCACAAAAATAAATTCTATACCATTAAATAAACACAAACATATTAAAACTTAAACTAAAGGTAAAAAACTTGGCCTAAATCACCGTCAATGGGCAAGGTGCCCAGAAGGCTGGCCGTATTTCCCCGCTGTATAGCGATGCTGATACGTTATGCGAAATAATGGCCCAGCCCTCTGGTCACCTGAGGCCTCTATTAGGCGCGTCGCCAAATTTTTATAAAGGCGGCGCTCACTTGGCCCCCATGGCCCAAAGGTTTCGTCGCCAATTATATTATAATAGTATATATTATGTTCAAGGCATTTAGATCATGCCCATTGAAAAAGTATTCTTATTGCGCTTTTTCAAAAAGAATGCTATCAGCATTAATGAAAACTTTAAAGCATATTTTTTATAAACTCACTGAAACATGAATACACAGAAAAAAAAACAGAAAAATGTCAACCCCGGGAAAAAAATAATAATTAAAAAAATGCAAAAAGATACTCCTACTGAGATTATGAAAAACTTAAAAAAAATGTTTTTTTTTGAAGTCTGTTAAAAAGGTCCACATTTCATTAAAAAGTTGTTATCAATTTTGATACCGTATGCATCAAAGGGTTATCATTACCTCTTCACTGAATGCAACTTTGAGGTCTTTCACACTGGTATCATTGACTCTTAGCTCTTTTGGGCCCCACCACTCCTCGGTATCCAGGTCTGGTAACGGACCATACTCCTGAGTCCCGAGGAACCATACTGCAGCAGCCACCACGGCTGTGGCAGTTAGAAGCTTAGCCATCGGAGAGCTGAATAGAAGATTCCTTTTGAACAAAATGAGTCACAATCATTTAATTTATTGAATTAGGCGTTACTTTGCGGAGGTCCCTATTTATGAAGTAAAAGTAATTACTTTGCTCACCCGCGACCATAAGTAAAAAATAGCTATATCTGTGCGGCAAATATATGTTTCCATGCAACAGCTCCGCATCCACTGCCTCAATATGCAAATAGTGGAAATGGTGGCATGTTGAACGGTTGTTGTAGTGACGTTAATGGCCTCGTGGAGAGTGCCGAAACGCGTCAGCGTTTAGTTTAGTGGTGGTGGTGATAGTTGGGTCTGTGTGGCATGTGTTGATTCGTGTAGCTAGTGGAGGCAAAAGTGTTGCATGGAAACAATTTTTCACTTGTGGTCGCGGGTGAGCAAAGTAATTGTTTTTAGTTCACGAATCACAATCGCCACATTTAGGGGAGCAGTTATGAAGCGACAGGCAGACACACAGGCACACTGACACACGTTGGTCTTATATCACTTCACTATTCTGCGTCTAATCTGCCGCAAGAGTTGAAAAATCCTAAGTCGATTTTCATTCTAATGTACAGGCCCCGTACATGTCATGCGATTGACGAAAAAATGACGTAATTTCATGTACAGGGAGTTGTTTTTAACACCCGACGAAAAAGAGGGGCGTCTTTAGTTTGATCTGTGTGTCTGTGTATCTGTCTGTGGCATCATAGCTCCCAGACGGAATTACCGATTAGATTTTTTTTTAATCGAAAGCTTAGTATAACCGTACAGGCGAGTTAACTAATCTATCGACGCCTAGAAAAATAATACCTTGTGTAACGCTAATAAATTAAAAAAAAAACGTCACACCACGTAGAATTTTGACCCTCAGAATAGGAAAAAACACAAACAAGCTAACATATTTATTACAGAGAAGGTCATCCGCGTAAGAAAACAAAAGGTTTCACAGAGTCGTATAAAAAGGCATAAAACAGGAATAGGTCCTAGGATTACACGCCTTAAAATAACAGAATTACCTACGCATACTCAGGACAGAGAATAAAAATAATCAAATAATATTAGGCGTGCGCGCACCAAAACACTACAATTACACCTAAATCTTAACAAATTACTTCGCCAAAGCAGCCCTAAGATATATGACCGGTAAACGAACAGATCGACTAATATTACCGGAAAAAATAACTAAAACAATTATGACATTCTCTAACATTTATGTAACTCTATACTTCGTACAACCGGACCCGAAGCACACGGCATGTGTCTTCGGAGCGTAAAATAAAAGCGTTAGCCGTAGTCCTTTGCGGGCATTAAATAAAAATTGATGAAATGTACAATACCGTGACTTGGTGAATAAAACTTGGGGTAGGTAAAACCGTATTACGATACTTCCGTCTCAACGTCTGGTGACCGTAAACCGGGTCGGTAGGGTAAGGGAAAAGCTGAAAAAAATATAAAAAATGAAGAGACTGAATATTGGGATCGACCGAAACACACGGACACGCAAAACTACGTGGATAACTTGAAGAAAATACAAAACTTAACCAACTCACCCGTATGATAAACGGCAATTTAAACCAACTGCTGTAGCGGCTCTCGGTGTCAACCAATAAAAACCGGCGGCAAATAGAACACGAAGGGAAGTCGCCGTATGCTTTCCAGTAACAATTCACAGGCAACACGACTTTTATTTCGTCTTCAGTAAAAATCCACACAGCCGCACAAAGGGCTTTTATATTCTTCTGTCCAAAATTTACCCTGTCACTAGTTGAAACCAGCGCTGAATTAAAAAAGGTATCGATACAGCCAGCCAGGGCGGAAAAAGTCTGACTAAAAAGATTTGACACGTAGCGAACTTTTCGCTACACTTGATACAAACTTAAACGATTTTTTTTGCCACTTTTTAGTTTTTTACATAAACGGACTCCCGGATTCGGGTTCCCAGAACTTTTCCATACCAAAGGCATCAACGGACTCTCTCATTTGGGATCTAAACTTGACAAGAACTCACCAACATCTTCATTTCAAAACGTAAAATCTCAAAAACAGCTGAACCGATTTTTTATGAAGTTTATCTAAGAACCATAAAGGTTAAGCTAGCTTTCCGTCAAAAAAAGCCGCGTCCAAATCCGTTCATCCGTTTAGGAGCTACGATGCCACAGACAGATACACAGACACAGAGTGCGTATGTAGTCATTCACTTGAAGTAGGTAATAAAAACGTTTCGATAAAACAATTCAATCAATTTACCGGACACTGGATATTTTAGCAGCGAAACTAAAACGTGTTTCTGCTCTGAAATCTAATGGTTAACTGTCATATTTACCTTATAAAGCTACTTAAAAGGTCGTATTAGCATAAACCTGTCATGACGTAAATGTTTAACTAATCAGTTTATTATGAGTTGAATTTGTACATTGACCTACAAACCAAAAGACGTGTGCATAGATAATAAGAACGAATGCAAGACCACTTAAATTACAGCGTGTGACATCCATACGGACATATGTTTTTAGGACTTTAACGTAAACATAACGTATCTTAAATTTAAAAAAATAAAACTTTTTTTCATTAAGTTTTTTAATAAACTCACTGAAACATGAATACACAGAAAAATACCAACCCCGGGAATCGAACCCGGATCCTCGACACTCCGGGTCGCGTATTATTTAAAAAAATACCATTTCTGGTATAAGGGAGGACCCGGAGTGTCGAGGATCCGGGTTCGATTCACGGGGTTGGTATTTTTCTGTGTATTCACGTTTCAGTGAGTTTATTAAAAAACTTAATTGATATTCACGGGAAAATCGAAAAAAAAAAATTTGGAAAAAATACAAAAAGTGTTCCATTGAGATCAAAACTTTTTTACGGATGTAAATAGTAGAGATAAATAAAGAACGAAAAGGCATTCACGCTGATTTTTAATTATGTCTTAAGCACATTTAAATTAACAATTAGGCATAAGTTTCGCTTGACGCTTAATCTAGTAATCGGTAGCAAAAATCAACTGAGAATGAGCTCCACAGCCCTTATTATGTGCTCGTCCCCACCAACGGCGAACTGCAGCCCCCATACTACGAAATTCGAAAATGGAAGTTCGTATCGTATCGTCCCGCTCACTCTCCTGTTAAATATTATTAGCTTGAGAGGGATGGCACGATATGAAGTTCGAATTTGCACTTCGTAGTCGGGGGGCAGGTAGGATCAGTTGGGGGGTAGGCTGGCAAGGCTTGGTAATGTAACTTGTTGAGAAAAAACCGGCCAAGAGCGAGTCGGACTCGCGCACGAGGGTTCCGTAGAAAGATTTTAACGCTTTTCCCCAGTGTTTTAAGAAGTCCAGTGTTAGCAGAGCCTTACTCTTAAGCAAAATGTACGCAGTGTGGGGTCAACTTATATTGGTCTGCGAAATCTACAGACAGAGATAAAAAATTAAGATTTTGAGACTTTTTGGAGTGGTTGTGCTATAAGAGCTACCTTCATACCAAATTTCAAGTTTCTGGGACAACTGGAAGTACCCTTTAGGTTTTTGGATTTCGTCAATTTGTATGGAAATAGCCTTTTTAATGACTGTATCTTTTGATTGCGTTGACTTAGAAGGTTGATTTTTTCACAGCTTCAAGGGACCGCGGGCTTAAGTATTTGATATTAATTTCATCATGCTACCTTCACACGTTCCAGAGAAAAAGGGTCTTGACAGACAGACAGACAGACAGACGGACAACAAAGTGATACCAAAGTGGTACCCAGCAATGAGGAATTCAAGTTAAAAGTCTACATTAAACATTAAGTTTAAATTAAATTGAAACGTGAATATATAGGAGTTTATCGCTGCTAACAATGATTGATTGATTGGATGGCACAGTTGATCCCAGTTCGAAAATTTATTTTTCTGATATTTCTGTATATTTACGTTTCAGATTGAAAACTGAGAAAACGTTTACAACATGTCATTGTAAACTGACAATTATAAAGTTGGTGAAATAGGGGCCTTATTTTAATTTTATTTTTTATTGAAAGAGGGAGGCAAACGAGCAAGCGGGTCACCTGATGGCAAGCGATCACCGCCACCCATGAGAACCAAGCAACTCCAAGAGAGTCACGAGTCCGTTGCCGGCCTTTAAGGAGGAAACTGGATAGAGGAAAATAGAAAATAGTACTATGGAAAATTGACATGAAATTAACCCGCTGTCATTAATCTGTTGCCACCGAGGCCTTGATAACGAATTCAAGTCACCTCATGTCCGCACAGCATAATCATACCGAGCGTCTCCTTCTAACCAGCGAAGTTAGAAAGCGACGAATTGATAAAATAAGGAGCAATTATGCGTTACCACGCGACTGAAGACCCGGTGTAACCGAGCGAGATTAAAACAAAAATCTTTATTCATTGCTTGCTCAACACACTCTTCGCGGAGCGGTAAGCTAGAAGCACGCGCGATGTATTAGAAAATGTTCTCTGATTGTGTGTAGTCATGGGCTTAGTGGTATTGGCAAAGTTGTTTTTTGCCGGCTGGCTTCTGTCTGGCCAGTGCTTTTTGTACCGGTGTTGGCAGCGCACGCGCAGTGGCAGTAGCGATCTAAGGTAAACAAAAACATTATGTCATAGTTACTCAACAGTACCTGTAGCTTATCTTTAAGTTCAGAGTCGAAGGACGTTGTCGGCAGTTTCGTTGTAAGAGTTCACAGTATCATATTTCGAGTTATTTAAATAATGTTAGAAATTTAAATGGTATAAGTTACAATAAACACGACTAGAGTGACCAAAAAATACCGTCTCGAACGCGTTTAAGTACTTGCGTTAAAGTGTTTGTTGTTGAGACGTGCCACAGTGCCTTTAGTGTAACCAAAAAGCACAAAATACGTCTCGATCGCGTTTGCGTTAAAAGTGTCAAATAGTATGAGAATTATTAAACGCGAACGCGATCGAGACGTATATCTTGGCCTGGTCGGCGATTACACTAGGCGCTCTGGGTTATGGGTGCCAAATAGTAGGTACCTTGTCGATACGTGCCACTAGTGGAGCAGCCACTTTGCCTACAGTAATTCAGACGTAAACGCGAACGCGATCGAGAAGTTTTTTTTAATCGTTGATTACACTAGGGAATTAATTATATTTCTTACCTATTTTGCTGTTATTTTGACTTATTATAATAATTTAAAAGATGGTGAATACAGAGGGTCGAGCACGACTTTTCGCATCCTGCGTAACGTTACGGTTATCGTATCGAGATCGAGAAACCTCATACTAAATTTTAGTTCCAAATACGCTCACGGGCGGGCGCTGTTCCAAACGTCACACAAACTCGATAACGTTTACTATTCGTTTTTACGTGATGCAGCTTTCGAGTATTCGTACTCGGGCTTCTGAGGGTCGAGCACGACTTTACGAATGCTGCGTAACGTAAAGTCGAATAGTAAACGTTGTCGAGTTTGTATGACTTTTGGAACAGCGCCCGCCCGTGAGAGTATTTGGAACTAAAATTTAGTTTGAGGTTTCTCGATCTCGATACGATAACCGTAACGTTACGCAGGATTCGACAAGTCGTGCTTGACCCATAATTTCCATACAAATCAATGGACTCTTTCCTATTTTAACCCCCGACGCAAAAATGGATGTTATAAGTTTGACCGCTATAATGTGTGTCTGTGTGCCTGTCTGTGGCACCGTAGTTAAACGGTTGAACCGATTTGAATGCTGTTTTTATATTTGAAAGCAGGTTTTACCGATATATAATGTACTAGCTTTTGCCCGAGACTTCGTCCGCGTAGATTTCGGCTATCGCTATCCCGCGGGAACTGTATAATTTTCCCAAATAAATAGTAGCCTATGTTGTTCCTCAATATTCAAACTATCTTGTTATCAAATTTCATCTAGATTGGTGCAGGGGTTTTCTCGTGAAGAGGTAACAAACAGACAGACAGAGTGACAGAGTTACTTTCGCATTTATAATATTAGTTAGGATTAGTTCTGCGATAATGAGATGAACTTCTAAATTCTAGATGGCGCGCGTTCTTTTCATGCTACCCCTGTACGCGATCGCGGCAGTGTTAATATACTATGCCTTCATAAAGAAGCCGCCCACTCTGCCTGAGACGGACCTGACCGCGTGGTGGGGGCCCAAAGAGCTGAAGGGGAAGCAGGATACCAGCGTCAGGCCTTTCAAAGTCACTTTCAGTGAATCCGTAAGTCAATGACGCTCTTAACCTCAGCATACTGTCGCCCCTTCTATGCTTTCCCTAATCGTTATACGTGCATGCCTGGGGTGATACAGATACACAGAATAAGGGCAACAAATATTACTGCTTATCTCGTTAATACAGGAGATACAGAACCTGGAGTGTGCAGGATGATTTCTTATTGCAATGGCTTCACAAGATATGTGATGACAATGATTCCTAACGCAATGTGGCTATGCCACGTTTCTATCTCGAGCTAGGCATAAATGGCAAGCTTAGCTCACGATCAATTTACTCCGGTTTAGGCACAGCGCTATGCCCGGGTGCCTCATTTCTTAGGAGAAGGATGCTGGGCCTACCAGTGATCCTAAGTCCAATCGCGACCGATCAGTAGGCTCCTGGTCGGTTCAGTTTGCCTAGATCTAGCCTGGCACCCACCGGACGTGGGGGCTATGCCCCCACGAGGACCTCCACCATCCCCTAATAGTCCTGACCTCGGTTGCTCCATCATCATTTCGACCGTTATTGCTGGGCAAGAAATGTTTGCTCCGTGTCCAGTTTATGCGCCCCACTGTCTATGACATTATCCAAGTGTACATTGTACTCTAGCACTTACTGAACCCTTGTGAGGAATCTAACCTATTCAATGCGGACATGCCTACACACTCCATGGTCATAGCGATTAATATCACAATATGAGTGTTAACTCACCTAAGGTATCAGCCGGGTTTCAGCAACTCAAGCAGGGTGTGTCTCAGCTCCTTCCTTCCGCCGCTATGTTTTCGCACACACTTTGGCGCCATTCCACTATATCGTAGTGCCAATACACAAGGTTAGTAAATAAGCAGTGTGACCACATTACAAATGGAATAAGCGTACGGCTGTGACACTTACCGATTTTTATATGGCGACTCGCACTGTGCGCGACAAAGAACAAACCAAGACCCTATTAATCACCAACTTCACAAACGTCAGCTTACAATGACAATTTGAACTAAGTACATTTACTTTCACGATACGCTGCGTGCACGAAGATGATTGCGCGAAACTACTCTATTAAGAGTAGTTTTAGTTATGAACTAAAAGCAATTACTTTGTAGCATGTTGCTGATGATGTTTTGTAATTTAGGTTAAGCTAGTTGACGAGGCCTGTTGCTGATGTATTTCAATGCAAATGCCCATTACTTGACATTGTACGTAATATTAATGATGTAGTTTTATAATGTATTAATAAATTGTAAATTGATTAAAAAAAAAAATACTTTGTTCACCCGCGACCACACCTGAAAAATAAAAATTGTTGTCTCTGCGGCAAATGTATGCAACATCTCCGCCACATTGTGTAAACCTAAACTGACTCATTATCGAAACTCACTTGAACTTTTCTTCCAGATGATCAAGGATCTCAGAGACCGTTTAAAGAACCATCGTAAATGGACCCCTCCGCTAGAGACTGTCGGCTTCGAATACGGGTTCAACAGTAAGCAGCTGGACAGCTGGGTCACGTACTGGGCCGAAAAATATAATTTCCAGGAGCGTGCGAAGTTCTTCAACCAGTACCCTCAATACAAGACCAACATCCAGGGGCTGGATATCCACTTCATAAGAGTCAAGCCTGAGGTGAGACATCTATTCTCTCTTATAAAAACATTACCCATTTCTTCTAAATTTTGGCTAAAGACCACTGACACCCTACACGTAGAGTTGTACCTGCTCGATCTTTAAAGGAACGCACCGATCTCGTTCAATCGGTGAAAGGAAGTGGTTCGGTATTTTAGTTCCTTTAGTTCAGTAGTTCAGTGACCGAGTTAGAACTGTTTTGATCTGTGAAGGACACGAATCGGAATGATAGTGGTTCATCACACTCGCATTTGCTCTAGAGACACTTTGAATGAGCGCTATTTATCTCGCTCGCACCGCGGCCGCGCTGCGTTGCCCTGCTCGGTCACTCGCACTCGCTCCGTTCCGCTCAAGCGATTCATCCACTCCACTCCTCTACCCACTGAACTAAAGGAGCGAAGACCGATTCAAATCATGCGAAAGGATTTAGTTCCTTTCGGTCCGCGACGGGAACTCATTCCTAACAGTTCTTAGTTCCTGACCGACTCAAGCCTTTTTACGTCCCACTGCTGGGCACCGGCTTTTTCTTAGAATGAGAGGGCTTGGGCTATAGTTCCCACAGACCATCGAATTGCTTCGCAGGAGTGTGCAGGATTCATCGCGATGTTTTCCTTCACCGAAAAGCTCGTGGTAAATCACAATTGTAATTCCAAACATACGAAAATTCCGAAAAACTGTGAGATACGAGCCGGGGCTTGAACTCACGACCCTCTGCTTGATACGCCACAGGCCAAACGACTAGGCTATCACGGCTTTTCGAAAAGGCTGTGAAATGGAGTCGACCCTAAAATTAGAGAAATCTTTTGTGAAGTAAGACCACTCTATAAGCTGGCATTGAGCTTAGGCTCATCTGAAAATTGGTAGCATAACCCCATTATTCATAAACCTATTTTAACTTACCATTAGGTGACCCACTTGCTCGCTTGCCTTCCTCGTTGTAAAAAAAACTGAAAAACTAAAATGCCGTTAAAGTTCGTTTGCCTTTTTGTCACATTGACATTTCCGTTAATAAGAAGAAGACGAAACCTATTTTAGCTAATGGAGGCTTAAGTTGCGGTTATGAATACTTTCATAATATCCTGTTCATGCTAACACACTACTACCTGGACCGTGTTTTATAAAGCTACAACTTACAATTTACAAGCGGAAGTCTCATTCTATCATCTTTTTTTAGAAAGAGACTTCCGCTTGTAAATTACAATTTGTAGATTTATAAAACACGACCCTGTTATTGCAGGCTGTTATTTCATCTAAAAACATGTTTCCCAGGTGCCAGCTGGCGTAGAAGTAGTTCCAATGTTGTTCATGCACGGCTGGCCTGGCTCCGTCCGGGAGTTCTACGAAGCCCTTCCTCTCCTGACAGCCTTCAGCAAGGACCGGAACTTCGCCATCGAAGCCATCGTGCCCAGCCTGCCTGGGTACGGATTTTCTGATGTAAGTATAATGTAATGGGTATTAAAGTCTGGCCAACGAAAGCTGAACCAGGAAAAACGCGGCAATTTCATAAAATCATGACAGGATCACACAGGGTCACTAACACAGCCGCAATTTTCAGGTCAGATAGACACACATAAAGACAAAGTGTTGCCAGTGAAATAACTACGAGGTTCAACTTTCGTTTGCCAGACTCTAAAAGTTTGAGGTGGCTGTCTGTGTAACTATGCCTTCCCTCGCATCAAGAGCTACTCTGAAGTCTGATATTTGAAGTATCCACCCGTCCCGCTCACGACAAAATAGAATCATCATCATCGTCATATCAGCCGGAAGACGTCCATTGCTGGACTATCTGGAATTAGGCATAGATAACATAGGTTAACACGAAATAATTCTAGTTGTCTACGCGACTACGTCCATAAACAATTCCTACATTCCGTTCTGGTAGAGGGGAGAAGAGATGAACTACAATAACATGGTCCGCCCCTTCAAAATTACTTCAATGTGTTTAGTGAGACGATTAGTCGAACAACTAATCCGAGTGTTTTGTTTCTGTTTGATGTTGTCTTCAGCACGCACACAAACATTAGGAGTCTTCAATGTGTTTAGTGAGACGATTAGTCGAACAACTAATCCGAGTGTTTTGTTTCTGTTTGATGTTGTCTTCAGCACGCACACAAACATTAGGAGTCTTCAATGTGTTTAGTGAGACGATTAGTCGAACAACTAATCCGAGTGTTTTGTTTCTGTTTGATGTTGTCTTCAGCACGCACACAAACATTAGGAGTCTTCAATGTGTTTAGTGAGACGATTAGTCGAACAACTAATCCGAGTGTTTTGTTTCTGTTTGATGTTGTCTTCAGCACGCACACAAACATTAGGAGTCTTCAATGTGTTTAGTGAGACGATTAGTCGAACAACTAATCCGAGTGTTTTGTTTCTGTTTGATGTTGTCTTCAGCACGCACACAAACATTAGGAGTCTTCAATGTGTTTAGTGAGACGATTAGTCGAACAACTTGTGATGTAGGTACCTAACTGGGAGCACGAAGTAAGAGGCGTGTGTCCGGCTAGACAATTTATTCGGGACTGACGTCACATGATCTTATAACTACCCGACACCTAAACAATAGAAAACTAAATATCCACTTATACACTACATCCCTCCACCACTATTTCTAATTACAATATGTACTAAGACCGGAGTTACTATACAATCACTTGTTATTTATTTATCACTTATTATTATTACAACATTGTACTCGTATTATAACTACATCTTATAATTAACGTTTTTGCTTAACCTACATTGCCTGAGTACGCGGGCTCGAGGCGGCACAGGGGCCGACGGCGGCGTTGCGAACTCGTCCTCCTCGCGACCACTATCCGAGCCTTCCTCGACCGGCGCCGGCGCAGGCGGGACATCGACCGGCGGCGGCACCGAGACCTCCGAACACTCCGACTGAACCCTGGGCGGGGACGCGTGAGCCTGTGCCTCGTCTGCTGCTGGCTCTACCGCTACGGGACCTGTGGGGGCTACTAGCGAACTCCTTGTTCTCCGTCTTAGCTGATCAACGTGCCGGTGCATCTCTTTACCGCTATCGTCTAGGACTTTAAAGTTTCTTGAGCCTACTGAATGAACGATCGTGCCGGGCAACCACTTTTCCCCCCTTAAATACTGCCGGTACCAAACGTCATCCCCCACCCTCACTCCGCTTTCCGTACCCCCTGCGTCTTGGACTTGCCTTTGTTGAGCCTTCTGTACCTTACCCTCCACATCCGGTTTTAAAACATCCAACCTAGTCCTTAACCGCCTACCTATCAGTAAATGGGCTGGGCTCACCCCCGTAGTACAGTGTTCAGTGTTTCTATAATGTAACAAAAATGTGTTTAACGACATGTCTACATTATTGTTTATTGCAGTTGCCTTTTTAATAACCCTTTTCAGCGTTTTGACCGCGTTTTCAGCAGCTCCGTTTGATGACGGATGATATGGTGCTGTAAATATGTGTTGAATACCATCGCTCCTAATGAAATGTGCGAATTCAGAACTGGTGAATGGTGGTCCGTTGTCAGTAACCACTTGCCTAGGAATGCCCCACCTACCCCATAGCTCACTCAATCTACCTATCGTATGACTTGCCGCCGTACTTGGAACCTGAAATACCTCCAGCCACTTAGACGTGGCATCGATAACTACCAGGTACGTCTTACCGGCTATTGGCCCCATGAAGTCTAGGTGGAGCCGGGACCAGGGCCGCGCGGGCCACGGCCACGGGCGCGGCGCGGCCCGCGGCGGCGCGTCGGCCTGCGCCGCGCACGTCGCGCACTCGCGGCACTGGCGCTCCACCGCCTCGTCGATGCCGGGCCACCACACGTAGCTCCGGGCCAACGCTTTCGACTTTACGATACCCATGTGTGGCTCGTGAATTAGTTTTAACACTTTATCCCGGCAGCCCTCTGGCACCACTACCCGGTGCCCCCACATGACGACCCCAAGTTCCTCGTATAATTCTGATTTTCTATTACAGTACGGTTGCAAGTTAGCGATATCTGTCTTTTCAGGCCAACCATCTCGTATATAGTTGAGCACCCTACTCAAAATCGGATCCTTGTCTGTTAGCTTTTTAACTTCACCGTACTGCAGTAATAACCCGTCTTGAGCGAAGTGTAGGTAGGTTTGTTCTGGAATCGTTTCCTCGGTACGATTCGGGGTACTCCTATTGTCTGGCAAGCGTGACAACCCATCCGCACAGTTGTCATTTGTCCGAATGTATTCTATGTCGTAATTATACGCAGATAATATGACTGCCCATCTCTGCATCCCACTTGCCGTCATTGTGGGAATACCACTATGAGGTCCTAAAATTGACACCAAAGGCTTATGATCCGTTCGAAGGATAAACTTCCTACCGTAAATGTACTGATGGAACTTACGCATGGAAAAAATAATCGCAAGAGCTTCGCGGTGGATTTGAGAGTAATTCTTCTCCGCGGCAGTGAGCGAGCGCGACGCGTAAGCCACCGGGCGCTCGCCGCCCGGCCCCGGCTGCGCTAGCACGCCCCCCACGCCCCGCGCGCTCGCGTCGCACGTGACTATCAAAGGTTTTGTAGGGTCATAATGAACCAATACTTCAGTACCCATTAATTCCCGCTTTATTTGCACAAAAGCTCGCTCGCATAGTTCGTCCCAGTCCCATTCGACTCCCTTACGTAATAGATCGTTTAATGGTACTAATAGCGAACTAAAGTTTCTGATGAATTTCGCAAAAAAGTTTACCATGCCTATAAACGACCGCAGCTCGCTAACATTGCTGGGGGTCTGAATTTTGATTATAGCCTGAACCTTTGACTTGTCTGCCTTAATACCTTCTCTGGATACCACATAGCCTAAATAAGTGACCTCGTTCACAAAAAATACGCATTTCTGTTCCTTTAGTCTTAACCCATTTTCCGATAGCCGCTGGAAGACTAGCTCGAGTGCCCGTAAATGCTCCTCCTCCGTCCGGCCCCCTATTATTACATCGTCTAGGAAAACCTGTACATTAGGTATATTGCCTAATAAATTGGTCATAATGCGCTGGAAGATGCCTACACTTGATGATAGCCCGTACACCAATCTATTATATTGGAACAGACCCCGGTGTGTGTTTATAACCGTGTACTTTTTGGAGTCGTCCAGTTCCACTTGGTTATAAGCTTGAGACAAATCTATCTTACTAAAATACCGCGCACCGTTAAGACCCACTAACACATCCTCAATTCTAGGAAGTGGATACCTATCGATCAGCAAGACTGGATTGAGAGTCGCTTTATAGTCCGCACAAATCCGCAACGTACCGTCAGCCTTAGTTACCGGCACGAGAGGCGACGCCCAGTCGGAGCAGTCGACGGGCTCGATGACGCCGGCGCACAGCATGGCGTCTAACTCGGTGTCGACGCGCTGGCGCAGAGCGTACGGCACCGGGCGCGCGCGGTGGTATACCGGCGTCGCCCCGTCTCGCACTCGCAACGTCGCCATACCTCCCGTGTACCGCCCCAAGCCCCCGCTGAACAACTCCTTATACCTGTCAAGAATATTACGTATCCCCTCATTAACATGAACGCAATTAAGATCACTTAACTTTTTACATAAAAAAATAGGTACATCAATTCGGAGCTCAGCCAACCACTGCCTTCCTATTAGCGAGGTAGTCCCATTTTTTATAATGAACAATTCTAATTGTTTTTTCCGACCCAAGTAACAGACCAGAGGTCTAATGATACCTAACGGTCTTATTTTGGTACCATCATAAAACTTTAATATAGTGTCATCCCTTTCGATACCTAAATGTGAAAAATGCTGTTTATAGGTACAATAATTTATGCACGAAATAGCCGTTCCAGTATCTACCTCCATACTTATCACTTTATTATCTATGGAAATTTCCACACTTACTGGTCTATAATTATTCAGCCCTATGAGGTTTAAATTCTCTTCTATGTCGTCTCCACCCTCGCTGAACTGGTCCCCGGTGTCCCCGAAATACACCCCCTGCCTCTGGTCCCCGCGACGATGAGTTGGGCCCCCTCGCGACGATTGGCCTTTGTACTCCGGGCACACTCGACGCAAATGCCCCGTCCGCTGACATCTGCTGCATGTGTACTCCCGGAAACGACACCTTGAATAATCATGGTTTGTAGCCCCGCACGCTCCGCAGTTCATTCCCACCGCTGGGCGAGGCGCGCCCGCGCCGCGCGTCCTCGAACCCGCTCGCCTCGCGTCCGCGCCCGCGCCGCCGGACCCGCGGCCGCTGCGCCCCGCGGTTGGCGTTAATGCATGTACCGCACTCGTGCTGCCCGAGTTAACTGAATCAGCTGTTTGAGCACACTCCACTAATGCTGCGTTCCTCTCCGCCGCTTCTAACGAGCTAGCTAACTTGACAGCTCTGGCAAAAGTTACCGAGTCATCCTCCGCAAACAACCGTTGCCTGATGACATCGCTCCTGAGTCCACAAATAAATTGGTCGCGCAGATTTTCGTTTAGGTTGCTGCCAAACTTGCAATACCGTGCCAGTTTCTTAAGCTCTGCCACATACGATGCCACATCCTCTCCAGGTTCTTGCCTCTTTTGCCTGAACCGGTACCTTTCAGCCAACGAAGAAGGCGTCGGTTGTAAGTGCTGACGCAATAGCTCGACCGCGTTAGAATAGGTGAGCTCCGACGGCTTACTTGGGCTCGCTAAGTTGACTAACAGTTCGTAAGCTTCGTCCCCCACAGTTGCAATCAAAGTCGGCAATTTTAACTCGTCCGTTACTTTATTTACTTTAAAGAACATGTCCAATCTGTCAACATAGGAAGACCACTGACCCGTTTTCACATCGAACTCACTTAACCGGCCGACCGACATTGTTTATTTCTTTTCCACTCACTGTTTTTATGCACGCAAATATAACTGTTTTATTAACCTGTCGCCACTGTGATGTAAGTACCTAACTGGGAGCACGAAGTAAGAGGCGTGTGTCCGGCTAGACAATTTATTCGGGACTGACGTCACATGATCTTATAACTACCCGACACCTAAACAATAGAAAACTAAATATCCACTTATACACTACACAACTAATCCGAGTGTTTTGTTTCTGTTTGATGTTGTCTTCAGCACGCACACAAACATTAGGAGTCTTCAATGTGTTTAGTGAGACGATTAGTCGAACAACTAATCCGAGTGTTTTGTTTCTGTTTGATGTTGTCTTCAGCACGCACACAAACATTAGGAGTCTTCAATGTGTTTAGTGAGACGATTAGTCGAACAACTAATCCGAGTGTTTTGTTTCTGTTTGATGTTGTCTTCAGCACGCACACAAACATTAGGAGTCTTGGTGGTGCTTTATAAATACTTCCGCAAATGCATTGAAGCGTTTTGAATTTTGAAGGGGCAGAAATGTTATTGTAGTTTATCTCTAGCTAAGTAAGGGATCGCCAAAGACTGAGTATGTAGAGTCGAGGAAAGTAATTCCTGACCCACCACAGAACGTTTTCATAGTAAACGTCATAACGATTTTCCTTGTCAAGCTATGCGATGTCACTATGACGTTTACTGTGATAAGGTTCCATGGTGGGTCAGAAATGAATTTCCTCGACCGTATATGCATTGGTATTAAATACGTATAGCATCCTGTATGTACAGTCAAGGAATTTAATTCCCTACCCATTTCGTTGAAATGTTGTTAGACATTCGCTATGCATAAAGGTCGAAAATTTTAACGTAAACGCGACATGTCAAAGCAACGTCTAGCTCTTATGGTGACAGATTGGTATACGAAATTAAACTTTAGGTGGGTTGGAAATTTAATTCCTTGACTGTACTTATCCACCTGTTTTTTTTTTATACGACAAGGAAGGCAAACCAGCAAGTGGTCACATGATGGTAAGTGATCACCAGATCACCACTGCCCATAGACACCCCCAAACCCAGCGGGTTTGCAGATGCGTCGCCAACCTAGAGAGCTAATTACACCGGCTGTCTTACTCTCCACACCGGAACACAACAGTGCAAGCATTGCTGCTTAGTGGTAGGATTAGCAAGTAAGATGGTGGTAGCGATCCTACCATCCGCAAAATGTTGACAAATAAAAATGCTTTGACCTTATCTTCCAGGGAGCTGTTCGTCCTGGCTTCGGGACAGTGGAAGTGGCGGTGGTCTTCCGTAACTTGATGCACCGTCTTGGCTACAAGAAGTATTACGCCCAAGGTGGAGACTGGGGTAGCGCGATTGGTTCCAATATGGCCACCTTGTTCCCGGATGTAAGTGATGTTTTTGATGTATACGAGAAACGTAAACATAATGTATTCAATAAAAACAAACAATCAGATAAAATAATTACAAATTAACAAACTAAAGATCAGCCAGGCTTCGTCAATATGGCCACCTTGTTCCCGGATGTAAGTGATGTTTTTGATGTATATGAGAAACGTAAACATAATGTATTCAATAAAAACAAACAATCAGATAAAATAAAATTACAAATTAACAAACTAAAGATCAGCCAGGCTTCGTCAATAGGATCCATGACAGTAGATAATGATAGTAATGATAATAAATTTATTTGTCAAACATAGGCATACAATAGTTGTACAAATTTCATTTAAGTTTCACTATGTTTTGCCTAATGACGTACAAATAGCATGCACTAATGGCATGCAGCATGGTAAAGATAGGGAAATTACTATGCTTAGTAGTATAAAAATTACAATAAAGTTCAAATTAAGATTAAGAAGTCAATATTAGAACTAAGAATCAGGTCACTTTAACGATTAACATAAAAAGTGGTATTCGCAACATGGTTTGTCAATAGCTAATACTAAACTATAAATCTTTGAGAAAATGCTTTGAGAAAACTAAAAGATGTTTATAACTCCAGAATACATAAAGGTTTTGTGTAGAAGTCTTATGCCATCGAAACAGATTCTGGAAAAGTCAATTAAATAGTAATATAATCCAAAATCATGTCATGATCATGATGTATAGACTAAAAAGGTTGCTGATTTATTCAGTGATATACGCAGAAACAGAAAAAGATAGGGCGGTATATCTTATCGATCTAACCTCGTCCGGGTAAAAGTCGAGTAGATATAAATGAAAAATATTTTACAAGAATAATTTCTAATAGTCATGCACTTGTCTTCATAAGTGTAATTTTTGTTTTTAGGGTTCCGTACCTCAAAAGGAAAAAACGGAACCCTTATAGGATCACTTTGTTGTCAGTCTGTCTGCCTGTCTGTCTGTCAAGGCCCTTTTTCTCTGGAGCGCGTGGAGGTAGCATGCTGAAATTAATATCAAATACACAAGCTTGTGGTCCCTTGAAGCTGTGAAAAAAATCAACCTTCTAAGTCAACGCAATCAAAAGATACAGTCATTAAAAAGGCCATTTCCATACAAATTGGCGATTTCCAAAAACCTAAAGGGTACTTTCAATTATCTTAGAAACTTGAAATTTGGTATGAAGGTAGCTCTTATAGCACAGCCACTCCGAAAAGTCTCAAAATCTAATTTTTTTATGTCTGTCTGTACATTTCACAGACCAGTATAAGTTGACCCCACACTGCGTACATTTTGCTTAGTAGCAGGGCTCTGCTAACACTGGACTTCTTAAAACACTGGGGAAAAGTGTTAAAATCTTTCTACGGAACCCTCGTGCGCGAGTCCGACTCGCACTTGGCCGTTTTTTTTTGTAAAATGATAACCATCGACATAGTTTTATAGGTATTGATATGCGTCTCTTTTGATATAAGTATTAATTACATCGACGGCTGAATATCAGTTTGTACGTACAAAAACCATGATGTTGCTTAAGTAGTTTTTTTAATAGTGACAAGTTGTTTAGACTTTGACTTTCAGTCGTAGATAATTATGTAAAAACGAATACTAAACTTGTTTTTTGTTTTGATTTTTAATAGCCTTATTATGTTGTCACTTCTTTCCTTATTTGCCTCGTTCATTCTCAGGTAACTGTTCTTTTGTTTAATCTTATTACTTTACTAGCTGTTGCCCGCGACTTCATCCGCTATCCCGCGGGATCTGTACTATTTTCCCGACTAAAAAGTAGCCCATGTTATACCTCAATATTCAAAGCATCTTCTTACCAAATTTTATATAGATTGGTGCAGCGGTTTTTCCATGAAGATGTAACAAACAGACAGACAGAGAGACATTTTAGCATTTATAGTTAGGATTTTTAATTTTCGTTTTTTAATTGGCCTTATTACGTTGTCACTTCTTTCCTTATTTGGCTTATTCATTCCATCCAGGAGGTTCTCGGCTGGCACACCAACTTCGCCGTAGCACGCACCGGCTACACCACCGCTATGACGGCCCTCGGTGCCTTCTGGCCCTCGCTCGTGGTGGAGAGCCACCTCCAAGACCGCATGTACCCGTTAGGGAAGGTGTTCTCCTACCTGATCGAGGAGTCAGGGTACATGCACATCCAGGCTACCAAGCCTGATACTGTTGGTAAGTCCGCTACTACACCAGCAATGCTACGGCCACACATCGCGATAACGCGACCATTCGCTTTATCGCGATGTGTGTTGCCGGATATTCGCGAATACTTCGGCACTTCGGGCGAAGCTGCAGACACTTTAGCACCATTGTGGGTGAATTCGCACACATCAAAACGCTTCGCGATGAACTTCGCTTGCTTGGCTATACTTCAGTCGGTCCACAAGCATCGTGTGTTTGTTTGCGAGTTGATCTGCTGTTTTATGAATAGTAATCACTAATCATACACTGCCGTCTTTTCTTTACTTTCTCCTTAGTTTTCATATTGCACACATGCAAAAAGTAATTAGTTACGCGCCATGAAGTAAAGAGCAACAGCTTCTAACATGAAACTACGCGAGATTCAGTCATAGCGAAATAAACGGATCACTCACGTATGTCAGTCGAGTATAGCCACACTTGTTTCAGACTACTATACTATACTATACTAGCTATACTCGACTGACATACGTGAGTGATCCGTTTATTTCGCTAGAGCGACAGCTTCATCCGTTTTTGAACGGTAAACTATTGCGACATTGTTGTTTGCAATGTGGCCATGCACATTCACCGCAGGCCGAAGATGAAGTTTTATCGCAATAATTCTATCGCGATGTGTAGCCGTAGCATAAGAAAATGTATGTACCTAAGTGACATTACACATTGAAACACATTGTACCTTCACTTCCAGGCGTTGGCCTCTCGGACTCTCCCTCCGGTCTCCTGGCGTACATTCTGGAGAAGTTCTCAACTTGGACTAACTCTGAATGGAAGAAGCGTCCTGACGGTGGTCTGGAAGTGAGGTTCACGAAGGACAAACTGCTGGATAACCTGATGCTGTACTGGTCCACGAATTCCATCACAACTTCCATGAGGCTGTACGCTGAGAGCGTTGCCAGTTCGGATGGGCTGATCGTTGCTGCGTAAGTATTTTAGCTTGAAATTATTTTTAAATCATAGTGTGAAGTCATAATACCGGAAGAGTTGCAGATTTGTTGCCAACCTCTAATAATGTTCTGTAACATGTAAAGAACGGAAAACCCACTTGTAGAAACTGAAAACTATCTCTTTATACTAATTTGTAAAATGCATTACTTACAGTACCCAATTTCAAGCAAAATTGATAAAAGGTTTTGAGATACAAAGAAAATGACATGATAGCAACAGACGCGGTCTTTTCGTTACAGAGCAGGAAATAATTGTTTTTCTTAGTCATTATTAGAAACAGAACGGAAACAGAAGGAACGCTATTAGTGTCGAATGACGTCTATCTGTCATTCTCCACCAATGAGAGACAGGCTACCACTGGCCTATGGTTGATGGAAATTGACAGATAGACTAGATACTAGTGCTACTAGCGGATTTTCGTCCTCATTAGTTTACAGACTTTAAAGATATTTGCTACAATGCTTTACCTTTTCCAGACACCCGACATTTGTCCCCACCTGGGTGATCCAAGCGAAGTACGAACTGCTCTACCAACCACCAGCCTTCCTCAAGAAGAAATACCCGAACCTCGTCGGAGTGACGGCCTTGGAAGATGGTGGCCACTTCCTGGCCATGGAGCTACCTGAAGTCTTGGCTGAGGATGTGCTGAAGGCTGTAACAGCTTTCCGAGCACTGGACAGGAGCAAACTGAAGACTGAATTGTAGATTATTGTTGTTTTATTACAGTTCTTTGTTTTTATATCTGTTAAAAGTGTTTTATTGTATCATTCCTTTGGATTAGCTTGTGATGTATAAAACAGAGTTGAGTGGTGGTAAAAGGATGTATAAAATTGTAACTTTGTGGGGTTCTGTGGCCTATTATTAAAGCTGTATTTTAAATACATGTAATTTTTTTTTTTATGGAAACATGTAATACAGCTTCTGTATTCTAAAATCTATAATCAACTAAAAAACGGGTAAGTGAGAGACTCGTAGCTCTACCGGCTCTACCTCGTTCGGTACCTACCTAATATTTTCCGTATTTTTTCCTAGGCTCGTGTTTCATGATTCTAGGTTCAAAGGTTAAAGGTGCACATATTACATATACCTTACCTAACCACGTAAATAGGTGACGTATGTTAAAAGTGCTAGTGAAAAGTACCATATAGACAGACCGACATATAGATAGACATCAACGAAGTGATCCTATAAGGCTTCCGTTATCTCTTTTTAAGGCACAGAACGCTAAAAATAAAAACATCTGAGACTATCAAAATAACTTGAAAATTTACAGAAATGAAAAATCCGTTTCAGACACTATGTTTTTGAAAAAGTGAGTTAGTACAAAACTCCATTGTGCGTGACAAATTAAAAGTATCGCCATCTCTTTCTGCGTAGTTTATTTAGTATGAGCGAGAAAGAGATGACAATGGTCGACAGAGCATGTCGTTCAAGATCAAGGTCATACTAATTTGAGCCGTAATCACGTACTGATTCGCAAGAAGGGAACATTGTTGAACTAATATTAAATTTGTTACATAGCAGTAGGTGTCAAATTCATTTGACGACGTATTTTGTTATGGTCAACATAAACACAGACAACAAACAGTAGTTTGATTTGAGTTTTATCAAAATTGATTATTATTTTTGTTGAACTTGACAAAGTACCTGCACGATTTACTTAAGCGCGAAATTGATGCGTCTGAGCAACATCGAAATAATAGAGCTTATTAACCATGAAACAGGTCTGGTGTATCCTATTTCGCCAACGGTACAAATCGTCGCTACACTTTCTCAATCTTGTAACTTACCGATATTATTCGTTTTAAAAACAACACTGTTTAGATCAACATAGAGTTGTCTTTGGAGCTTATCGGTAAGATACGAGGTTGAGAAAGTATAGGGACGAAATGTTAATTTACTATGACTGCTCTGAATAGTAAGTTCCTTCCCTCTTAATGAAGGGTATTGCTGGTCAAAAATCCGCTAGGATCGCGAATTTCGAGTGAGATCTATCTGTCAATTTCCACCAATCATAGGGCAGTATTTTGTCTCTCATTGGTGGAGAATGACAGATACACACTCGACACTGGCGATCCTAGCGGACATTTAACTCGCGATAGCCTCATTCATTCTAATGCGTGTACTGTGGCTATGTGTGAGTACTGTGGCTGTGTGTGTACTGTGGTTGTTTGTGTTGAAACAAAATTAGATTCGTGATTAGACTCTCTGTAGTGCGGTGTTCTATTTTGTTTGTAGCACAGTTTCCTTCAAGAAAATCGTGCTGCGTCCCGACAGAAAGAGAAGGTAGGTATTTGGGCTTTAATTTATTTATTTTTAATGAACGACGTTTTATTTCACTATAACTTAAAAAGCTAAAAAACTCCCGACATTGTCATTTCAAAATTCAATATTTCAAAAACGTGTATACCGATTTTAATTAAACTTAGCTAAGAACTATCTCGGTTAAACTAGCTTTCGATAAAAAGAAACCGCATCGAAATCGGTAAATCCGTTTGGTAGCTATGATGCCACAGTCAGATACACAGATACACTGGGGCTGGGACTAGACCAATTGGTGTCAACATGTTGTTTGATTTATTATTATTAATTATTTATAATGATAGTGTAGGGGCCAAAACGTCACGGTATCTTTGCTTTCTTTAATCTATAGATATGAAAAGATAATAATGATGTAAATGTACAGACCGATTAAAAAAGTAATCTTGCTAAGTCATACTGCTGTAAAGTTGTTGTCAATCGTGAAGGTTTTTCCTCAATTTGCTGTATTCCTAATTATTTCAACTAAAATGTTCACGAAAATTAATCAGTTACTTAGTTAGGGTTGGGTAAATCAACAAAGGTCATTTATATGTAGAGTTTCAAGTAAATAACATAACCTTTAGGTATTGTATGTTTTTTGAAGCCGGGTTGCCTTATATGGCTTGAAAAAAAAAACACGTCTGTCACCCCTAGGACATGGTAGGGTTCCATAGCCTTTGCGAAAAGTCCTTGCAAATCTTTTTACCCACCTACATCTAGAAACGACAATTTAAATTATTTTTGGACTGAAGTTGCTAACGGTAACCTCTAAAAATTCCGAAAGTTCGTTTGCCCAGTCGAGTTCTCCAATATCTGTACAGTCAACAGTTCAAATTTATCTATACACATACCTTATTGCCAGTTACATAAGGTCTGTGTTTAGATATTTATGAACCGTTGGCTGTATAGATATTGGAGAACTTGACTGTCCGAATGAATCATTTGTCCGAATTTTCTGCTGAACGAAAACTTTGGTGTACTTACATGATTTTGAAAATATAGGTAGGTTAGGCTAGGTTTGTTTTATTTTAAATACAAAATAATTTACAACTACGGCTGAACTTAGCGTTCGGAATACTGAAAATTCGGACTAAAGATATTTCGGAATTAGGTTTTTCGTATTTGTGTAGAGTACCCGTTGCTAACTCGATAATAATTAATATCCAGATAACCTACTAGACAAAGTTCAGTTACACCATCTTTATTATTTATCTTTCTTTCGTATCGAATGTCTGCAATTTGTAACTATTGATGTTTTGATTTTATACCTATAAGTATAATAATAAGGGATTTAGACATACTTAAACTGATGTTAGATCAAGCTTTCCTTGTTCTTTCTTTCAAAAAAGTAAACAAATTGACATATAATTATTATGAGTTACAAAAGCGCTTAGTCGATGCAACTTGTGACCAAAGGGTTGGCAGTTTTCTCTCTCAAAGAATCAGCATCGCTATTCAGCGAGGCAACGCTGCCAGCCTTTTGGGCACTATGCCACGGGGGCCTTATTTAGATTTAATTTAGTTTTAAGTTGTAGTTTATGTAGTTTAAGCTTAGATTTAATGTCATTGTAAATTGCTTTTATTATGTAAATAAAGTAGAGATATTATTATGAGTAAGTATGTTTACTGTACTGTGTATTAGTTGGCAGCGAAGTGACCGCCCGATGCACGAAACCCTAAAGCAGTACCGATTTCACAACATTTAAAAACCTATATACTTAATTATGCGGCGTCAGCTTCGGTGGTCTGGGCACGTCTTACGGATGGCGGAGGAGAGAGTGACTAAGCGCATCTTCTACTCAGAACTTAAGTCGAGTTCAGTCCGACATGTTTCGGACTAATTCGTAGTCCTTCCTCTGGGAATGCTGTCAGCTGCGCCTAGTAGTAGCGCGAGAAAAGCCGCGGAGCGCAGTGTGCGTCTCGCTGCCGCTGGGTCGTGTGCTCCCAGAGAAAGGACATGTCGGGCTGAACTCGACTTATATATATACGTGAGTGATCCGTTTTTATTTCATTAAGATTGAGTCTCACGGTAGTTTTATGTTAAAAACTAAATCTCTGCTTGCTTTCTGTCCATGGGAGAATGGTTGGGCCATCTACAGAATAGATACGAAATTGTTCTTCAATTCAGTCAAAAAGTTAGTCAGTAGATCAAAACACTAGACAGATTGATTACGAGATAAAGATAAGACTTATCTGGCGTTTGAAAAATCGGACCCGAATTGCATTATCATTCAGTTCTGTTCGCACCATGAATATTATCTTTGACCATGATAGCGAAGCGGTATATTCGTCACGGTATTAAGCAAGCGAAATAGTTGATAGCAGAAGAAATAAATCGTACAGTATAAGGTGCAAAGTGTTGGAATATAGTCGTAAGTAAGCCCCTAGTAAAATAATTGTTGCAAGTCACTTATTATCTCTAATTTTAGTTTATTATGTGTCTATGTTGGATTTTACGTCGAATGAATACTGTTTCTGATATTTGAATCATATTTCTATTAGCATACAGCATTTCTATTAGTATTAAAATGTTGACCTGTACTTGTGTATCCGTGTCTGTGTGTCTGTCTGTGGCATCGTTGCTACTAAACGGATACCTAAGCTTATCTAAGTTACCTTCGCTAAGTTTCTTTCAAACAGCTTCAGAAATTTTTAAGACAAGAATGAAAGTAAAATGTAGCTAGTTTTTCAACTTTTCTGTTACAAATAGCTAAATTAAATTGATTTTTTTTTATACAACGAGGAAGGCAAACGAGCAAGTGGGTTACCTGATGGTAAGTGATCACCACTGCCCATAGACACCCGCAACCGGAGGGTTTGCAGATGCGTTGCCAACCTAAAGAGCTAAGATGAAATGCCTTTTGTGCCACCGGCTGTCTTACTCTCCACACCGGAACACAACAGTGCAAGCACTGCTGCTTAGCGGCAGAATTAGCGAGTAAGATGGTGGTAGCGATCCGGACGGACCTTGCACAAGGTCCTACCACCCGCTCTATTTCTTCCAGCACAAAGATGCTCAAATTACTGCTATCCATCGTCACCATACCGGCAGCAATTGCTGGACTCCTGTGGCTGGTCTCCCGACCTCCAGACCCTCAAACCCTGCCCAAGCTCGACCCTGAGCAGTGGTGGGGACCCTTGGAGCTGAAGGGCAAGACTGACGACATCATCAGACCTTTTAAGATAGAGTTTAGTGACCAGGTCAGTTCCTACCTGTTTATTGTAATTTAAAAGTTTCTTTCAAGAACGATAAAACCTAGGACTGTCAAGTCTATGCAACATTGAGTTTCTTTATGAGACGACGATGAAGAGAAAGACGACTGGATGGCCTAGTGGTTAGCGACCCTGACTACGAAGCTTGAGGTCCCGGGTTCGAATCCCGGTCGGGCCAGATGTTTGTATGATGAATACGAATGTTTGTTCTCGGGTCTTGGATGTTTAATATGTATATAAGTATGTCTTTATCTATATAAGTATGTTTATCCGTTGTCTAGTACCCATAGTACAGGCTTTGCCTAGTTTGGGACTAGGTCAATTGGTGTCAATTTGTCCCATGATATTTATTATTATTATTATTATTAATAATAACAATAATAACGATTACTCCTAAAGGTAGTCCCATTGTCGCCAAGTCATGATCTGATGATGGGATCCCAGGGAAATCGAGGGCAACCCTCAAATTTTACAGGCACGTACTATGTGTTTCATATATTTTCTAAGGTTATTTAAGTATTTGCGTCTGGTAGTCATCATCTCATGATGATGAGCTGATGACGGAAGGTACAACTCCTTAGCGGTTAGGAGTTGGAGGATAATTCTGAAAATGTTAAATCATTATTCGAAAGGGTATACTCCTAAGGGTGGTCCCACTGTCACCAAGTCATGATCTAATGATGGGATCTCAGGGAAATCGAGGGCAACCCTCAAATTTTATAGGCACGTATTGCACGTGTTTCATATATTTTCTAAGGCTTTTCAGGTATTTGCGTCCGGTAGTCATCGTCTTATGTTGATGAGCTGATGATGGAAGGTACAACTCCTTAACGGTTAGGAGTTGGAGGATAATTCTGAAAATGTTAAATCAACGTAAAATTGTGAAATAAAAATCTTTTAGCAAAAAAGTAAAACCGCCTTCAAAAAAAAACCTTAGAAAAAAAACGTTAAATAATCCTCTAAAATAATGATAAATAAATAAAATGAAATAAATGGCAACAGAAACTAAAGCCTAAAGTTTTATGGCCTAGCACTAAGCAGCAGAAATATGAAGTCGGTGCTTTATTCAAAGAATATTCCGCTCGCACCGCACCGACTTCATATTTCTGCTGCTTAGTGCTAGGCCATAAAACTTTAGGCTTTAGTTTCTGTTGTCATTTTATTTTATTTTATTTATTTATCATTATTTTGAGTGACAGAAAAGGACGGGCAGTTGTTCTCGCGCCTTCTGTTGTATTAAGCAGAGATCAATAAAGTAACAAACTGTACTGCTGTAACAAAATGTACAGAGACCTCTCTATAGTGAAACTAGCTACAGCAGGGCTATTATTTTAGAGGAACGCAACACTGAATAGACATAGGCAGTCCTCTTGGTTTTAAATGTTTGAAAAAAAATACATACAGTGGATCGTATATAGAAATACATACAATGGAGTGGAACTCCTTTTTTGAAGTCGGTTATAAAGTAGGCTTAAAATAGTTAACACCTTACACAGTAAGACTTGAGATAAAAAAAATGGATTTGGTACTTATTTTGACTTTTCAGTATTTTTTACGATCTCCCAATATTTTTTACAACTAAACCGTCTTTTTTGGACCATTTTTGTGATAACATAATTATTGAAAATATCTTCCAGATGATCAAAGACCTAAGGCGTCGGTTGGACAACTTCCGCGCGCCCCCGCCCCCGCTAGATGGCGTGGCTTTCAACTACGGTTTCAACACCGCGCTACTCGACGCGTGGCGGCGCTACTGGCGCGACCAGTACGACTTCAAGGCCAGAGAACGGTTCTTGAACAAGTACCCGCAATATAAGACTAATATACAAGGGTTGGATATACATTTCATCAGAGTGGAGCCCAAGGTGAGTTTAATAAAAATACAACTACAAATTTGGCGAAGGAAAACATCGCTATGTTAAGGAAACTTGCACACTCCCGCGAAGTAATTGAACGGCACCTATGATTAAATACGATGCCCCCACTTACTCGTAAACGAGATCACTGAAATAACTACTTCACCACTGGCAGTGACAGCTAACCTCAATCTACTATGCTGACCAAGTGACCATGCTTGTCTACGACAGAAACGCAAATTAGCTGCATGTTAGTAGACGGGTACGACATTCAAAAATAAGGCTTTTGGCTAATAGTGAAATGAATTCCAACATTATCATGGTACTCGGGATTTAATCGCGTAAAAAAAATATTTAAACCACCGTGACATGGACGCAACGTCGTGTCCGAAACGTCGAGGTATTTTTTTTTGTGCAAATCGAGAAAGTTTAAATCAATACATAGTGGATATGAATGTCATGGATGACAATTTAGTTACCAAGTGAGATTCAAAAATCAAACCTCTGCTCGTTTGCCCCCTCTTAATAAATAATTAAATAAATAAATATCATGTGACGATTGACACCAATTGACCTAGTCACAAACTAGGCAAAGCCTGTACTATGGGTACTAGACAACGGACAAACATGTTTAAATATATATTAAACATCCAATACCCGAGAACAAACATTCGTATCACCATACAAACATCTGCCCCGGTCGGGGATCAAACCAGCGGGACCTCAAGGTTCATAGTTCGGGTCTCTAACCATTGGGCCATCCGGTCGTCTCTTATATTATAATGATTCCAGGTCCCAGCAGAAGTGAAAATCCTGCCTCTCCTGATGCTGCACGGATGGCCAGGCTCTGTGGCAGAATTCTACGAGGCCATACCTCTTCTGACGCAGCAGAGGCCAGGCCACGACTTCGCTTTTGAAGTCATTGTGCCTAGCTTACCGGGATACGGATTTTCTGATGTTAGTGCGGATTACCTTATTGTCATGTCGTGTACGCAACAGGGTAGTTGACTGTTGTCAAAATAAAATCATGTTACATTTTCACTTAAGTATCAAGCTTCCGAAAATACTCATCATCCATTCTTTGTTGGCATTCCATTGGCCCGCACGAGACGGTTTGCTTCATCCTTTTTAATACCTAATAAACCTTCGGGCGATTCAGAAAAAAGAGTAGATATACAAATAAAAGTAAAAGGATCTGGAACCTGAAATTAACATAAATAACTACAGCATTTAAAATACACATACATAGAAATACAGATAAAGTCTTTAGTATCTAAACGCCAGGATAGAAACCAAGCTGGAGCGACTTACACCCTTAGTAATTCTCATTAATTTCGACGCACAAAAGGATTTGAATTTGTTAAACGCATGGTTCAGAGATAATCTGTTAACGATTAATACATCCAAGACCAACTTTTTTACTGCTATTTACTGCAAAAAACAAGACAATACCAAAATTAATTCCACTTACAATAAATGGTCAACCAATAAAGGCTGTTGAGCAGAAGTATTTAGGTCTGGTTCTGGACCGTTACCTCACTTGGAAGCCACATATAAATAAGATCAAAGCCAAATTAATCTCGTTGACAGGTGCATTGCGCCGAATCGTTAAATGTATCCCGCCTCAGGTACGGTACACTATATATAATTCCCTCATTAAGTCACATATCGACTACCTAATCGAACTGTGGGGTGCAGCTGCAAAAACCAACATAGACGTCATACAAATAGCCCTAAATAAACTAATCAAGGCTTTATTTCACAAAAAATTTAGAACATCTACGACTTTAATTTATAAAGAAACTAAAATAATGAATATTACACAGACATACATATATTATAATTGCATATTAAGACGAAAAATTTTGAATAAAGACATATGCACGCAAATTGTATTTACTAAAAAACAACAATTAGAAAAACTTAGGCGCAGACAAAGCGGTATCTTATTGTATAAATCGCGAACTAACTACGGTAAAAAGTCTATAATGTATGAAGGTGCAAAGTTATACAATAAATTGCCTACGGACATTAAGACCGCAAAATCGACATTTACATTTAAGAAATTGCTAAAACACCACATTGTAAACAATAAAATAACATTACACTAAGAACTACGCTCCATACTTCTTCCCACATCCAGTTGCGCTCGATCTGTGCGAGTATCGACCGACTACCGTGTTTGTTTATATTTATCAAAAGTTCTGCTTGGATTGTTTAGCGAAAAGATATGTATAACTACCCTCGTAAACAATATACTTAATTGAATTTGCGTGTTAGATTTACCCACATATTAATATTTTTTGTACTTATATGCAAATTGTTTTTTCTCATTGTAAGTGAATTCTATTCTTTTGAGAAATAAACTCTTAAACCTTAAACCTTAATTTCCTTCAACGCAGGCAGCAGTTCGTCCTGGGCTCGGTTCTTCGCAGATGGCAGTGGTCTTGCGCAACCTGATGCACCGTCTTGGTCATAAGCAGTTCTACCTCCAAGGTGGCGACTGGGGTGCTCTGGCTGGCTCCAACATGGTCACTCTCTTCCCTGATGAAGTGGTTGGATTCCATTCTAACATGGCCCTTGCTAGGGTAAGGATTTTTATTAGTAATATGTTGTTTCTTGCATAAAACAGAAAATTAGCAAATTACAGGACAGCACACGTGTACAAGGACGAACTTTACTGATTAACAGGGCATCAGAAATAAGAGTAGGCACCACACAGAGGAAGTTAAAAAACGGCTGAAATCTAAAATTGGCCTAAATAAATAATAATTAAATAAAAGCATTACAAGTACATAGAATTACATAATTTGCTATGCTTTTGTCTAAATGTCTTTAGGTACATACTAATGTTTGCCAAAAAACTTGCTATGTTTCTATGATTATAAAGCATGAATAATGATTTTAAAGAAAGAGACTCTGGTATTAGATTTATGGCTTCCATAATCCGATTTTCAAAAGCGACTATAATTTTTGAAGAATTCTTTAACTGCCTCTGCTTCTGCTGGTTAAAAATACTAGAACAGTTGTGTTTTTTTTTAAGTTTTTGTTCCAAAAAACTTGACAAGGGTGCTTTCATTTGCTGGATCACTTGCATATTGTCGGTAAATTATGTGGAGCCCTGTATATTACAGAAAGGAGAAGTGACATGATTCCTTTTTTCAGAACGCTCGTGCCTACATCCTGCATCTGGTCGGTGCGATCTTCCCATCCCTCGTCGTGGCTCCTCACCAGGCTCACAGGCTGTACCCGCTGTCACAGTACTTCTCGGACATGCTCCTGGAAACCGGGTACTTGCACCTTCAGGCTACGAAGCCCGATACCGTTGGTAAGACACAACACGTAGAAGTTCTTACGAAGACGCAGGCACGAATAGGGGGATGGTTGTAACGGGAGCCTAGGGTCGAAGAGCATGTTTTGAAAGCAAATAGAGCTAGCTGATCGATGTCTTTTTCACTCTCATTCTATATGTAGAAGATTCTGCAACTAGAGCATAAAATTAACGATTTATGAACATGTTTGCTTTTCACTTTGGTTGCGAGAAAAGTTAAACAGCAGTCAAAGTATTGCGTCAAAAATGAAGAACTCCAAATATTGGATCCAAAAAGTAATATCAATCTGAGCTCATCGCAGCTACTTATATTACGTGAAATCGACACCTAACTGTCATCTTCCACCTTGGACCAAAAACAACTAGCTCGTTGCAGCAAGACAAATTATAAAAATAAATGAAATCGAACCCAAATCCATAAATCCATTTTACCCTCAAACTACTTAACTATCCACGCTAGCCTGCGGCTAGCGTGCAAACAACTCGTGTAAAATAACGCGTTTTATGCACTAGTTGCTCAATCTATTATTTTTAATCGGCGACCGCCAATTTTGAGTTGATAGATGTGAGGCACTCAAACACCTTGCTGCAACTAAAAGGAGCAGTTGTCGGAAAAAAGCCGGAACAGGAAAGCACTCCTTCTTAGCTCTCATAGGTTGGCAACACATATAGCTGATATAGCTAACTTCTGATATAGCGATATGCTTAGATCGCCGTTAAATCTTAAATCTGAATAGTTTGGCTTGAAGATATTTCTTGGTTAAGCCTGTCTGACCTTGACTGGTCTGAACACCCAAGAACAATTAAAAAAACAGCACATAATATTCAAATTTCTTACAGGCGTAGGCCTCACCGACTCACCACTCGGTCTTCTCGCGTACATCCTAGAAAAATTCTCCACTGGGTCGAGAACAGCGTTCCGTGACAGAGAAGACGGTGGCATTGAGGAGTTCTACTCTAAAGACCAGCTGCTGGATAACCTGATGATCTACTGGGCCAGTGGGTCCATGACCACAGCTATGAGGCTGTATGCGGAGACCTCTAGCAAAGCGAATAGCGTTTTGGATGTGGATAGGTAAGGTTCATGACATTTGAAAGACATAAAATTTACATAATTTATTGAATCAGACGTTACATTGCGGAGGTTCATATTAATGAAGTAAAAACAACATGAACAAACAACAACCCACATACATACAACACATACGTTTGCCGCACAGATATAACTATTTTTTTTTTCACTTGTGGTCGCGGGTGAGCAAAGTGATTTTACTGTTTTTAGTTCATAAAATTTTCAATTTTACCATTGCAAAAGGACACGTGAAACCGTTGTAG
This sequence comes from Clepsis dumicolana, assembly GCA_963691665.1. Taxonomy (NCBI): domain Eukaryota; kingdom Metazoa; phylum Arthropoda; class Insecta; order Lepidoptera; family Tortricidae; genus Clepsis; species Clepsis dumicolana. The sequence continues at coordinate 819,792 of OY829527.1, forward strand.
TTCAGTTGATGCAAAGTGCATAAACAGACTTACTCAACCCATGGCTGAATTCTTGACGGCTTATTAAAACGCACCCTGTGTCTTTATAAATTATCATTCTGTCCACAGCTACCAGACTCCAGTGCCGACCTGGGCTCTCCAAGCTACCAACGACTTTTACCACCCACCAACGTTACTGCGAACAAAGTTCGTCAACCTTATCGATGTGACGGAACTCCCTGATGGGGGACACTTCTTAGCCATGGAGCAGCCCAAGACCTTCGCTGCTGACGTGTTTAAAGCTGTGAAGGCTTTCAGGAAGTGGCGAGGTGATAAGGGAAGAACTGAATTGTAGTCTGAGATTTTCAAAGTGCTTCGAGATCGACGGGAAATAATATGTGATGGATGTGATGGATGAGACAGGTTATCTTGGAGTTAAAGTAACACAAACAGATTTTCCGATGAAAGTTTATACGATGTTCTGTCTTCGGTAAAAGAATTAGTGAAATACAGGGACTTATTATTGAAAGTGTAACCTGAGTGGTTCTAGTGACATTATTGCATTTATAAATTGAAACTATTACTGAAAGACTGCATAATGTAAGTGTCAAACTTATACCAATAGTTGTAAATAATTGTGAATACGCCAAAATGTGCAAATTAAAACAAACAAAACAATCACTACAATCATCGTAGTCGTTTTTCCTTTGCATTATTTAAAAAATATTTTAGGAATACTTTTTGAAAATTTACGAGGCCCATCGTTAGCGCCCACGTCTCAGATCCGTAAGTCATCACCGGCAACACACACTGGTCAAAGACTTTTGACTTCAAACACTGCTGTAATTTGGACGAAAAGACACTGCGATACTGGTCTATGGTTAGTAGAAATTGACAGGAGACCTCACTCGCCACTAGCGATCGATGCTAGCGGATTTTTGACTCGCTGTCGCTCTGATTATGCAATTTTTACTTTATGACATGTGCAGACTAAGTTACGCTACCATGGCTGCCACTACGCCCCCATATTATGGGTTATCGTGATCGACCATAGTGATGTAATGAAAATTTCCTTCAGACAAATCCGCTTCAACTGACGCTCCAACGTTTCTGAAATCCTAAATCACGGCAAAACAACATTCACTTGTAATATTAAACATCACCAACCCTCTTCCCCCGCCATCAACGGCCTCTGATTGGCTACCCGCCGCCCCGCCCTCGGCCAATCACATTCCTCCGTTGCAACCCCTTCGATACTCAATTGACCAGTCAGTCGAGTTCCATCTGTCATAGTGTGCAAGTCGGTCGGAAAAACAAGTGACTCGTGATTTTTAAGTGTTTTTGTTTGTGGTGAAAAACGTATTCGTTTTTATGCCCACCGTAACGAGTACTGGAGGAATTAACGGTAATTTTGATCTTGATTTTTATTATCAAATAAAAAAAATACATGTACGTAATAATAATAAATTGTTCATTATTTTGAGCTGTAGACCTCGTGAGCTAATTTGTGAACATTTTTTGAAAAATTTCCAAAAACTGAGCTCAGAAAACAGAGTATAATCATTGTACCTGCTCAAGAGATTTTATGAGAATCGGTTGAGAAATGCGACATATAGAAGAGAACAGCCTGCCCCCTATTTCACCATCTTTACAATTGTCAGTTTTACATGACAATTCGAACTACATTTCTTTGCCAATCAGAAGCACGCTTAAACAAAAGCTCTATAAGTCAGCAATTGACTCCGAATACATTCGAACAATTGACCAGACATAAGAAAACATTTTTGCCCAAGTTGAAAGGGAGACACTCAGTCAATTATGTCCCACTGCTGAGAAAAGGCCGGGTTACGATAATAATAATAAGTAGGTAAATTATTTAGTAACATGTCTTTAGACGACAAAAGTTACAAATGTAACTATGGAAGTGCATGGGAATCTGTTGGGTTGGGAATCTGTTGAGTTGGGAATCTGTAATATTGAAAATTTGTAATATTGGAAATATGTAGACATGGGAATCTGTAGAAATGGAAATCTGTAGAAATGGGAATCTGTAGACATGGGAATCTGTAGAAATGGGAATCTGTAGACATGGGAATCTGTAGAAATGGAAATCTGTAGAAATGGGAATCTGTAGACATGGGAATCTGTACATGCGCGAATCTGTAGAAATGGGAATCTGTAGACATGGGAATCTGTACATACGGGAATCTGTAGTATTGACAATCTGTAGACAAGGGAATCTGTAATATTGGAAATCTGTAGAATTGGGAATCCGTAGACGTGGGAAAAATCCCAGCACACTACCCGAACGTAACTTAGGTATTCTTACAAATACTGTTTTTAGAAGCTTCTAAGATTGGTTCTACGTAACATGTCCGATATCTCTGCTCAGTAAATCGCTCATAAATCGTCCCTGCACTCAGAAATGTCGAGTGTGATGCGAATATGGTCAGACCATCGCATGGGACTTCTTCCTCTAGGTCTTTTGCCATCAACTTTTCCGGTAACTAGGTATTAGCTTTTGGAGGTAATCTCAAGATTTACGGGCTTGAGACCAAAATTTGAAGATCCCGAAGAAACACAGTCATATATTATTTGACAGTCTCGGAATCTTATCATTTTCCTACCTGTGAGTATTTTTTCCCAGTAGTATAGCATGTTTTTAACCGCCGACGCAAAAATAAGGGTATTATAAGTTTTGACCTGTGTATCAATGGCACCATAGCTCCCTAACAGATTGTTCGATACGGTTATTTTTAATCGAAAGCTAGCTTAATCGAGTTGGTTCTTAGCTAAGTTTCTTTAAAATCGGTTCAGCCGTTTGAGATACTAAGCTTTGAAATGACAATGTCAGGGGATTTCAAGTTTTCTGATTATTTTATGGAGTTCTCTTTACGGCACTTCAGCGAATAAGTCTACAATTGTTTAAATATAACGCGTCCGCTGATAACTGTTTCCTGTGATAGTGTTCTTTATTTAGTTGCAATATTGTTGTTATTCATAATATCTCTTTAATAAAATGTCCATAATTTGCTCACACGCGACTACTGTACATGTATTGTACGTATACAATGTATGTGACAAATGTATGTTTTCACGCAACACCTTAGCCTCTACTAAGTATCACACGAATCAACACATGTCACACATACCCACCTATAATAGCCTTGAGAATGGGCTCGTAGAGAGTTTGAATCGTATAGTGTAGTGAGAGTGGTGATGACGAGTGAATGAGTAAAGGCTTCTGCTATGGTTCAAAATGAATTTATTTACAGTATTAAGTTTACCTAATAAGAACACTAAAGCTACGACGGATCATACAAACAGACTGACACAGCGCTACTAACAAAGACAAAGACAGTGCGTTGTCAGAAGCTAGGACCAAATAGTTGTGAGACCCTGTAATTGGCTTTAATGTTACTATAGAAAGAACCTAACTCTGTAATTTGTAGCTTTTGGTTCTCCGAAAATAAATAAATAAATGTGGAATTCCGAGCCAGAGAGAATAACATCCGCCAGTAGCCAACAAGTTGTGATAGTTGAGTACGTGTGATATGTTTAGTGTCGTATTCGTGTTGAGGTTGCTCCATACAAGAAGCTGTCTTACACGTATGGTCGCAGGTGATTAATGGTTTTAAGCGCGCGGTAGTTTTATGCGATAAACGTTACGTTAAAGGCGATGCGTTTGACGCACATCATTTTACAACAGATAATCTAATTACCAAGCATTACGCGGTGAACGCAGCATTTAACAAACAAGGCAAAAGTTGATCGCATGCGTCTGACGCTGCGATGTCCGCACAAAACAACGGCGCGCTTTAATTTATTCACCATTAGGTACATCACTGTTATAAACAGGAAACCAGAACAGAATGGCGTCTGATCAAGAGTCGTGTTCTGATGAAGAGCCGGACAGTGAGATGCTGAGCGATGACCTCTGCCTCCCAGACAGCGATGACGACCGACAGACCGGCATGACTATGCAGGTATTGGCATAACTTTGCATGGCGGAAAATTGTTTTGAGTTAATAAGTGTAAGTACTACCTATTTTGTGACCGTAGGGTTCTAGAGTGCCGAACAGCACGTACCGGAAGGCGGAGTGTTGGTAGGCCTCCCGCAAGGTGGATAGACGATCTGGTAAAGATTGCTAGAAGCCATTGGCTGCGGGTAGAACAAGAACAAAACCTTAAGAACCGTGGAGATCCTTGGGGAAGGCCTATGTCTAGCAGCGAAGGTCTTCCGGCTGATATGATGATGATGCCTATTTTTAATCCACGACGAAAAAGAGGGGTGTCATAAGTTTGACCTGTGTATCTGTGTCTGTATCTGTGTATCTGTCTGTGGCATCATAGCTCCCATACGGATAGACCGATTTCGATGCGGTTTTTTTAAATCAAAAGCTAGTTTAATCCAGATGGTTTTTAGCTAAGTTTAATTAAAATCGGATGATCCGTTTTTCAAATATTGACCTATGAAATGACAATGTCGGGGGATTTTCAAGTTTTTAAGTTGGTTAGGTTATTGTTGACGAGAAAGTTAATACTCATAGTTGTAAGTGAATACTTTGATAGAAACACAAGTTGTTGCAATACAGATCTAACTTTATTTTTATAGTTACCACAGATAACATAACTTTACTTAAACTAATAATAGGTGGCGCTAGTAGCAACTAAATAGATATATTTTGATATCATATTTTAACACCTCCACTTATCAAAATAATCTAGGCATTCTGCTAACAAAATAAAATAATAACAATTAAAATAGCCTATATTATACTTTGTATGCCTAATTTTTTAACAAAATAGCCATGCTTCTCACTACATAAACCTTTAGTCAAAAGATCGGCAGGCATCTCAGATGTTGACAGATAAACAATTTTTATAAGTTTGTTAGTGACTGCTTCTCTAACAAAATGATGCCGAACATCAATGTGTTTGGTTCTTTTATGAAATAAGGGATTTTCTGTCAACTTTTGAGCTCCTTGGTTATCATTATACAGAGTAATTGTGTATCTACAGTGCATAATCTCTGATAGTAAATTTTTTAAGTATATCCCTTCCTTACAGGCTTCAGTTATTGCCATGTATTCTGCCTCAGTGCTTGACAAGGCAACTGTTGGCTGTTTTTTACATTCATATGATATTACACAACCAGACAATTTATAACAGAAACCGGTGTAGGATTTCCTGTCAATTGTATTTGAGGCCCAATCAGAATCTACAAAGCCTTCCAAGTTACTATTGTCATTTACAAACATTAAACCATAAGATTTTGTTTTCTGCAAATATTTTAGTATCCTCTTTGCATGTTTCCAATGAACTGTTGTAAAACAGTTATTAAATTGGCTGAGATAACTGACACTGTAACTGATATCGGGACGAGTAAGTACAGAGAGATACATGAGGCTTCCTATGAGTTGTTGATATGGGTACTGTTTATAAGCATTTTCAGATTTTTCTAATTTTAAATTATTTTCAATTGGAGTATCAGCAACATTACAATTTGACATATTAAATTTCATCAAAACATGGTTCACAAATTGTTCTTGATCTAAGGATATACTGCCATTTTCATACATTTTCACTCTTATACCTAAACATTTTTTTATCTGTCCCAAGTCTTTAATTTTAAATTCTGACATCAAACTCTTTTCTAACTCATCTGCCATAGTGTCACTATTAGAAAATATAAAAGATAATATAAAAAAAAATATAGAAAAAGAAAATATAAAAAAATAAAAGTCATCGACAAAGACAGTTACTATAATCTGCTCATTCTGTTTCTTTTTATTATACAAACATGGTTCTAATTTTGACTTAACAAAACCTAGTCTGAGTAAACAATTGTCAACTCTTTCATTCCATGCTCTAGCTGATTGCTTTAGCCCATAAATAGCTTTTTTTAATTTGAGCACAGTATTACTTTTACATTCTAAATTTGGTGGTGTTTGCATGTAGACATTTTCATTTAGGTAGCCATTTAAAAATGCAGTGGTGACATCAAGATGGGTAATTTTAAAATTTTACTTTACACTCAAAGCAAATAATAATCGCAAAGTTGAATACCTTAGAACCGGCGAATATGTCTCTGTATAGTCCACTCCTGCCATCTGGGTGAAGCCTTTTGCCACCAATCGTGCTCTAAATCTCACTTTATTGTCAGTTTCAAACTTTTTTTTAAAAACCCACTTGCACTTTACCACTCTATCTGCTTCTTTTTCATCTACAACTTCCCATGCTTGGTTATCTTCAAAAGCCTGCAGCTCCTCCATCATAGCCTGTTTCCACATCTCTTTCTCTGAGCCATTCATTGCTTCCTCATAAGTGATTTCTTCACCGCAAGTCTCCATCTGGTCTACCAGACATAGGTTTGTAAAACCATATCTCTCTACAGGTTTTCTGACACGCTTGCTTTTAACTATGGGGTCTGTCATTTCTTGTGACTCCCCTTCCTCCTCACACAAGGTATGATATGAGTCATCTGATGTCGTATCTGAGTTTGATGTGTCACAGACATATGTTGGGTCATTTGGATTCAGGCAAGAATTTTCATCTTCTGCTCCATCCTCCACTGGATCTAGCTGCCCACTGCTTTCTTCCATTACTATATGAGCTATGTCTGTGTCCATCTTCTCCATGATAATGACATCTCGGCTCGTAGTAACTTGCTTTGTATCTGGGTTAAATATTCTATATCCTTTTATATTATCTGGATAACCCACTAAAATGCATTTGACAGCTTTCTTGTCCCATTTTAGTCTTTTATTTTTGGGCACATGCACCATTACATGGCTTCCGAACACTCTGACATGACTTAAATCTGGTTTCTTTCCTGTCCATTTCTCAAATGGTGTCATTTCTCCTAGACCTGAGGCTGGCAACCTATTCTTCAGGTATACTGCTGTATTTACTGCCTCTGCCCAGAAAGTTTTGTCTAGTTCAGCTTCAAACAGTAGGCATCTAGCACGTTCAACTACAGATCGGTTTGAACGTTCACAAAGCCCATTTTGTTCCGGGGTGTAGGAATTTGTTTTCTGATGGACAATGCCTGCCGTTTTTAAATAGATCTCCATCTGTCCTGAACAAAACTCACCACCATTGTCTGTTCTCAGTGTTTTAATTTTTATTCCTGTTTGATTCTCAACCATGCTATGAAATTCTTTGAAATACCTCAGCACTTGGTTCTTTTCTTTCAAAAAATATACAAATGACATCCGGCTGGCGTCATCCACAAAAAGCAAGAAATATTTTGCTTGTCCAATAGATTTGGTTTCCATAGGCCCACATAAATCTGAGTGCACCACTTCTAATAAGTTTTCACTTCTATGGTTTGCCGATGGGAAAGGTAGGCGCGCTTGTTTACCTTCGCAACATACTTCACAATTAGACTTCTGGATGTCAACATACAATGACAATGCAAAGAAAAATTCGTTAAGCAGCTGGACTTGAACCAGCAACCTCGGTAATCCGTACCAACGGATACGGTGTTCAACGGGTATGTTGAATTTCATTCTATGAATGTTTCATAAAAATAAAAACAAAAATAATCAATAAATCGATTATTTTCATTGATTCTGGATGTCAGCCTTGTCTCTGTAGGATATGCCCTCTACAGTGCCATTCTTCATTTTTTCTAGATCATTACTGTTTACATGTCCCAGTCTTCTATGCCACTGCCTAGCATCTGCTATGTGAACTGCTGCTGCTGCCAACACATTTTCTGACTTCACTGTATTCAATTTATACACACCATACTCCAAATTCGCAACACCGATTAGCTTATTCTGTTGATTATGGATATGGCAAGCGTTCTTCCTGAATTTCACTGTATTTCCATTTGCTATCAACTGGCTAACTGATAACAGATTTGTTGTAAGGTTAGGAATGCACAAAATATTACGCACTGCGATGTCCAAGTGAGAATTATTCACTACTGTTGTAATCTGCATATCTCCGACACACATAACTGGCATAGATGTTTTATTAGCAACAACTATTTCTTTAATATCGTGTACTGGTCGAACTGTTGACAAACTTGCTCGATTTGCCGTCACATGATTGCTCGCGCCGCTATCAATATACCAATCATCCGTACTGAATTTACCGTTAACAAAAACCACACTAAAAGCACCAGCTTCTTTTACTTTCATTTCAGTACATTGGTTTTTGTAGTGTCCAATTTTCTTGCACTTATAGCACTTTATTTGTTTTTCGGGTTTATTTGTGGTTGACGTTGACATTTGTTTTTTTTTTAAACTGTGAAGTGCTGCCAGGTTTCGTGCGCTGACGTTGATGCGACCAAAATGCCGCTTCGCTTCCACTGCTGCCAACATCGCCAGCCATATCAAGTAGCTTCGTTTTTATGATGTCGGCACTAATGATCAAACCAGAGTGCTCTATGGCCATTATCATAGGCGCGAATTTTTCTGGAAGCCCGGCTAGAAGCAATGAACCAATCCATTCTTCGTTTATTTCAAAACCCGTTCCTTTTAATCGCTGCGCCGTTTCCACAATCTGAGACACATAACTGGTCATTGAATCGCAATCATCCAGACGAATGGATATTAATGTTCGAAGCAAACTGATTTTTCTTGTGAATTCATTATCATCAAATAACTGTTTGAGCTTATTCCACAAAGCACTTAATGTGTTTTCATTCTTGATGTGCACATACAACGTGGAATCTATAGTCATCACGAGCTTCGCTTTTGCTTTTCTTTGTTCGATTACTGCTAGATCCCCCGGTATGGCGTCCACATCAATGCCTTCCAACAATAAAAAATTTTTCACTGCAAACGCCCAATCATCATAGTTTTCGCGTCCTTTTAACTTAGGCACATTCACTACGTAACTTGAAGACGACATTCTTGAGAAAAACACGAAATTACTTGGATATTTTTGGAAAATATGGTCTGGTACCCATAACCTGATAGAAACACGAGTTGTTGCAATACAGATCTAACTTTATTTTTATAGTTACCACAGATAACATAACTTTACTTAAACTAATAATAGGTGGCGCTAGTAGCAACTAAATAGATATATTTTGATATCATATTTTAACATACTTGAGCTATACCTTTGGCCTCATCAGCACTTTTCGCTTTTTCTCTCACAGAACCTCCACGAGGACCTGCCCCCCCTCAACTCCTGCCTCCTCCGGCCCCCTCGCAAGCTGTTCACCAACTGCCGCGAGCGCTGGCGGCAACAGAACGTCAGCGGAGCCTTTGCTGAGCTCAGGAGGCTGGTGCCGACGCACCCCCCAGATAAGAAGCTGTCCAAGAATGAGATATTACGAATGGCTATCAGGTATTTTGAGTGTCTTCATCACCAGCCTTGCTCTAAGGCCAACTGCTGGGCACAAGCCGCCTCATAGAATGAAAGGGCTTGGGGTAAATGCGCATTTTGAACTTCACACGCACCATCAAATTGTAGCGCAGGAGTATGTAGGTTTCCTCAAGATATTTTCTTTCTCCGAAGCTCGTGATAAATTACAAACGTAATTTCGCACATTATTTTCGATAAACTCAGAGTCGCGAGCCGGAGCTCGAACCCACGGCCCTCTGCTTAAGAGGCCATAGGGCTTATATTATATTCTTTGCCTTAAGTCAAACCTATAGCCTAGTGGTTATCACGGCTTTTTGAGTGTCAATTGAAAAGTACAAAAAATGCTTGTCGTCAGTTGTAACAGTTCATTTGTTTTGAGGGTTTACAAATGATTGCCAAAAAACGTTTGCCAAACTGATTAATTTCTCAAAATGCTTCTTTTTCAGAAACTGTAAATATGAGTTAGATTGGATAGATTTATTTATTTACTCAACATTAAAATTACATTATATGAATACTACTTGTCAAAATTCAGGATATCAGGATTCATGTTGTGTGATTTATGTCAGGATTTATTTCAGGGCCATCTCGTAGAACCCTATAGGTTTAGTTAGGGCTGTTTTATAAAAATCCTGAAATATTTACCTACAGTTTCAGAAAAAAAGCATTATGGGAAATTAATCAGTTTGGCAAACGTTTTTTGGCCAAATGAATGGATACCACTATTCCCATTCTTCCAGGTACATCGGCCTTCTCTGCGAAGTCCTAGAGTGGCAAAAGAACCACGGTGTCACCAACAAAGAGAACACAGCCCTCGCCATCAAATGCGAGTCCCCAGTCAGCCCCCAGTCCCGCCGTCTTCGGCTCAAAAGACCGTACTTCGAAGATGAAGGCCCCCGACCGAAGATGTTTGTAGAATCTGAACACATGAAGTTCGGAAACGAAGAAAACGAGGAAAAACGACAGCGGAACTTTTGCCCCAAAACGGAGTTCATCTTTGGCAAAGAACATCTGAGGGTTTTGAGGAATCATTATTATTTCCCGCCGCGCTGGCGTCAGAACGTACCGTTCAGGAATCTGACTGCCGATAAGAATGGCAATAATTTGCTGATGATTGCGCCGCAGAATGGGAAGGATGATAAATTCAAGGATAAGGATGATGGGAAAAATGGGAAATGATTTTTAATGGTTGCGGACAACGTAGGTTCTAGGTTCTTGTGAATTGTTACCCGTGGGAAATTTCCGTATGCATAATCGATTTATTTATAACTTTACTGTGATCTGTGTAATATGTTAGCATTTTTCTTGTCTTAAGTTAATAATGTTTTCTGTTTTTACATGCGAAGTTACTTATTTTACTGAATTGAAATTATGGTTTCATGCTATTTATGGTGTGACGTGCAATTTATTTGTAAAAACAAATAATACAATAGAAGAATATTCATATCGCTACTGGTACAAACATGAGTATCTTCATCTTGGTTTTTGCATTTTGATTGTCTGTAAGAGATCGCTTTTAAGCGATATGACCGCCTATTGTCTACCATACCTGTTTTTCTGTAATCTCCTTGCACTGTTTTGTGGTTTTCAATAAAGAATATTTGCTGTATTGTCGTATTGTAATTTTAGTAATTATTTATTTAGTAAGTAAATAAAAACATTATTAAATTTGTTGGTAGCACAAATTTGTTGGTACTTAGCAGTTTTTTGAAATAAAATTCCAGTAATACTTTAAAAATAGTTTAATTTTCTTAACAACAACATTTTTCACAACTTCTATTATTATCAAATCACTAGGCTTGGAACTTTTGCTAGCATGCCGTGGTTCTAGATTCCATGGAGTCACCAAGGGTTAAAATGGAATTTTCGGAGTCAGAGTAAAAAATATGACGTTATATCATATATCATGATATCAGGACACTCTGTTCGTAGTATGGTCAACGAGTGATTGTGGATGGAATGGTCGAAAGCAGAAAGTTTGACTTTGGGACTTTGTTTGGACTAGTTAAGAGACAAACATACTAAAAGTCCCCACCCCTAAAATGACTGTTTTTCGGAGCTCATATCTAAGACAACGATTGAGAGTAGGTAAAAGGTAAATAGAACCAAGTTGTAGAAAATTTCATCAGCTTTCGTTATGTACCTAGTATATGAAAATTTTGTATGACACATCGTTTTCGAGAAATGAACAAAAAACCAAAAAACGGGACCTTCTTTGGGCCCCCCACCCTAGGGCTCACCTCCGAGGGGTGTGGACTTTTAGTATGTTAAGCTTTCGACCATTTCCTCCACACCTCATTTCTCATTTCCCAGGCTATCAGACAAATCGTATACTGGAACCAATCTTCAGACCAAATTGTTGACCCAAGTCCTGATTCCCTCGATGCCCTTGATGACATCCTTAGCGAACTCCTCAGGGCACTCGAAGGCAGGGAAGTGGCCGGCGTGGTCCCAGTGGCTAACTCCCACCAGGTTGACGAATCTGAACCTCAGGAGCTTGGAAGGGGAGTTGTAGAGCTCTTCTTTGGTTTGAAGGACCCAGGTTGGGACTATTGTGTTATGACTAAAAAAATAAAATAAACTGATTAAACTAGTGGCTCTGTGAACTGTAGAGCTCGCGACCTTTGTTTTTTGTTATAAAAAATGAATCGACAAAACAAACCTATACAATATTATCGAACCTGATCGCAAAAATTCACGAAGAGCGGGTAAGTAATTTTTGAACATTTACCGTTTTATTTTTCTATATTTGATCGACTTTATAATGACAATGCGAACTATATAATTGACGTCGAATTAAGTATCATTGTAAACTGACATTTTGTAAGGTTGGTGAAATAGAGGCCAGAGGGTCGAGCACGACTTTACGAATGATGCGTAACGTTACGGTTATCGTATCGAGATCGAGAAACCTCATACTAAATTTTTGTTCCAAATACGCTCACGGGCGGGCGCTAATACAAACGTCATACAAACTCGACAACGTTTACTATTCGATTTTACGTTACGCAGCATTCATAAAGTCGTGTTCGACCCCCAGCAATGCACGCAACGTTCTTCGTAAGTTTTATGGGGACCTTTGAGCCGGGTACGATGCGGGGTGGTAGATTTTAGGTTAGGGTTTTTGACGAAGCATGTTGCTGATGATGTTTTGTCATTTAGGTTAAGCTAGTTGACGAGGCCTGTTGCTGATGTTTTTCAACGTAAATTCTCTTAACTTGACATTGTACCTACAATTATTAATGATGTATTTTTATATTAATAAATGGATAGCTTCATTTTTAACATCACTTACTCAGACAAATTCAAATCCCGATGTTTCTTCGACATTTCTTCAGCATACAGTCTCATCGACGTCGTAATCTTCCCGGTGGACCAGTACAGCATCAGGTTGTCGATCAGTTGGTCCTTAGTCCAGCGCTCTGACAGTCCACCGTCGAGGCGGGTTCGGAAGTCCAGTTGGGTCCACGTTGAGAATTTCTCTAAGATGTAAGCGAGGAGGCCAGCGGGAGAGTCGGAGAGAGCGATGCCTGTGGGGAGAAGAAGGGAGACAAAATAATTATAGAGGCCTTCCGTGACCAGAGGGCTGGCCAATACCTCGCTCAGCTAATCAGCATTGCCATACAACGTGGCAATGCTGTCAGCCTTCTGGGAACCATTCCCATTGGCGGCGATCTGGGAGAGATTTTTTACCTTTAGTTTAGTTTTAGGTTTTAGTTAGTATTTAGTATATTTAATTTTAGTTCTAAGTTTTACAATGTAATTAATTCTATTATGGAATTAGGTATATGTCAAAGTTGATGTAATGCATTTGGTGATAAAAGTTTTTTCAAGTCACATCGAGGACGGTACAACCAAGTGGATTGCCAATTATATCTAAATTACAATAACCTCGAGTTCTTTAAAAAAAAATAGGCCTGCTGCTGTTTGCTTATAGAGCCATAATTTTTTTCATTACTCTTATGTTAAACAGAGGTCGTTTAACACAATAGTAATGAAAAAAATATTAAAAATAACTCTTTATAGTGAAACTAGCTACAGCTGACTTATTATTTTACAAACATTTGTATTCATATAGCACAACGGGAATTCGAATCGCGAACCTTTAGTTTTATAGTCGGAACACAACAGTGTAAACACTGCTGCTTATCGGCAAGATTACAACCTTCCACGAGGCCCTACCACCAGCAAAAGCTTCTGTTCCACCTGAGCAGGAATGAAGCAGATGGAATAAGGTCGAGCAGCTCCGAAGCACGCTTACCAACAGTATCAGGTTTGGTGGCATGCAGGTGAAAGTACCCCGTCTCTTCCATCATCTTCGAGAGGTATGTGGAGAGCGGATAGGTGTTGGAGGCGTGAGACGACTCCACGGCGAGGAACGGAAGGTAGGCTCCCACAAGGGTCATGAACATTGACTTGCCGTTCTGGAAGATAGCAGTTTTTTAGATTCGCGGTTAATTACGTTAGACATATTCAACAATCATGATCACGGGTAGACTATTGCTATATCGAGAGCTCATCCAACCCTCATATCCCTTGTTGAACATGTTCTGGAAGATCTTGAAAGTAAGGATCTTGTAAAGCACCGACAAACATTCTAATAATTTAAGCCGCCAATGATTAATATAAGTTTCGCATTTAAGTATTTTGAAACTTTATCACGATAATAAAGCTCTGGAAAGTGGAACTAGTAGTAATAGTAATACTTCCCTAGATTTATCAAGGAAAACGGAATTTGTTAGCTTTCATTGAGAATTCGAAGTACATTTCTTTGCCAATAATTATGAAGCGCGCTAAAACAAAAGCTCTTCAAGTCAGCAATTGACACCGAATTGTCATTGAAAACCGACATTTGTGAAGTTGGTGAAATAGGGGCCGTTATGGTTATTACGTTTTGTGCAAAAGTATACGCTACCTACCCTAACCATAGCCATATTGCTATGATGGCCCAGTATATCGTCAGGGAATAACGTGGTCATGGCGGCCAGGATGATGGCGCCCCAGTCCCCGCCCTGGACGTAGAACCTCTTAAAGCCGAGGCGGAACATCAGGTTGCGCATGACCACGCCTATCTGGGCCGTGGCCAGGCCTGGTCGGACGGCGGCCTATAAGAATAATTATGATTAACTCAGATTTATTTAACTAAACATAAAAATGGTCTTCATCATCGTCATGTCAGCCGAAAGACGTCCACTGCTGGCCGGCGGCCTCTCCCGCGGCTCTCCACTCAGACCGGTCTTGTGCTTTCCGCATCCACTGCGGTCCCGCGATCCCTACTAGGTCGTCGTTAAAAAGCCATACAGTAAAAATACAAAAATTGATTCAAAAACTTGTGCAATCTTGCACACTCCTATCTATTGACACAGGCGTTACTGGTTATCGTTTTCCCGCTCCTAACCAGGGCTCTGATAACACTGGACATCATAAAACACTGGGGGAACGCGGGAAAAACTTTTGCACAGAAGCTTCGGTGCGCGAGTCCGATTCGCACTTGGCCGGGTGTTAACGTTTTAGCTTACTTTAAATTTAGTAAAAACGTACATCTGAGAACCCATATCCAGGCAGGCTGGGTACGATGACTTCGAAAGCGAAGTTGTACCCTGGAGTATGGCGAGTTAAGATGGGTATGGCCTCGTAGAACTCCCGGACGGAACCTGGCCAGCCGTGCAGCATCAGGAGGGGCAGGACTTCCACTCCCGCTGGGACCTGGGGAAACAGGGGGTTTGGAAAAATACACTGCACAAAAAAACAGCTTAAGCCTAGCAGAAATATGAAGTCGGTGCGGTGCTAGCGGAATATTCTTTGAATGAAGCACCGACTTCATATTTCTGCTAGGCCATAAAAGATTAAAAGCCATGAGAGGATTATTTTATGTTTTTTTTCTTAGGTTTTTTTGAAGGCGGTTTTACTTTTATTTTTTATTTCATAATTTTAAGTTACGTTAACATTTAAAATATTATCCTACCTTCTATCATCACCTCATCAACACGAAATGATGACTACCAGACGCAAGTACTTGAACAGCTTTTGAAAATATTATGAAACACAATACATGATACGTGCCTATAAAATTTGAGGGTTGCGCTCGATTTCCCTGGGATCCCATCATCAGATCCTGACTTGGTGACAATGGGACCAACTAAAAAGTAACTTTCAAACAAAAAAAAACCTTTTTGAAATTGGTCCAGCCGTCTTCGAGTAATGCTTACTATGAAAATATTCTATGGTGGGTCAGGAATTAAATTCCTCGACTCTACCTTATGCCGAAATAAAACGAAATAAATAGGAAGGAAACATTTTGAAGCGAAGATCCAAAAAGATGGTCTTCTTGTAAATAGTTTCGGTAATTAAGCATGGCAGAAAAAAAACACTTAGAAATCAGTGCACAGAAATCTCTAGAATGGTTACAGTGGGGGATAATTTTATAAGAAAAAAGTACAGATCACAGTATCGTGTCAATGGTTCAGGAGTGCCACAGGGCAGTAATTTGGGTCCTTTATTGTTTTTATTATACATTAATGACCTTCCCCAAGCTACGACACAGAAGTGTATACTTGTTGCAGACGACACGACCTATTAAGGTCTAACTATTCGTAACTCGTAATTCGTAAGTCGAACTATTAAGTAAAGGGAACTGATAAAACTATGTACGAAACGAATGTAAATAAAGCGTTAGCAGACATTTACACTTGGACGAATAATAATAATCTTAATATCAATATGAATAAAACTTCGTTTATGCAAGTCCATTCTTATAAATCAAAACCAATAGATCTGAATGTAAACTATAATAACATTCCTGTTCATGACAGTCATAGTGTAAAATTCTTAGGTTTATTAATCGATGAACATTGAAACTGGAAACATCATATTGAGTCAGTTTGTTCAAAATTGGCAAGGTTTGTTTTCGCCTTAAGAAAACTTAGAAATTCTGTTTCCATTGCGGCAGCGCTAACTGCCTATCATGGCTACGTCTCTTCTACTCTTAATTACGGTCTCTTGCTGTGAGGGAACTCTGTTGACGTACAGAGGGCATTTTTAATGCAGAAAAAATGTATACGTGCGGTAGGTAGTGCTCAGTTTGATGACAGTTGTAAACCACTTTTCCAAAAGTTTAAAGTTCTCCCTTTAGCCTCTATGTACATTTTGAAAGCTTGTCTGTTTACTAAGAGCCATCCAGAATACTTTAAGAAGCGCGAAAAAAAGTTCGTAGGAGAGCTGCGTGCACAGTATAAAAATTTGTTAAATCAGCCTTCTTGTCATTCAGATATGTATAGGAGAAATGCCCATTGCATGTAAATAGTTTTGTTTAATAACCTCCCTAATGACTTAAGAGTGCTGCACGGCAAGGCGTTCAAGACACAGCTGACTAAGTGGCTCCATTGCCATTGTTTCTATAGTGTTAAGGAATTTTTAAATTATAATGGGTAATAATAAATTGGAAGGCTACAAGTCACTTATTAATTGTAAATTTAATTAATTCTATGTAATGTGAAATCTTAAGGACCAATTCCAATACATTTGCACGTTGACTTTTACGTCGACTGAATACTGTTTCTGATATTTATGTTAAGACCTGTTTGTAACGTATTTTAACAAATAAATACTTCTATTTCTATTTCAGAATGTTTAAAAAAAAATACAAAATTTACAAAATAAAGTTTAAATGAGGTAGATTTGCACAGATTGCACCATCATTTCCGTTTAATTCTATTCAAAATTTTATGTAACTATGCCAACCAACATCATTAAATCAAAATCCAATTGAACCACAGATAATAAAACAAAACTCTTACCTCAGGCTTGACCCTAATAAAGTGTATATCCAACCCCTGGATATTGGTCTTGTACTGCGGGAACTGATTGAAGAACTTCTCCCGCTCTTTGAAATTGTACTGATCTCTCCAGTAATCCAGCCAGGAGTTGATCTGGTTGCTGTTGAACCCGTAGGTGAAGGCCGCGTCTTCGAGAGGAGGGGTCCAGCTACGGTGGTTGCTGAGGCGCTGGCGGAGGTCTTTGATCATCTAAAGTTAAAAAACAGTACCGTCACTGACTAACTGACTGACTGACAGACAACGCACAACCTAAACTACTGGACTTAAGATTTGAAATTTGGCAAACATACGAGTATACCTTGAGTATCCTAGAGATGCACTAAGAAGGGATTTTCGGAAATTCCCACGGGATAGGGACCTAGCCTATTTTGAAATATTTCACGGGGGCAAAGCCACGGGGCATAAGCTAGTCTAAAGATAAAGTAGTGAAGGTAAGAGAAACAAATGAAGACGCTGATTGTGAATACGAGGACTAACGCGAGTCATAAAGCCCCTAGGGTTGCTAGTGTTGAGAGAAGGCTATCTGTCAATTTAAACCAATCATAGGCACAACTTGTCTATCATTGGTGGAGAATGACGGATGGACATCATTCGACACTGGCGATCTTCGGATTTATGACTCGCAATTAATATCATCGTTGAGACGACGAAGGTAATGCGAGAATAGTGAAAGTAATTTACCTCGTGAATCCCCACGTCAAATTTTGTTTGTTTCAATTTGAAATTCGACGTCGTTAAAGAAAAGTTCAAAATAACTTTGGCATATTGTTCTAAATTTAGAGCATGGGGACTCAGGACTTTTGTATTTTTTGTTACAAAAACCGAAGAAAACCGACCAGCGATTACATCTTTCCCATCTGATGGATGGTGCATATGAGACCAAAGGTGTATAACTAAAACTCACTGTTTAGTTATGTGCAATAAAGATACATCGTCATCATCATCAGCCTATTTACGTCCCGCTGCTGGGCACAAGCCTCCTCTCAGAATGAGAGGGCTTGGGCTATAGTTCCCACGCGGGCCCAGTGCGGATTGGGAACTTCACACACACAATTGAATTGCTTTGCAGGAGTGTGCAGGTTTCCTCACGATGTTTTCCTTCACCAAAAAGCTCATGATAAATTACAAATGTAATTTCGCACATAAATTCCGAAAAACTCAGAGGTGCGAGCCGGGGTTTGAACCCTCGACCCTCTGCTTCAGAGGCGATAGGTCAAACCACTAGGCTATGACTGCTTATATAAAGATACATACATACTTAACAATTTCATTACTCTTATCATCACATCACCTTCCACAACACCTTCTACATTTCATAAACCACCTCATACAAGAAAATTTATAATTCTTCTACCACTTACATCATCACTGAATTCCACCTTAAAAGGTCTGATGCTGGTGTCTTCCTTGCCCTTCAGATCATGGGGTCCCCACCACTCATTCTTATCCAGTTTGGGCAGTTCTGGCTTCGGCTTCTTTCTCCAGAACAATTTGTAGTAGAGGACGACAGCGCTGATCGCTGTCAGAATGAGGATGCACGACATCTGGGTATGAATATGGTAAAAACAATTAACTTGCTCAGTCCAGCCCTAGACAAACCGACGGTACTCTGACTCAACCTCGTATATAAACTTTAACGAAATTGAAATAACCACCTTAGGTTCGCGGTCTAGAGTGGTTATTCCAATTTCGTCAAAGTTTATATACGAGGTTGAGTTAGAGTACCGTCGAAATGTATGAAATTCAAAATTCAATTCAAAATTCAAAATTTTATTCGTCAAATAGGCAGTTGAATGCTCTTTTACACGTCATTTTTTCGAGTCTACCAGCGCTTTCGGAAAGACCATGATTGCCAAGAAGAATGCGCCGCAAGAAACTTGGCACAAAGTCATTTTTTCTAAAAACAAGTTACATCAGATCATACAATACGTAACCACAGATAAATTACACAAAGAAAGGTCACTCTATCATTAAAAAAAATAAAGAGAAAAAAAAAAACTGTATTTTAGAAAAAAGTGTAAAAATAAATAAATATTAGAACAGCAAAACCAGAACACTTTAATTTATTGGCACGTTTTAATTGAGCAGGAGATGTATAGGGTCTCCAGGTCAAATATCTTTAGAATTACAAGGGGATGTATAGGGTCCCAGAATTAATACTATAATATGATACTTAATCTAAATGGCTTAGAGATGTATAGTCTCTAGGGTCAATTTAAACTAAATTTAAAATCAGCAGAGATGTAAAACGCCTCCACGGTCAAATAATAAGTATAATAATACATATACATAAACTGGAGATGTATATGGTCTCCAAATGTCAAAAAACAAAATTGATGAAATATGCATTTCATGTCATCATGTCAAATAAATAAATCATTATTTGTCAATTATATATAATTAGTACGCAGCGGACAACGGCAACAGAGCCAGACACCATACACGAATATCTTCGGGACGCAGCCAAGTCACATTGGTGTCCTAATTATCATCTGTTTTCGATTATGTTTACATACAACACCTCCCCTTCATTTGATTGTCCTACGAATCAACACCATGTCACACAGACTCAACTATCACCACCACCGCTACACTATAAGCTGACGCGTTCCGGAATTCTCTACGAGCCCATTTCAAAGCACCAAGACCACCGTTCAAAGTGCTGCCAGTTAATCTAACTAAATAATATCTTTTGTTTTAGCACGCTTTATATTGTCAAAGAAATGTAGTTCTAATTGTCATTGGAAACTGACAATTGTAAAGGTGGTGAAATAGAGGCCGCGCATACGGCGCGGCGGCTGTCATCAAATTTTACAAAAATCATCATGACACTTACTGTCAGAACGTTGGCGTGGGTGAGTAATCAAATGGTTCAACTGTTCATCACTATAGGTATGAGTATAGTTATGTAATTTGATAATGATAAAAACATGTTTACCTTACCTCGTTTAAATTATAAACAACACTTGTATTCACTCCGCGTTCGACCGCACAACTAAACCTGTCTGAAGGCCAACTGCCCTTAATAAAATAACGCATCCGTTATCACAGTGGCTTTATCATTGGTAAAAATATACAAGAACTGTCATATGTACCAACAAATTAAGGTTGAATTTAGATTGTTTGGTTGTGGGGTAAAGTTTAGCTTTTAATTGTAGAGGTAAGTAATGTGGTTTAAATGCTCTTGATGATTTTCTATTACCTATTATATTTTTTTGTGCATTTCGTATCAAGTATACAGCAACGCCAAAAATTTTGTTAGATCTGCTATAAGTATATTATATTATGTACAAAAACTGAGTCTCTAGTGTAATTTTTGACATAAGAAAACGTCTTGATCGCGTTCGCGTTATACTCTCGCCACGAATTGGCAACATAGTATTTTGACTCGTTAATGCGAATGCGATCGAGACGTATTTTTGGTCGTTGATTACACTAGGTGCTCAGAACTCGTAATAATCACGTTCCTTGTTGATTATCGCAACCTAAAAATAAGTTTTTGCAATGTCACTGTTAGATACCTATAAAAAGTTGGACTTTGAACGTTACCGACAGTAGGTTTGTAATTTGGTTTACCTAAAGTGTAGTCAGTGCTATAAAAAAACATAAAACGCTTTGAAGATTAAAGACACGAGTAAGAAAAAGCTATGATTTGATAAAGAATTGTAATTTTTTTTAAAAATTTCAAACTGAAACGTAAATATACAGACATACCAGAAAAATTAATTCTCGAACTGGGATTCGAACCCAGACTTCCACCAAACCGCGGTGACGCGCCACCAACTACGCCACCTGAGCAATCAAAATGATTTGAAAAATAATTTCGAACGGAATGACGGTCGTGGCTATAGCTTTCTGAAGGGGGGTTTCAATGTCGATTTGAATGATAAATTTTTTGAGGTACTATTCCATATCGCTATCAATAAATATAAAATTAATACGACCCGCTAAGCATATTTTAGTGACTGGGAAGTGTGATTTCGCCGCAATAAAAACAGGGTTGCCAGCCCCCGGTGTTTAGTGGGGCAATAACAATCAATTTACCCTCGAGTGGGCAGGTTCCCCATCCTGGCAACACAGAGAAGGGTGGTCCTTAGATTAAATAGAGAGGTAGATGCGTTTTGTGAGTCAAGCCGAAGGTTGAATAAGTAACGTTGATTTTGAATAGGTCTTTAAACCATAGTCAACTGCCGTTGCATAATAGTTTCACTTCGTTTTCGTTCTGTTGTCTTATTTTTAAGCTCGGACCTGTAAGAGGGGTGCTAGGGATAAGTTTGACAGCTATGTGTGTGTGCGTGTGTCTGTCTGTGGCACTGTAGCTGTTAAACGGATGCAGTTTTCTCTTTATTTATTTGAGAGTAAGTCGGTGTAATTACGGGCACAAGAGGCATTTCATCTTAGCTCTCTAGGTTGTAGTTGTAGGTAGGTAGTTGTAGGTAGCATCTGCAAACCCTCCGGAGTTGCGGGTGTCTATGGGTAGTGGTGATCACTTACCATCAGGTGAGCCACTTGCTCGTTTGCCTTCCTCGTCGTATAAAAAAATTTGAATGAGTTTTTTAGTGGTAGTGCTAAGCTTCGTTTCATAAAAATCGATTAAGCCGTTTTTGATACAAAATGTTGCGAGTTTTTCAACATTTCTAAATTGATTAGGGCATTATTTAAATGTCCTGTGTGTGTCGAATGTATGTGAGTAAATGTCTTTTTCTCTCTCAAATGATGCCTGCCTTATCTACAACTTTATCATTTCTAAAGAATCTAAAATCAGCAAAGATTTGTCATATCGTCATATCGCCACGTGACGGACGTCGTTTGTAGAATAATGCTTGCATGGGAAGCCATGCAATTTGTATGGTGTGGCGATGAGATTGAATGTCAATATGGTATCTTAATGGGGTTTAAAAAGTGTTGACTTTTTGGAGCTCAAAAATTAGACTAAAATAATTTTAAAAATTAAACTTAAATATGAAACTATAAATGATGTTAATATAGAAATTCTTTTCAGCTTGATGGGATTATGCATGTGCATTTCACGGGTGTTTTCAGAAAACAGTGTACCTACATTTTTTTTTAATACCTAACCTAACAAGTTTTGATTATTTCTGCTCAGAATCACGAGGACCATGTATTTAAATAATAAAAAAGGGCCCCGTAATTTCTTATCAGTTTTGTGTCGCGTTTTTACATACATTCTGTACGGACCGTCACAAAACTGACAAATAAATTTTCTATGGAAAAAAATTGGACTTTTTTGGCACAATTTTGCTGCACAATCAAACGTTTTCCATTGGGTCCGAGTTATCGTGTCAAATACTATGAAACTAGTTTGTTGACGATACGAGCAAGTAATTCCGAAGTAAACCCGAACGAGAACGAGACGTTTTCTAGTGGCAAAAATTACACTATATAGAGGCTGATTGTCAGCTCATCTGGTCCGACCGAGACCATCCGTCTTCCGGTAGTTCCGGTATGCAAACTCCACTCCATTACGAACCCAAAAGCCAAGTCCTGAAAGAAATACTACCCGCTCTAAAAGGCACCCCGCCTCAATCCTGTTATCAGCAGAATGCACGCCCGCCCTTCCGTAACATCCTATACTTCATTCTATAACATTCTGGATCAAGCTCTACATTCCAAAAGAGCTTAACATCCCTTTCGTGTCATTGCAAATTGAAACTTGTGATTC
This sequence comes from Clepsis dumicolana, assembly GCA_963691665.1. Taxonomy (NCBI): domain Eukaryota; kingdom Metazoa; phylum Arthropoda; class Insecta; order Lepidoptera; family Tortricidae; genus Clepsis; species Clepsis dumicolana. The sequence continues at coordinate 842,619 of OY829527.1, forward strand.
TCGTGCTAGAGTTTTCATTCAATGTTGTGTAGAAATGGACATGCTCTCTTTAGGAATATGTCTCGACAGTGGTTCTATACACAAGTCAAATTCGCCTTGTGAACTTTCTTTGTTTTTTATTACAAAACCCTAGAAACTGGTGTTTTGTTTTTGGGGGTGTCAAATGTGTATTATTACCTCATCATCATTCATCATCATGCCAGCCGAAAGACGTCCACGTGCTGCCGTGCTGGCCGGCGGCCTCCCCCGCGGCTCTCCACTCTGACCGGTCTTGTGCTTTCCGCATCCACCGCGGTCCCGCGATCTTCACCAGGTCGCCGCTCCATCTTGTTGGAGGCCAACCGACAGCTCGTCTCCCGGTTCGCTGGCATCATTGGAGAACGTGATTATTACCCGTGCCCTAAGCACGACTTGTCGAATCCTGCGTCACGTAAAATCGAATAGTAAACTATAACGAGTTTGTATGACGTTTGGAACAGCGCCGGCCCGTGAGCGTATTTGGAACTAAAATTTAGTATGAGATTTCTCGATCTCGATACGATAACCGTAACGTAACGCAGGATTCGACACGTCGTGCTTAGGCCACTGATCATTGGTTTTATAAGTACCTACCCATAAGTAAGAGTTCAAGAAAATGTAGGAAAACCGTATTTTTCTAAAATTTTATTAGGAGCTAAGTACTGTATCAAAAAACCCAGTTTATTACCTACTTTTCACAGTTAAAAAATTTTCCAAACTTATCTAACGCCGTCACGACTCGGGGATGAAATATTTCATCAACTTTTAATTGGCATCTTGTAGAGTCCTGATTCTGTTAATAAGCGGAAAATTAATCCCTCGAGTTAATGAGAAAACCTAAGATCCATTTAATCCTGAGATTTAAGTTTTTAATTGTTTAAGACTCGTGATTTTTCGTAATTACTACACAATACATTTAATTAACTTGTGTTTTCCGGCACATCTACTCAAAAAATGTATGCATTTTGTTTTGCGTTAGTGTTAGTACCTAATGGAATAAAACATACAATATAAAAGGTGGTACTGCATACATTACACATTTATGAACAATGAAAAGCAGGCCAGATTCCTGTGCAAAATTGCAACTTTGCGCAAATACAACAATCTACGGATTACGGATTAGTACGAAACGTGTAGGGCTATACTCGCCTGACATACGTGAGCGATGCGATTATTTCACTATGACATACAGTGGAACAATAGAACCTCCTCCTTTTTTGAGGTTGGTTAAAAATATACTCAAGGCAACATACAATGACAATGCATAGAAAAATTCGTTAAGCAGCTGGACTTGAACCAGCAACCTCGGTAATCCGTACCACGCTCCACCAATTAAGCTATACTTAACGTTGGTGTACCTAACGAATTTTTCAATGCCTTGTGTCATATTTTATTTGGAAGATCTCTCCTCAGCGCCATCTATGAGTAGCTTAATCAAGCGGCTCACCCACTACGGAACTTCTACAGTTACGCATTAGTGGCAAGAGAAGGAGCTATTTTCTGAATCAATGAAAATAATCGATTTATTGATTATTTTTGTTTTTATTTTTATGAAACATTCATAGAATGAAATTCAACATACAATGACAATGCATAGACATGCATGTATTCTATGCATTGTCATTGTATGTTGAATTTCATTCTATGAATGTTTCATAAAAATAAAAACAAAAATAATCAATAAATCGATTATTTTCCTTTATACTCAAGGCACCCAATTTTCTGTTTCATTTTGAATTCCAGCCCCCAAATTCCACAAAAAATGCAAACAACCGACTCCTTATCTCAATAAAAATGCAGTATCTGTATAAATTCATAACCAAACCCCCTAATGACGTAATAATATTTTCTATCCCGAGCACGTGCCTCCTACCCCGAATGGCACGTGTCGTCCCCCAAATGGCACACGTCGTCGTGCCCTATCTGGCACTCGACTTTTGCCAGGGTTAACAGTTAATGCTCATGGGAATTGGTAACGGATTTTTCTATTAATCCCTAAATTATATGTGATCGATGGCAATGGTAGCAATTTCGTAGGACTTTTTTATTTGCGAAGTGCGTAGTGAATCATTAAAAATACATGTACTTACTTAGTATATCTATACTTCAACAAGTGGGTGGTAGGACCTTGTTCGAGGTCCGTCCGGATCGCAACCACCATCTTACTCGCTAATCCTGCCGCTAAGCAGCAGTGCATACACTGTTGCGTTCAGGTGTGGAGAGTAAAACAGCCGGTGTAATTACGGATACAGATAGAAAATAAACGGCGTTTGCGCGACTGCGCGTACGAAGTCGCGGGCAAAAGCTAGTTTATCATAAAAACTCGCTGCTATTAGAAAAGTTGAAAAACCCCCGACATTGTCAGTTCAAAGTTTTATATTTCAAAAACTGGTTAACCGATTTTAATGAAACTTAGCTAAGAACCACCTCGATCAAGCTAGCTTTCGATAAAATAAAAAACCGCATCGAAATCGGTCCACCTGTTCGGGAGCTATGATGCAACAGACAGATACACAGATACACAGACACACAGATGCACCCCTTTTTTTCGTCGGGGGTTAAAAAGAAAAAGACACGAATAGAAATAGTCTATGATGCGAAAACCCATTTATTCTGCTACAAATCTGTGTCTATGACAATAACTCCCTAAGCTAAAGCCTTAATCCATAGAGAACATTGAATATATAGGAACCAATGCTCAGAAAGCTTAACATAATAATAAATCGATATAATAATTACCGGTGACATCTGTTTTTTATTCCAACCAAACGAAACTAACGAGACAATTGTTAATAGTTCCGACACTCAAGGATAGATGGCGCTCTAACCCAAAGTTTAAAAGAAGAGTCCGTCGCGCTAAGTTGGCTACGGGCTACACGAGTTTCAAAGTTACTCGAGAGATGGCAGCACATTGGCAACGAGCACTTTATTGACTGCAAGTTTACAGGGTAAAGAACGGAAGTAGGAAGTGGAAGTTAATAGCTATCAGATCTGTGCTGTACTATGAATAATACATAACCTAACCAACTTAGAGAAGTTGAAAAACCCCCGACACTGTCATTTCAAATATCAATATTTCAAAAACGAGTGAACCGATTATAATGAAACTTAGCTAAGAATCGTCTCGATTGAACTAGCTTTGCTCCGTTTGAGAGCTACAGATACCACAGATAGATACACAGACATACAGATAGATACAACCTCTTTTTTGTCGGGGGTAAAAACTGAATTTTGAAATGTTTCGACTCTACGTCTTCATGTCTTTTAAGTTTCATCGAAGCAGTAGGTATACAAGAAGATAAAAAAATAATAACGAAGAGGTCATGAGCATTGACACACACATTGAAACAATCACGATGACTGAAAGTTTCAGATAAAATTACTTCAGGTGGGATTTTTTAATAAATAATTTTGAGGGTTGGGTAAAATTAAACAGCAAATGTAATAAATCGATCTAAACTATTTAGGTATATTTATTAACTATCATTTAGGCATTTTTTCAGCGCTTACGTAAAACCATGTAGACAATAAATTATTTAAAATTAATAGCTTAAAAATTACAATTTCCTAATTTTTAACGTTTATTGTCGAAGAATTATTGTCTCGTTACAATTTTCTGGCTTACTGTCATAAAATTTTACATACATTTTTGTAAAGGTCAAACTGAAATTATTTAACAATCTTCAAGTCACGTTTTTGACTAACCAGGAATACAATTTTGAACTTTGCCATTCTGACTGAACTAGGGACTGGTAACGGTCGCCAAATTTTAAAAGAAATACCGACATATTTACCTATACCTTGGTAACGATACCCTGCAGGGCCTGCAGCTTAAAACAACGTTGCCAGCTCGCTTCATCCCTCTCGCTTCAACACCTGATGTAAGAATAAGACAGACAAAACGTACCGTTATAATACCGGTAAAATATTTCGTTACCAACCCCACCTCTCACAAATACCGTTACCTCATACTTTTACCTTTACCGGTATGTTATGGAAGCGGTATATTCAAATTAGAAACGTTTATGTTTATCTGCATTTATTTTGTAACGTTTTATTTATTACCGGTATTTCGGTAAATGTTCTGAATCAACGTTTTGTCAGTATATTGCCCTAAAACGTTTGATATTAAATAAAAACGGCCGCTTTTAATGTATTGATTGGCCAACATTCTTTACGCGAGTAATTGTGGAGGGTAGACGGAAAGAACACGTCTAATCACCTTAGTAGCCTTTTGAGTTATCGCGATTTGAAAGTTTGGAACGATGTCATTATCCATATAATTTTTGTAGGTAGTCATATTGTTTCAAAGTGATAAAAGACAAGTTACCTAAGTAAGTAAGTAAGTATCTGTAACTGAGTGGTAACTTATAGTCTATTGAGTGCTCTACATTTTAACCTCTGATGTAACTAGTGACTAAACAAGTTATTTCCGTGTACCCTTCAATTTTAATAGGTCGGTGTGTTAAGTTAGCACCGTACTTTCGATTTGCGTGTTTTTTAATGTTTAAAAATGGTAAAGTACTCTATTAAAAGAAATCAAAGCCTTTATAAACATAAACCGATAATTAGGTCGGTTTTTGTTTCAAAATGCAAAACGTTTTTTTGAAGAATCAGTGCTTTGGTAATTGCAACATCAACTCATAACGACCGGTCTTATGTAAAGTAGAAAATGTAATGATATTGAATTCGTTGCAACACTTACATAGCAGGAAGAGTAATAATTAATTACTGTAAAAATTGTTCTTTTATAATTATAATTGATTATTTTGTACAATCTAAAGTCTTTCAAGAAAACACTAAGCTAGTTAAAGCCCTTCTATCTTAGTATCTACGTTCCACTAAAAAAAACTGTTCGAGACATTGTTAAACACCCCATAACTTATTTAAAAGTGTCCCATTGATGCAGTGAATGATGAATTGATGGGTTCATGCTTATTCTATGAGTGCTTGCCTCGGCAGCTTTACTACCAACCAATACATATCGGGCCATATTCGATTTACTCGTACAGCTGTCCGTATATTTCACTAATATGATGAAATCTCACGGTCATCGGATTGATGTATTTTATAATTTTTTGTTTGTAAAATCAGGACAGTTCCGGAAAATTATTATTTCCAATCGTCATTTTATCTACAGTTCCAGATATTAATAAGAAAAATGCTACACTAGTTTCAAATTATGACCTCTTTAACATTGACTCAAACAGTGGGGCTAGCACGACTGGCCGCGACTTTGTTTGTCGCGCGAGATTATGTTACCCGTCCCGTTGCATTCTGAGTGACAGAAAAGGACGGGCAGTTCTTCTCGCGCGAGATAGAAGTCGCACTGTGAGTTGTGCCAGACCTACAGCGTGTCAATAACATGAAAATGATGGAACGAAATCATTCTTCTAGTGGATTTTAGGTACGTTAACACTTCAAAACGAAATAATATGTATATTTGTTGTGGTTTCCATACAAAACTATGTTGTAGCTAATTTTAAGAGCTACAGCTGAAATAATTTAACTCTAAGAACAGGCACACTTCTACTACATCACAATATTTGCTAAAAGGCTAAAATTAACTTAATGAGAACTATCGCGAGTCAAAGATCCGCTTTAGTCGCCAGAGTGAGGTCTATCTGTCATTCTCCACTAATGAGAGACAAACTACTTAACTGGTCTATGACTGGCCCCTGTTTCACCAACTTGACAATTGTCCGTTTTCAATGACAATTCGGTGTCAACTGCTAACGTGAAGAGCTTTTGTTTTAGCGCGCTTCATATTGTCAAAGAAACGTAGTACGAATTGTCATGTAAAACTGACAATTATACAGATTTTGGAACAGGGGCCTGGTGGATATTGACAGATAGGTTTGACTCGATACTAAAGCTAACCTAGCGTATTTTTGATTCGCAATAACCGTCATTGCTTAAAGATACCAAGAGATGGCGTTGGCGGTAAAAATACGCCTTAAGGTGCCACCTGCCGGACAAATGCAGCGTTAATACGCAAATTGACTAACACAACAGATATGTAGCAAAAGGGATCAAAATTATGTGGTTTTTATCCATTTTGGTACAACACCGTTATAATTTACATGACTACGGAAAAACAGGTGATTTGTCTTTATGTATACAAAATTTGAAAATTTCACTCGTTTATTTTGCTATAAAATAAAATCAGTTGAATAATTTTAATACAACGAGATCCAAATTTTTGTCTTGCTTGCGTTTATAAATATTTACATAATAATAATTATGTCTAATTATTATTTATTTTCATTAAGCTACTGCAAGCAAGCATTAAGTGAACGAAAGTTAGCAATATTTTTTTATATTTTTTTTTAGGAATACGTATAATTCATTATTATAAAATCTAGAAAATGTATAAATTCACAACCTATTATTTGTCTATTAATTTATTCTGATTTTAATTCAATTTAGTATTTACTCATTTGCAAATAACAATCATTATTTTTAGGCAGCGTTTTAAAGTTTATTTCATTTTTAATCTTCCAAACTTGGCGTAAAATTTTCAATTGTTTTATCAAAAAAAATATCGGATTTTCTAGGGAAATTATTAATTGCATAATTTAAGCAAAATAAATGGATGTATTTTCCTTCTTTGTCCTCAAAATTTTTGTTAAACTATTTTCAAAATTATAATTAAGTAAATACTATAATTAATAATTCTTATCAAACTTTCTTCTTACAAAATTATGAAAATTCCATGGTGTTAGAATCCTTCTTAGTCACACATTTCTTTATTAGTTGAGGTAATTTCTTCAACCACCGGTTTTGTCCTCTTTGACCTTTCGTTTTTCAAAATCGTTAAATTAATTAAATTAAATTTAATAAGAATAATCTTTATTGCCAAACAACAGGGTACATAATTATTAAGACAACAATTCCATACTACAAACTAAACATAACAGTACACAGGTTTGACAATTGGTGCCCGTCTCAGCGTGTGCTGGGCTCAAGAGCTCAGCGCTGATTTTCAGACGTATTTTCAGACAGTTACGTGTTTTTATGATTTTTATTATAGATGTTGATTGCGATAATTTTTATTATGCGTATCGTGTTATCCTTCAAATTCTATAGTCTAGTTTCACTCTCGTTTCTCTATTATGTGACATGAAATTGAGATTGAAATGAAATTTGTCACCAAAATAATAATGTATACTTTTCAGTAATTATTATCCGACGACTGTGTATATTTAAGAATAATATACGCACTACTAGAAACTAAAATAAACCAAGAAAAACCACTAGTAACCGAACTGGCAGCTTCCTCGCTCAACGTATCAGATTAAGAGAAAAAAAGCATAATATTACTGATAAATATTCAGTAGTTCCAGCTTAGTTAATAGCACAGCACGCAACTTACTAAGCGAAAAAATCTCTTTAAGTCACAAAAACTGGAGTCTTTCAAATTCTAGGTTTTATTGTTTTTTGTTTCATTAACAGTTTATCACTCATTAACTGTGTTGCACTCTGTAAGTCGAGTCCAGTTAGAAAAACAATTAATAGTTATAAATCATAGTTTAACTAACCGCTATACTATTAGTATTTCGCACACAGCAACGCTTCACACATAAACATTCATTTTCTAAGAATTTTATTTACATCATAAGTATATGCGCTAATGAAAAAAAAATGTTCCCCTAAAATTTAATTAATTAAACATTTCCTAATTACAGATTCGAGAAAGGAATTATGGAAGATTCTGGAGACATGAATTATTAATTTGGTAGAATTTCTATAGTAAATTTTAGGTGAAAAGTAAAAAAGTCAAGTAAGGGTATTTATTTAGTTGTGTCACTTTGTACAGTATTTCTATTTTTTTTTTCAAAAACTATCGCCAATCTTTGTAGTTTCACCGTCATAATCGATGTCTATCGGTAGTGGTACAGTCAACGAATTTAATTCCCTACCCATTTCGTTGAAATGTTGTTAAACATTCGCAATGCATTAAGGTCGAAAATGTCAACGCAAACGCGACATGTCAAAGCGACGTCGTGTTCTATCTAGCTCTTATGGTGACAGTTTGCTATACGATATTAAACCTTAGGTGGGTTGGAAATTTAATTCCTTGGCTGTACTTGTATAATATACGGCAGGCTGTCGATATCTACTTGGTGAGCCACTATAATTATAATGCACCCCATCCCGATCATGCGATGCATACCTCGCGTGCATGAATTATATTTATGACCGTGGAAAAATTGCCGACAAGGTCAAATTATTTATCGTTAATCGATAAGTAATCAAAGCCCTCCCTCTGCTAATATATCTCGAAGAGTTGCGAATTTCCATACGGCGATGGCACGCTTTACAATTTGAATAGCAACGATTTATATCGAGATGATCGGGGTTCCATTTTGGCATTACAAATATGAAACACTGTTAGTCGCAAAATTTCCCCTTCTTAAATTTTATACCTTTTGTTCTTGTATCAAATTAGGCAATACATGGATTATGTAAAATATGTGTCTGAGTATTATGAAAAATATTGATTACACATTATTCTACAAGACGCCCAATATTTCGAACGGACAAAAAAAGCAGCTTAATAAATCTCTAATAAAATCTCAGATAGTCAACAGCATCTACATAGACTAGATGAATAATGACAACAAGGTAGACGTAGATATAAGTATAGTTAAAGTATTATTGTCTAATTTTTATTGTCATAGAGTAATTATTGAAGCTCATTAAAATATCCATCATTAATTAGTTGATAGAGAGAATAAATTTACTAATTGGGAATCAGGAAATATATCTTCACTACCTTTAAGAATCTAAAGGATTTTAAAGAGGTAAAGAATGGACCACTGCAATCTTAAAGATAAACTAAAGTTTTAGAGATATGACGTATCTAGGATATGCGAGTACATTTATTTTAACGAAAGGTCTACCAAAAGAATCTGCTGAAAACGAACTCAATTTTACATCTCATTAAGTCAAATAGCAAACAGTATGCCCTCATAACATGAGAAAGTACGTACCGATTTGATACTGAGCTATTCCTAAATCTTTTTGTGTTCAGCAGATTCTGTCAGCAAGAACTTTCCAATCGTGAGGGGACCACCGAATACGAGGTGGTTATATTATTAAAAAATCGTAATAAGCACAGCCAAAATCTTGCGGTGGACTCGATTTGATTTTCCTACAGTACGGGTACTACGTCGCATTTACTTCAAATTTATCTTCCAAGCCCATCTAGTACATCCTAATTACCAATTTTAACAATCCAAAACTATTTTGAGATTTCCTTTTTGTCATTCACAGTTAGTGCCTGATCGATCACTATCTTCTTTCCTATATTCAATCAGACTACAACTATCCGAAAACTTTCTAAACACCCCTTCATCATTTAGAATTAAGATATTATTCCTCGCTCATTTTTATAGTGTATAAGCTACATAAATATCATCTCAATTCACTGCGACATTCTACATCTACCGTTTACCTCTTCGGCGATAAACTCTGGACATAATTTGGATCCATTTCATCCAGGTCTTTCCCCTTAGTCTCTGGGACACAGCAGACAACGAAACACAGTCCTCCAACGCTTATAGATGCGTATAACCAAAACGCTCCATGGAGACCTAAGGCCTGTTGAAAATCAACAAAGGTCTTAACACCAACAAAAGCGCAGAGGTAGCTAAAAGCCGTTGCCATGGCGCTGCCGAACGCCCTGTACTCCAATGGGAATAACTCTCCTATCAACAACCAGGATATGGGGCTCATGCCCAAAGAAAACGCTATCGTAAACACCAGTACACATAACAACGGTATCCAATCATTCTGACCAACAGTTTGATGGAACATGACGTTCTGAATCCGCTGGTTTCTGTGGACCTCTTCATAGTATGCGTAACTCCCGAAGCCAGCTAACGCCATCGACATCAGCACTGAACTGAGTATCAGTAGAGGCAGACGACCCACTGTGTCTATTAGCAACCCAGAAAGACAAGAAGCCAATAGTTGTACGAAAGAGACCGCTATGGCGGCTCCGTGTGGATTCATTCCACCAAAAGTTTTCCGAAAAATAGGTACGGCATAGAACGAAAACGCATGAGCTCCCGAGAATCTTTGGAACATCATGAGGCCACACGTAACCAGTATAGGGCCGAGTAATCTATTCATAGATTTGACATCCAACGAGCTAATAAATTGACTGCTAGACATTTGACTCTGCCGTTGGCTGAAGTTCTTACTGGCTAATACGTTAGTTCTTATAGTAGCTAGTTCTTGGGCTACGTCGGAGTTCGGGCCCCGTAACCAGAGTAAACTTTTATAGGCTTCCTCGTCTTTTCCGATCAGCACGAGATAGCTTGGTGTCTCTGGTATGTAGAGGACGGTGCAGAACAGAAGTAAAGGAGCAGCGGATATGCAAAGCGCTAGTTGTTGCCAGTCCAAGTAGGCTCCGATGGTGAAGGAAAACAGGACGCCGAGATGGCCGACGATTTTGAGGACAGCGCTCAGGCAGCCACGGATGTCGGGAACTGAGATTTCGCTGATGTAGACCTGTAATTAAAAGAAGGCATGTGTTTAAATACAGCTGCACCGGCTGTGTTGTGTGGGATAATTATGTAATTTGGTATCGTGTACAAAGATCAACTGCTAAAGCAGGAAAATTGAGAACGCTAGTAGTAACATAACGAAAATTCACAAATTTGATTTGACTTGATTCTAGTCCAAACTGGTTTCAGATTTATGATAAGCTAATAAACAGTTTGAAATTCGGATTTCTCGAAAGCAAGTAAGCAAAAACATTTGCTACAAGTATAATTAATGATAATAAATTCATCACGAGGATTAGAGGCCCCTGCCATTTGTAATCCACTTAGCTGCTTAATTACAGCAACAAATCGATCTCAAAACGGATAATTAAAGAGTTGCAAAAGCGCTTAGTCGATGCAACTTGTGACCAAAGGGCTGGCAGTTTTCTCTCTCAAAGAATCAGCATCGCTATTCAGCGAGGCAACGCTGCCAGCCTCTTGGGCACCATGCCACGGGGGCCTTATTTAGATTTAATTTAGTTTTAAGTTTTAGTTTATTTAGTTTCAGCTTAGATTTAATGTCATTGTAAATTGCTTTTATGATGTAAATAAAGTGTTAACCATTAAAGAGAAGATAGGGATAAATCTAATCTTCCCACCGACCACGATCTAAACGCAAATATTACCACAAAGCCGCCCGTCAAACCGAACTGAACTTTGCAACCTAAAGTTAAAGTCTCAGCTATCTTTAAAGAAACTAATTTTCAAGTCGCCCGCATACCCTGACGCTGTAGCCAGGGTGGCCATATTGGAGGAAGTTCGGAACAATATTCAATTACGACATCAAACGGAATTCCAGGATCTTTATTATACGCGACCTAGCTATTTCGCTTGCCGGGTGCCTCGTGGATTTGTGTGTTGGAATAGGCACGATTAATAAGGAACGCAAAAAATTATGGAATGTAGGTACGTTATGTAATAATTATCTCTTAAATTCGGATAAGATAACAATTAAAGGTACCTCTATCAGTTACCTTCGGGCGATTGACAATATATCAGAAAAAGGAGTACTTAATTAGATATACGAAATAAAAGTCAAAAGGAACGAAATCTGAACCTAACTTCATTAAATAATGTATTTAAAATACACATACATAAAAATATAGGTACACTCTAATGCGTATCAACTATCATAAATCTGTAGGTATATGGGAGTACATGTGTAGGAGTATTTGTCTGTGGCATAGTAGCACCTAAACGAATGAACGGATTTGAAAGCGGCTTTTTGACTCAAAAGCTAGTTTAATCGAGATGGTTCTTAGCTAAGTTTCATAAAAAAAACAGTTCAGCCGTTTTTGAGATACCTATTGAACTTTGAAATTAAAATGACGAGGTTTTCAATTTTAGATATACCTATTAGGTATATTACTTTGGTTATATTATATGGATGGTATCTTTCTTGCAGGAACAATCTTAATTATCAGCAAATACCGGCACCCTACTTATAATTGATAAAGTCTGCAACTTCGTCCGAACGTGAAGCATTTTCTTTCGTAACAGCGGCAAAAGTTGAACTAATTCTGCAAATTTGCTCCCTAAGCCGAAGTTTCTTGTTTACGATGAAATTATTATTTATTAGTACGCCGGTATGAAATTAAAACAGCTTTGTTTGTTATTAAAGTTTTATTGCTTTTTGAAAGTTTTAATTTGTTACCTGGAGGATCAGGCGAGAGTTTCGTCTTGACGTTAAATACTTTAGCGAGATGGAATGATGAGACACTTATGAGAGAAAATTAAGGAACGTTATTCAGATAAAGCTAAGAACAATACAACGGCCAAATAAGCTAAGTGGTGGTGAATCTGAATTCGAAGTTTGAGGATTGTGAATTTAGGTATTTGCTATCTAGTCTTGGATGTTTTCTATAAATATGTATTTACAGTACCTATATTAATACTTTATTTACATAATAAAAGCAATTTACAATGACATTAAATCTAAGCTTAAACTAAATAAACTACAACTTAAAACTAAATTAAATCTAAATAAGGCCCCCGTGGCATGGTGCCCAAAAGGCTGGCAGCGTTGCCTCGCTGAATAGCGATGCTGATTCTTTGAGAGAGAAAACTGCCAGCCCTTTGGTCACAAGTTTCATCAACTAAGCGCTTTTGTAACTCAGAAATAAGCTTGTAAGCTTTACAGTACCTAGTTTATACAACTGTTGTAATAACAAGGGTCATTAAAAGACGATGACGACGAGTGTGCTTTTGTAAAACGAAGCGAAGCCGAGTTTTATAACAAGATCACACGAGTGTTCTAAGTGATGAGTGCTCTCTAATGCAATATTTAATCAATAATACAATGTCATTTGTTTTGTGTTTGTCATTTGTTTTTATGCTTTTTGGTTTGTAGTCATTTGTTATGAATACAATACAATACAATACAATACAATAACTCTTTATTGAACACCACATAACAGTCAAAACAAGAAATAAGGCACAAAGAAATTACAAGGTAGCAATGCAATGGGCGGCGGGGGTATGGGAATACTTAATGGTCGTAAGTAAACTACTAACAAAAATGGATCTTTGTTTTCTGAATAAAAGAATTATTATTATACTAAGGCCTAATTAAGTAGTGTTGCATACATAACTTAATTACACACATATTATAAGTACTCTCAGAAGACGAAGGCATAACAAATCTGTCACGAATTTGAAAGTTTTTTGCTTCATCATAGACAAACATACCGAGCTGACGTTTGATTGAAACGTCGTAGGCATGTTTAAATTGTATTGGTTTTTGAAGATGTTCCAAATTTGAAACTCATAAAGATATCGAATTAGATCTCATAATGACTTTAAGTTACTAAAATTTTCATAGTAAAACTGATTGTCGTAATAATAGTCATAATGTATGTAGGACTTGTCATAATTGTATAATGTATGTACATGTATAAACAGTTTTCTATAATGCCTGGTCGGTATCTACTGGCCTGGTAACGAAAATTACACAAAATTTAGTGAGACGTTACGTTGATAGCTACATTACCAGCTGAATCAATATTACACAAACAAACTATTGGTTATTTACATAACTTTTTACGTCAGCACTTAGGTACATACAACCTAAGCCTGATAAGAAAAAAAAAGGATTATGGCTACGAGGGTACTAACCTAACCACCTTTCTAAAAGTAGAAAACCCCCCGAAATTTTCATTTAAAAGTTCATTATCTCAACGGCTGAACCAAATTTTTATGAAACTTAGCTAAGAACCTTCTCGACTAAACTAGCTTTCGATTAAAAAAAGCCGCGACTAAATCGATTAATTCGTTTGGGAGATACGATGCCGCACACAGATACACAGGTCAAACCTTAGAGCCTGTACTATGAGTACTAGACAACGGATATACATACTTACATAGATAAATACATACTTATAAACATAATTAAATACCCGAGACCCGTGAACAAACATTCGTATTTCATCACAAACATCTGCCCCGACCGAGGATCGAGCCCGGGACCTCAAGCTTCATAGTCAGGGTCTCTAACCACCAGGCTCCTCGAAATAAGAACATAGGTACCTACCCGAACTTGTGATAAGTGCGCCATCAGTGAACAGTTTTAAAAATAGACTGGACAATCATTTAAAAAATATTAAAACACAAGTGCAGTGATATTATTATACTCATATCAGCTCTTTGAGCTGCTAGTGTATTATTTGAAATTATAATAATAATACCTGCGACAGCATGGTCAATATAGAGCAGCAGAACCCCCCCAGAAAGGCAGTGATGCACATCATCCTCACTGAGGTGGCCAGCACGGTCAGCAGCCAGGACAGGCTGCACGGGGCAGCGGCCAGTGAGAGGACCCGACGACGCCCGTGCCGCATGGCGGCGCCGCCAGCCATACCACCGAAGAGGGCTCCTGAAAGAACAGGCGAGCATGCATCTTTTCCATCATCATCATCATCATCATCATGTCAGCCGATTGACGTCCAATGCTGGCCGGCGGCCTCCCCCGCGGCTCTCCACTCAGATCGGTCTTGTGCTTTCCGCATCCGCCGCGGTCCCGCAATCTTTACTAGGTATATCTTTTTACACCTATAAAACAGTACCATGACTGCCTGACTGACACGCAACGCACAGCCTAAACCTAGATACTTAAAATTTGGCAAACATATACCTTGAGTATCCTAGTGCACTGAGAAGGGATTTTTCGAAATTCCCACGGGATAGGGAACTCATTTTGAAATATTTGGGGCAAAGCCGCGGGGCATAAGCTAGTCTTCTATACCTATAGCTTATGCCCCTTATATTTCAAAATGGGCTAGTTCCCTATCCCGTGGTAATTTCGAAAAATCCGTTCTTGGTGCACCTCTAGGATACTCAAGGTATAATTATGTTCGCCAAATATAAAGTTTCTAGGTCCACTGGTTTAGGCTGTGCGTTGTCTGCCAGTCAGCGAGTCAGTCAGTCAGTCAGTCAGTCACGGTACTGTTTTATAGGTATAGATAAAATAAATGTAACTGGGTCAATAAACTTTTTGCCACTCGTTGCCATGGAGATGTCCCCTGGGTCACTAGCCTTAGGCTTTGATTTACTTGTAGTTGTTAGACAGACCCCTATTTTCTCCATCTTTACAATTGTCAGTTTTATATGACAATTCGAACTACATTTATTTGACAACATGAAGCGCGCTAAAACAAAAGCTCTTCAAGTCAGCAGTTGACACCGAACTGTCATTGAAAACTGACATTTGTAAAGTTGGTGTAATAGGGGCCAGACAGGCAGACAATCCAGTGATTATAAGTTATTGAGGTAGGTACGGAACCCAAAGGAGTTACATAGGAACGAAATTAACCTACCGGAATATTAACCTGTTTGTATAATGGAGCTACTATTTTTGTATGCCATCGATTTCATTGGCGATATTTCATCAATAACCATTACGGGTAATAGGCTTGCTTTCAGCCGAATGAATCATCGATCGAAATGCGTGGTTTTGTCAAAGGCGTTAGTTAATTCACGTAATAATGAAAATGTCGTTTGGACAAATCGATTATGGTATGAAAACACAAATTGACAGCTTTTAACATGAAACTAATCAATACCAATCATTCTAACTAATCTTAACTTCCTAACTTAATATTATAAATGAGAAAGTAACTCTGTCTCTCTGTCCCTCTTTCTGTCTGTTTGTTACCTCTTCACGGGAAAAAAATCTAGATGAACTTTGATAAGAAGATAGTTTGAATATTGAGGAATAACATGGGCTACTTTTTATTCGGGGAAATCTACGCGATAAGTCGCGGGCAACAGCTAGTAAGCTGTTATAAACCTATAAGGTAATCGCGGTCAATATCCCGTTTTCATTATGTCTAATGCAATTAACCGCGAATCATTTAGTTTAGTTTCTTATTTTAAAATACACAGAGTAACCCTTTCTACTAATATCTTCTAACAAGGTTACGGTTGAAAAAGACGTCGATGCCCTAATGTTACTCGTTTTATAATGATGTCACGTCACAATATAAC
This sequence comes from Clepsis dumicolana, assembly GCA_963691665.1. Classification (NCBI taxonomy): domain Eukaryota; kingdom Metazoa; phylum Arthropoda; class Insecta; order Lepidoptera; family Tortricidae; genus Clepsis; species Clepsis dumicolana. Next base: position 858,674 of record OY829527.1, read on the forward strand.
AAAATCATCAACATACAACGCCCCTTCCAATCGCGTTTCGCGACTTTTCTCCCGAGCCGCGTCTTCCCCCAAACAGTTTCATTTTACTCCGACTCCGTATTAAGCCGTATGTAATTTTCCCCACAATTTGACCAGTTTGCATTCCTCGCGTTTTGGCCAATAAACGTTTGGAAGCCTGGGGCCACGTTGTATTACGTAAAGACATATATGAATTTTTCCTACACTATGCAAATTCGGAATTCTCGGCGGATAATATGTTAAAAATAAGGAAAACATGCAAAATTATTAGGGTTCCGTACCTCAAAAGGAAAAAACGGAACCCTTATAGGATCACTTTGTTGTCCGTCTGTCTGTCTGTCATTCTGTCAAGACCGTTTTTCTCTGGAACGCGTGGAGGTAGGATGCTGAAATTATTATCAAATACTCAAACCTGCGGTCCCTTGAAGCTGTAAAAAAACCAACCTTCTAAGTCAACGCAATCAAAAGATACAGTCATTAAAAAAGTCGTTTCCATACAAATTGCCGTACTTTGAAAACCTAAAGGGTACTTCCAGTTGTCCTAGAAACTTGAAATTTGGCATGAAAGTAGCTCTTATAGCACGACCGCGCCGAAAAGTCTCAAAATCTTAAATTTTTATGTCTGTCTGTAGATTTCTCAGACCAATATAAGTTGACCCCACACTGCGTACATTTTGCTTAAGAGCAGGGGTCTGCTAACACTGGACTTCTTAAAATACTGGGGAAAAGCGTTAAAATCTTTCTACGGAACGCTCGTGCGCAAGTCCGACTCGCACTTGTTTTATTTGTATTAGTTTTTGATTGGGTAGGTAGGTTGGGTAGGTTTAAAAAAGTGTGCGTCGGCCGGGAATCGAACCCGGATCAACTGCTTGGAAGGCAACTATGCTGACCATTACACCACCAACGCACTTGATATTATCCACGAAACAATGCTAGTGATTGCAATGTCATAGATACATTCTGTATGAACAGATGTTTCAGTCACAATCTTTTATAAGTACCAACTAACGGTTATACACACAAATGCGTTAAACTGATCCATTTTCAAAGACTGATTGAACAGACTGTTACAGAGTTTCTTTAGCATTTTCTAAATTTAATGATGTCGCATAGCCTGAAGAATTGCGAATCATAAGTGGTAGTGGGCGGGGCACATTGCTCGCAGGACTGATGACCGATGGCGTCAGAAGGTTTTCGAATGGTGTCCACGGACCGGGAGACGAGCTGTCGGTAGGCCTCCAACAAGAAGGAGCGACGACCTAGTAAAAATCGCGGGACCGCGTTGGATGCGGAAAGCACAAGACAGGTCTAATTGTAGGAGGCCTATCTCCAGCAGTGAACGTCTTTCAGCTGACATGATGATGAATAGTGTAGTTTGTTCCAAGTTACCAGCTTTCTAGGTCCAAAGGCTTGGGTTAGGCGTTGACCAGTCGTAATCAGTGAGTCAGGAATGTTCTTTTTAACCCCCGACGAAAAAGAGGGGTGTTATAAGTTTGACCTGTGTATCTGTGTGTCTGTGTATCTTTGTATCTGTGTATCTGTCTGTGGCATTGTAGCTCGCAAGCGAATTGACCGATTTCGATGCGGTGTTTTTTAATCAAAAGCTAGTGTAATCGAAATGGTTCTTAGCTAAGTTTCATTAAAATCGGTTCGCCCGTTTTTGAAATATTGAACTTTGAAATGACAATGTCGGGGGTTTTACAACTTTTTTATGTTTATTAGGTTATTAATTATACATTATTATGTTTACTTACCTAAGAAAGACAGTGACGCCAGCCAAGAAGCCTGCTGGTCTGTCAGCTGGAAGTCTCGTCTTGTGGCATTAGACCCTGGTCCCTGCAGAGACGCGATGGCAGGAGAACTATAGCCTTTTCCCAGACCGGCAGAGAATGGGGCCAGGGACACTGCTAGCGCTGCGATGACCTGGGGAGGAGAAAGATCAAGGTCAGTTGACAACACGTCATGTAACAGTTTTAAATGATTCGCGGTTAATTACATAAGACATAACGAGAACGGGATATTGACCGCGATTACCTTATAGATTTGATGAGCTCCCGATATTCCGTTACATGCTTCATGACCACGGGCAGACTGACGAAACGGGTAGATGCTTTCATGTGGTAGTTTCATTTTGAAAAAAATTGTCGCGTGATAGCAAAAAACTTCAGTATAAAGTCCCACGCGGTAAGGTTGCCGCAAAATGAAATTTTAGCTCCACCGGCGGCTATCAGCATTATAGGCTGTTAATATAAATAAGGGGAATTCCCGAGCACGTCCTGTGTACGTGCTTGAAGATATTTTACGTGCTAACCGTAGACAAAGTGTTTTGGTAATATTTTGGTGTAAGCGCGGGATTTTGCGAAATACCCACGGGATAAAGAGTTCTGGCACGGGAGCGAAGCCGCGTTCGAAAGCTAGCGTGTGTAGTGTGTGTGGGTAGTGTTACTGAAACATAATTGCCACCCATTTATAAATGAGAATTTTCAAATAGAACGCTCTAATCAACTTCCAACAAAACCAAAATTAATTCACAACAAAAATGCTTTTCATTAATATCGGTGTACCTATAAAGTGACAGGAACGTGTAATTATGTTGCCAGTATGGCAGTGAGTGATGTTGACCTTAAAGCATTAATAACCGGAGGGGACAGAGGGCTTACCCCTTTGCAATACCTAATGATAAGTATATCCCAACATACAATAGGTACAATGACAATGCAAAGAAAAATTTGTTAAGCACCTAGCTGGTTGGCTGGTTGTTCATGAAAACAAAAACATAAATAATCGTCAAATTCGATTATTCCATTTAATTTATTTTTAATACTTCAAGGAAGGTAAACGAACAAGTGGGTCACTTGATGGTAAGTAATCACCACTGCCTATAAACACCTGCAAACCCCGGGGGGTTTTTCAGATGCGTTGCTAACCTAGAGATTACCTAAGATGAAATGCCTTTTGTGCTAGTGATTTCCTCGGCTGTCTTACTCTCCATACCGGAACGCAACAGTGCAAGCACTGCTGCTTAGTGGGAGGAATAGCGAGTAAGATGGTGGTAGCGATAAAGTCGGACCTCGCACAAGGTCCCGTCACCCGCAAAACAAATGTGAAAATTGTGCCAAGTTTTATACTAAAGACTTTTCATTTAGTCATATATTATGCAACTTGGCTTACTATGTGCACAGAACTTGTATAATAATAAGTAAATATCATGGGACAATTGACACCAACTGACTCCCAAACTAGGCAAAGCCTGTACTATGTGTACTAGACAACGGATAAACGTACTTACATAGATAAATACATACTTAAAATGTGGTGATTAAGTGATTCGGTAGTAAGTCTAGTATCCCTTGATGTTTGACATTATGCCAGTCTAATGAAAGCTAATGGAGTGACGGCCGCATTTTGTCAGCGCTGAACAGCTATCTTTAATATTTTATGAAGCTTGAGGTCCCGGGTTCAAATCCCGGTCGGGGCAGATGTTTGTATGATGAATATGAATGTTTGTTCTCGGGTCTTGGATGTTTAATATGTATATAAGTATGTATTTATCTATATAAGTATGTTTATCCGTTGTCTAGTATCCATAGTACAGGCTTTGCCTAGTTTGTGACTAGGTCAATTGGTGTCAAATTGTCCCGTGATATTTATTATTTTTATTATGGATGGCGATGAAAAACTAGGCATGGCTCCTCCGGTGGGTTAATGCTTCTTTCTAAGTCAGAAGCTGTTTATTTATATCGGCGCAAGCTGCTGTCCCGAATCGAAGCCGTTTGTAAACATGACGATAAATTTTCATTACAAAATAATGAACATGCAGATCATTGGATGTCCATTAGAATTGTTTGCAGTTGCTTTTACTTAGTGCTTGCCAACAAATTCTAGACTTAAAAAAAAAGAGTGAAATTTTCCTGGTTTATGTGAACTCGAAATTCAGTAGTCCATGAAGTGATTGTCCAATTGGATCGCTGTTTCGTTGAATAAAATGTATTTGGGTACCAAGAACCTACATTTGACAATAATAAAAATTACGATGAAAACGGGGTAGTTACGCGCCGCGGAAATATAGTAAAGCTAAAAAATCTGGGAATAAAATACAAAATGAGGTTTACTAATGTTTGCCAAAAACCCTTTGCCAGACTGATTCATTTCCCAAAATGCTTTCTTTCCGAAAATGTAAATATTTCAGGATTGTTATAAAACAAACCTATTCTAACCTAGGGTTCTACGAGATGGCCCTGAAATAAATCCTGAAATATTTACAGTTACTGAAAAAAAAAATGCGTTTTGGGAAATGAATCAGTTGTGCAAACGTTTTTGGCAAAACGAAAGGATACCATACTGATAGGAATATAGAACTTAGATCGCGTCTCTGAACGCTAACGTTAGATAGAAGACTTTTTGTCTAGCACTTACCGAGGTCATTAAACCGACAGTATACTGTTGTTTTATCTGTGGCCCTCGTAAAATGTTTACCCCTGCAGAGTGGGTAAACGCTCCTTGCATAATTACCTAGGTAGATTTTAATTTGCCTTGTTAAGTCTCAAGGGGTTTTTGAAGATTTACGGCTGCTCTTTAATAAGGTACGCGTTATTAAAACTTAGGTAAGAGAAGAAAAGACAGCCGTTAGAATTAAGCCGTGGTAGCCTTGTGGTGTAACGTATTGCCTCTACTACCTCTACACTAAATAATTACGAAAAATTTAATTCCGAAGTATCATTAGTCCAAATTTTCAGTATTCCGAACGCTAAGTTCCGCCGTAGTTGTACATTATTTTTAGTTAAAATAAACCAAAGCTAACCTACCTATAAACACTTTTAAAATCATGTACATATTATCAGTATGGTCTAGTGTCCACCCCAGGACGTTGGGTGATGATACTATTCGCACCTACCTACTCACTGAATACGTCGGGTGTCGGCTCTGCTTCATAGTATCGGCCATGGCATATGCCAACGTGTGTCAACTTGCTAAGCGTTCAGCTTTCGCGACAGTACCTACATGTTCATCGTTACAAATAAAAATAAGTCCAAATGGCCACTCAGCGAAACCAAAAAAGCTAAATCGGCCCTTTTCGGACGCAACTTTTTAAGCTCGCTCGTGGCTCGTTAAGCTCTCCTAATGAGACCGGAGCTTTTATTCGACGGAATAACTTGATGTGGCAATAACGCGAGCTTACCATCGAATGTAAAGCTATAAGTGTGTTTTTGTGTTTGTGTTGTGACTGTGGGCGTTTCAGGACAAATGAAAGCTTGTCTTTTCTTTCAAATGAAGCTTAACTCACTAAAAATTAGCTTTATTTTAATTTTAGCAAACTACGCCTTACCGTCCTCAACACAATGGCTTGGCTGAAGGAGCGAATCGAACCTAAGACAAGTCTTTTACTTATGGAGTTCTATTGCAGTTATATACGAGCTATAGAGAAACAACTACAAGCATCCACATTTCAAACTGTTAATAATCTAAACCAACGGCTGTACGGCCATAATGTTCTTCTCTGAGCATGTTAAGAATCTCCCAAATGACTATTTCATGGTGTCCCCGTGCCAGCTGGCAAGACGCCTCTAGTCGTTTGATCATAACCGAGAATACAACTAAAGCGATAGCTGTATGTGACCTCAAATCCTCTTAGTATGGCGAAAGTAAAAGAACTTTTTAAACTTTTAAATATGCTACTCTTATTTTATCCGAATCTTTGTATTAAAATACCCTTTGCATGCATGTTTTCGGCGATAATGCGTTAAAAAGATGCGCAGGCGAGGGTTGACTTTATTTTGAGGGAAGTGTTTGTAAATCCCTGTGGTTTTTAGAAATGATCATCGTCATCATGTCAGCCGAAAGACGTCCACTGCTGGACGGTGGCCTCCCCCAAGTCTCTCCACTCAGATCGGTCTTGTGCTTTCCGCATCCACCGAGATCCCGCGATCTTTACCAGCCCTACCGATGTAATTAGTACCAATGTATCAATACCACAATTAGTACCAATGTAGTACCAATTTATCATTTTGGCACTTTTTGGAACTTCTTACCCTATCTGCTACGCCAATAGAGTATTGCGTAACATTTTCTAACTCAACGATGTGGCTAAATAATATCATTTTAAGCCAGCGAAGGTTCTAAGTTAGATAAAGCACAGCCTTTTCCCTTATCACTAAGTTACTCAAACATACACTAAATGTAAACCCTTTTCCGCCCTTCCCATCTCCCATTGTGGCGATATTTACACGTATTTTATATGTTTTGGAAGACGTACCGAAGCCTATACCGAAGCGACCCCACTTACAGCTGAGTGCTACCATGCCGCCTAAAGCCCCGGCCACCGCTGCAAGCGCCCGGCGTACGCGGCGAGCGATTCCACGGACGGAAAACAATACAATACAATACAAATATTCTTTATTGAAAACCACAAAACAGTTAGACATAATGAAAACGGGATATTGGGCGCGTTTCGTCAGTTTGCCCGTGATCATGATGCATGTAACTGCATCGAAATAACGGGAGCTCATCAAACCTATAAGGTAATCGCGGTCAATATCCCGTTTTCATTATGTCTAATGCAATTAACCGTGAATCATTTAAAACTGTCACAAAACCGTACCAGGAGATTACAGAAAAACAGGTATGGTAGACAAGAGGTGGTCTAATCGCTTAAAAGCGATATACGATTACGTGATCCTAATTGGCCGTTATCTTTTTAACCCCCGACGAAAAAAGGGGTGTTATAAGTTTGACCTGTGTATTTATGTATCTGTCTGTGGCATCATTGCTCCCAAACTTATGGACCGATTTCAATGCGGTTTTTTTTAATCAAAATGGTTTTTTAAATAAAATACAATACAATACAAATATTCTTTATTGAAAACCACAAAATAGTACAAAGAGATTACAGAAAACAGGTATATTAAACTTTGAAATGACAATGTCGGGGGTTTTTCAACTTTTCTAAGTTGGTTAGGTTATTCTTTTGTAAAAAATCGCTAGCCGCGCCGCCAGCCGTCCATAATCGTGGCCGAGCTTCACAGAGAATATTAAATCCGACGGGGTTTGTGTCGACAATGTCCGCTAATGCTGTTTATACTATGTATGCTTTATTTCATAGTATATCTCACTCAGGTTTTACGAGACACGGGGAATGTAGCGTGTTCTAAAAGGTTTTGTATAATATTGTATTGTAGCGACCCTAGCGCCACACGCGAGTGACGTCACTGTTCTACATCGCGCTAACGAAGTTTCTCAAGTCGGTTGCATAAATACAACTTCCAACTCTCTTCCTTCTGACTTCGGTCTCTCTCCAGGCAGATGTTATGCCTGGAGAGAGGTCTCTCTATTGGAGTCCTCCCCAAAGTATCAACATATCAGTCGGAAGACGTCCACTGCTGGATATAGGCCTTCCTCGAGGTTCTCCACGACGATCAGTCTTTTGCTACTTGCAGTCAATGGCTTCAGACGATCTTTACCAGATCGTCCACCTTGTGTGAGGCCTATCAACATTTCGCCTTCCGGTACGTGGTCGTCACTTTAGAACCATAAAATGGTGCTCAACATACAATGACAATGCAAAGAAAAATTCGTTAAGCAGCTGGACTTGAACCAGCAACCTCGGTAATCCGTACCACGCTCCACCAATTAAGCTATACTTAACGTTGGTGTACCTAACGAATTTTTCAATGCCTTGTGTCATATTTTATTTGGAAGATTTCTCCTCAGCGCCATCTATGAGTAGCTTAATCAAGCAGCTCACCCACTACGGAACTTCTACAGTTACGCATTAGTGGCAAGAGATGGAGCTATTTTCTGAATCAATGAAAATAATCGATTTAATGATTATTTTTGTTTTTATTTTTATGAAACATTCATAGAATGAAATTCAACATACAATGACAATGCAAAGAAAAATTCGTTAAGCAGCTGGACTTGAACCAGCAACCTCGGTAATCCGTACCACGCTCCACCAATTAAGCTATACTTAACGTTGGTGTACCTAACGAATTTTTCAATGCCTTGTGTCATATTTTATTTGGAAGATCTCTCCTCATAAAATGGTGGTCCAATATCAGTTCTACTACGAGCAATGTGCCCCGCCCATTGCCACTTAAGGTGTGCGATTTGCTGAGCTATATCAGTAACTTATAGGTATCTTCTGTTTTATTTGATCCAAATACTATGCCCTCGAACTTCCCCTTCCTCTCTTTCCTTCTGTATTTTTAGGTGTCGTAACACATGACCCACCATTTGACCACTCCTAGTCTACCATTCTACCATATTAGTAACGTATTTTACTATATCCGATATGAATGGCTATGTGGGGTCAGAAGGTTCTCGAATGACGTCTACGGACCGGAAGACGAGCTGTCGGTAGGCCTCCAACAAGATGGAGCGACGACCTGGTAAAGATCGCGGGACCGCGGTGGATGCGGACAGCACAAGACCGGTCTGAGTGGAGAGCCGTGGGGGAGGCCGCCGGCCAGCAGCGGACGTCTTTCGGCTGACATGATGATGATGATTTCACTATGCATCATGTGACCTGACCACAGAGCAAAAGTGCCATTTTACGACTTAAGACGTTTTGATCGGGTCAGTAACCGAAGCCGTATAACTAAGAAAGAAAATGTTCCAATGCGGTTAAAATCGGCAGAGCGCGAGAAATCTTGTTACGGAACCCACTTTGAGTTCAAGAGAGCATTGCTTTTTAAACGAGGATCCGTTTGTAATGTTTCGTATAGTGTTCTGATGGCATAATGGTCTCGTCTCATAACGCTCACTTTGCATAATGAGCAATTTGCACAATTTATGTTACTTGGAGGTCGGATAAAATAGTCTATCCTCGAAGACGGATTTTGCATACTGGGGTGTTATTATGTATCTATGGCGCAAACAATTATTTTTCCAAATCTTCATCATCATCATGTTAGCCGATTGACGTCCACTGCTGGACATAGTCCTCCCCCGCAGCTCTCCACTCAAACCGGTCTTGTGCTTTCCGCATCCACCGCGGTCCCACGATCTTTACCAGGTCGTCGCTTCATCTTGTTGGAGTCCTACCGACAGCTCGTCTCCCGATCCGTGGACGCCATTCGAGAAACTTCTGACCCCATCGGCCTTCAGTTGATCACTATCATACTTAAATAAATAAAAAAACAATGTCGCCTGCCAGAAAAATTACAAATTCTGAGAGGAGGCATGTAAAATAAAAGGCTGGTGACCTGGAAAATATATGCGAAGAAAATATTAGACCAGACAACAGACACACCTTACAAGATTACAAAGTGGGTCATAAAGTTACAATGAAGAACATTAAACTTGTCGTATTTTAACGCAAAGAGGTCATAAGACATTGTACGTTTAATGCGCTATTAAAAATTTGTTACCCTACTTGATGAAGAAAATACACTCCCGTATTTTGGCGACAATAGTAGTTTAACGGTTTCTTCAGGGTACTTAAAACACGAGTTTCGATAAGATCACACGAGTGTTACAAGACCTAATTATGTGGAGTTGCGTACATTACTTCATCTCTACATACGATATTATAAGTAGGTACTCTAAGATAGGTTCAGAAGCGAACGAAAGGCATGTAACGAGTTTGACTGTTTTTTTTAAACAAACACACTGACACCGAGCTGACGTTTCGTATCGACTGTTTTTTTTATTGTATTGGTTTTTAAAGATGTTCCAAATTTGAAACTCATAACGACATCGAATTAGATCGTAACGACATTACGATACTGCTATTACATATTACCACAGATATTGTATATTTAGTTAAAGCTAATCATAAAATACGTTTTTGTAAAAAAACTATATGCGTCGGCCGGGAATCGAACCCGGATCAACTGCTTGGAAGGCAACTATGCTGACCATTACACCACCAACGCATATGTTAAAGCCTTCCAATTTATGAACGACAATAAGTACTCAAAGTCCCACTGTCTGTTTGTTCAGCTGGTTTGCAAGGTTTAAAGGTATTCAATATTCAATTTCAATTCAATATATATTGGTGGTGTAATGGTCAGCATAGTTGCCTTCCAAGCAGTTGATTCGGGTTCGATTCCCGGCCGACGCACATCTTTTAAATGACATTTTAATTTAATTACCAGGCATTTAATCTTAGGCGAAGTAATCAAGCCTAATTACTTTGTATTTATAGAAACCTTAGCATGAAATTAATACAAGAAGGGTTTTCGTCGAATGGTACGTGATCGAGACAGAAAAAGACGGAGAATGCCAAAACGAAACAGTAGTGCCTCTGAGGGTCGAGCACGACTTTTCGAATTCTGCGTCACGTAAAATCGAATAGTAAACGTTAGCGACTTTGTATGTTTGGAACAGTGCCCGCCCGTGAGCGTATTTGGAACTAATATTTAGTATAAGGTGTCTCGATCTCGATACGGTAATAGTAACGTTACGCAGGATTCGGCAAGTCGTGCTCGACCCTGTGGTTTGAAAAGCGTATTACAATAATTGTTTTAAGATCTACAACGGTCGGCTTTAAAGACCAGCAACTCTCTTGAGGTTGCTGGTTCTCATGGGTGGCGGTGATCGCTTATGTTTGCCTCCCTTTTCCAATAAAAAAAAATCCTATATTTAAATACACAGTTCTAAATTAAATTAAATTGTATATACCTATTAGTCATATTTTCTTAATCTAACATATATAATTATATGTAATTTAAATTTTCACAGATATTTGACCTGGAGACCCTATACATCTCCTGCTCAATTAAAACGTGCCAGTAAAGTAAAGTGTTCTGGTTTTGCTGTTTTAATAATTACTTTTTACACTTGTTTCTAAAATGCGGTATTTTTTTCTCTCTCTTAATCTTTTAATGACAGAGTGAGGTTTCTTTGTGTAGTTTGTCTGTGGTTGCGTATTATAAGAGCTAATGTAACTTGTTTTTAGAAAAAATGACTTTGTGCCAAGTTTCTTGCGGCGCATTCTTCTTGGCAATCATGGTCTTTCCGAAAGCGCTGGTAGACTAAAAAAAATGACGTGTAAAAGAGCATTCAACTGCCTATTTGCTGAATAAAATTTTGAATTTTTGAATTTGAATTTTTATAAAATTAAGAGGAAAACCAGAACGGGATAAACAAAACGAGACAGAGCGATATGGCGCTCTACAACACCATTTTGACACGTTTCCCCCAAACAACGCATTATTCCTCTGGAATTTTAAAGCAATTCGATTCTTTGACCTTGGGAATCGCGAAAAACTTGAGAAAATATGATATCGGGTGTATAAATTTTGTGAATTAAGCAAAATAGAAAAGCGAGTTTGAATTTTGAGCCAAAAGCGAGTGATCTATTATCTATGCCAGTGTTGCCGTTCAGGGAAAAAGAAATCCATTCAATATCCTGCCTTGCCGTCTACGGAAATTTAAATTTTTATCTATGTAATTTTTTATTGATATCATAAAGCAAAAAATACGTGTCCAATATATTTTTTTCGACAGTATGTCTGGCGGATTAATGAGAAATATTACTTTTTCACCCAGAGGACACATTCCTATTGCTAAAGAGATTCCTTACGTTAATATTAAACCGTAACTGCGTAATATAATATTCCATAGCCATCGTTTTATTTATTATCGATTACACAGTATAATACACATAAACTGGACTTCAGCTCAAATACTGACTTAATCCATTTGAACTATGTATACAAACCATGCCAATTATTTTAACGTAACATATTATTCATATTAACTCGGCAGTGTGTAATTACTCGCACAGCCAACTATTAAATCATTACACAGACTAAACGCGTCCCGAGCCATAATTTTGCCATCTGCCGCTCTATGGCTCGGCCATTACACGCGCGGCCGTTATCTCTGTTCATTGCACGTTGGATACGCTTACCGCAGAGCTATTCACTGACAAAATACGCAGTGTATTCTAAAATCGCTCGCTACGCCGCCTGTCGTGGCCTTTCTAATGGCGACTGATTTAGCTACGTTATAATTCTATCCGCATCAAGGATTGTTTCAGCCGTGCCCAAGGCGTGAGGGTAAAGCGTTTTTGCACTAATTTTAAACGCGCTTTTTTATACGACGAGGAAGGCAAACGAGCAAGTGGGTCACCTGATGGTAAGTGATCACATCTGCCTTTACACACACGCAACCCCGGAGGGTTTGCAGATGCGTTGCCAACCTAGAGAGCTAAGATAAAATCCTCTTGTGTCCGTAATTAGACGGGCTGTCTTACTCTCCTCACCGGAACACACTAGTGCAAGCACTGCTGCTTAGCGGCGTTCCCGGAGGAAGGACCTCGAATTAGTCCGAAGCATGTCTGGCTAAACTCGACTTGTGTACGTGAGTGATCCGTTTTATTTAAATAAATAAATAAATATCATGGGATCATTAACCCCAATTGACCTAGTCCCAAACTAGGCAAAGCCTGTACTATGGGCACTAGTCGACGAATAAACAAACTTATACTTACTTATAAAGATACACGCTTAAATAAATATTAAACATCCAAGACCCGAGAACAAACATTCGTATTCATCACACAAACATCTGCCCCGGCCGGGGATCGAACCCGGGACCTCAAGCTTCATAGTCAGGGTCTCTAACTACTAGGCTATCCGGTCGTATTTCACTATGGCTTTTAGCGTGTGTGATATGTGAAAGAATCCTTAATTAAGCTGTTCTCTTGTGACTCGCGCGGCGCTAGTTATAATTAATAGCCTGTTATCGGCAGTGGATAGACATTAATCATACAGAGGGGTTACCGCCAGTCAATCAGTTCCAGCTCTTTAGCACGGGGATTATAAATAACTTATAAACACAGGACGGTTCAAACTTTAATGCGCCTCTGAACCTTTCTAGGCTCTGGGAGAGAGTATCGCGGCCCTGCTCCCACATTCCCGTTAGTATCTGTGGATCTCGCTTCCCCTTCAAGTGACTTTATCATCATCATCATCATAGAGGTGCCAGCTGGGGTTTGAACCTATAAAACAGTACTGTGACTGACTGACTGACAGACAACGCACAGCCTAAACCACTAGACCTAGACACTTGAAATTTGGCAAACATATACCTTGAGTATCCTATAGGTGCACTAAGAAATTTCCACGGAATAGGGAACTAGCCCATTTTGAATTATTTCATGAGGGCAAAGCTGCGGGCATAAACTAGTTAAATAGAAAGTAATTAATTGTAATTACTCAATCAGCTTTACCCGGCAGGTAATTAAAATTAAAATTCTAAGAAAATTATAATGCGTCGGCCGGGAATCGAACCCGGATCAACTGCTTGGAAGGCAACTATGCTGACCATTACACCACCAACGCATCTGGCTTCTTCTGTAAATTACGACAATAGTTTCACAGCTGGTGTATTGAAATATTAAATAGTAACTAATTAATCGTAATTATTCAACCGACTTTAACCGGCAGGTAATTAAAATTAAAATTCTAAGAAAATGAAAATGCGTCGGCCGGGAATCGAACCCGGATCAACTGCTTGGAAGGCAACTATGCTGACCATTACACCACCAACGCCGATGATCAATCGAATGAATTTATTTATTTCCATCCAATACTGAATACCTTTAAACCTTGTAAACCAACTGAACAAACAGACAGTGAGACTCTGAGTATTTATTGTCGTTCATAAATTGGAAGTCTTTAACAGATGCGTTGGTGGTGTAATGGTCAGCATAGTTGCCTTCCAAGCAGTTGATCCGGGTTCGATTCCCGGCCGACGCATTATCATTTTCTTAGAATATTCAATTTAATTACCTGCCGGTTAAGGCTTGTTAAGTAATTAAAGTTAATTACTTTGTATTTAATATTTGAATACACTAGGCCCCTATTTCACCAACTTTACAATTGTCAGTTTACAATGACAATTCGAAGTACATTTTGTTTCATTTGAATTCATTTATTTAATAATTGTGAAGTCATGTACATAGAAATTTGGATCTTATAAAATATTATGAATCAGAACATACATACATACATAGAATAAGGGCACACAATTTGAACTTACGAACTAAACTTATTATAATATAACTGTACTAGAATTTGATTACATGTTATAAACTATCATCATTAAGAAAGTCCTTAACCGAATAATAACATTTATCAATCAATAAATTTTCCAATTTTCTTTTAAATAACATATTTCGGGATTCAAATTTGGTAATAATAATTTATTTCTATACTTTCTTTGCCAATATGAAGCGCGTTAAAACAAAAGCTCTTCAAGTCAGCAATCAGCACCGAATTGTCATTTGAAACTGACATTTGTAAAGTTGGTGAAATAGGTGCCAGGTGTAAATACCATTGTCATAATTAAATTATGATTATTTACTACTTTACTACAGAAGTCAGATGAGTTGATGCTGTAATTTCTGCCCAAGATGAAAACTTGATTTTAAATGAAATCCTTAATAGAATTATTTTTGTAAACGTGTTGAGCGTATGTCAAGCCCTCTTTCTTACACACGCGTTACTGGATAGCGTCGTCCCGCTTGAGTGAATAGACTCCGCCCCAAAAGTTACGCCCGTCTAAAAATACGTTTCATTTAGCGTTGAGGTGAGTGGAACATCAGTATTATTGATTTGTTGTATGGTAATTGCCAACATTAGGCAATCTTGCTGTAATGACTGGCCTCTTCACCTTGAGGTATACCCTGCCCCGCGTAGGGTTGAACTAGAAGAGCGTAGGCTTTTGTAATTTATTTTAGGTTATTTTATTTCTTTGAGCATAAACTGACTTTGAAACCAACTTTAGCATTTTATTTTTACGGTCATCCCTTTAGGAACTTATTTTTTAAATTTCAAAGTAAAACGTAAATATGTAGAAAGAGCCAGAGAAATAAATTCTCGAACTGGGGTTCGATTCCAGACCACCACCGTGGTGACGCGATAACAAAGCGTTGACAAATTTGAAACGTAAGCTGACTGTTTTTGTTCCATACAGTTTGTTTTGTCTGAGTTAAACTGTGATCTCAAACTGAAGTATTTTTTGTATTGTTCCCCATTTTTTTATTTTTACGGTTTTCCCGTGAACATCAATTAAGTTAAACTATTTTGTAATTATTTGATTACATCTTTTCAAGACTCTTATTAAACTTTTTTTTCATAATGAATATGATCACATTGATTACAAACTCTGGTACATGCCTTTTAAAAATATACAAGTTAAAAATATAATGTCAGGCTAAAATTAACTTTATAATTAGTCATTGTTATGCGTAATTATATTACGCGAATTTACAATTATGCGTGTTGTTTTTATGCATTATCGTATCAAATTAGGAACGTTAATTTTATGCATTTCAATTCAACTAAGTACCCTAACCCTACCTGCGCCCACACATCTCAATAACTATCGTGCATATTTACCAACTACTGTGGAACTGCAGTTGAAATAGTTATTATGATAACAGTTTTAATTGATATTCGGTTAATTGCATTATTTGTATTAGACGTAATGAAAACGGGGTATTGACTCGTTTCCCCTTTTCCCAGTGATCATGATGCATGTAACTGCATCGAAATATCGGGAGCTCATCAAACCCATAAGGTAATCACGGTCAAAATCCCGTTTTCATTATGTCGAAATATCGGGAGCTCATCAAACCCATAAGGTAATCACGGTCAAAATCCCGTTTTCATTATGTCGAAATATCGGGAGCTCGTCAAACCCATAAGGTAATCACGGTCAATATCCCGTTTTCATTATGTCGAAATATCGGGAGCTCATCAAACCTATAAGGTAATCACGGTCAATATCCCGTTTTCATTATGTCGAAATATCGGGAGCTCATCAAACCTATAAGGTAATCGCGGTCAATATACTGTCTTCATTATGTCTAATGAAATATTACGGCTGGTAGCCAGCTGTACTGCAGTCTGTTCGTCAGTTTGATCTGTTGACAACCCTAATGACGCTCTCACAGGCTTTAATGGACTCTAAAATGTATTGTATAAACTGTGTAGTGCTTAATGTTTAGCCATTTGGCCTAGGAGAGGTTGATGTACTTAATAATTAAGTATTATACAGGGTATACAATCCAAATGCGTCAGTAGGCGACCCACAGTAGGGTGAATTCAGAAACTTTAAGAGATAGGGAAATCTATTTTTAGGAACCATGGTGTCGATTTTAGATTTAACGAAAATGACAAATTTCACTATGATTGCGTCTCGCGACAGTTTCATGTTAAAATGGCATATTTTTTTTAACTCTTACGTAACCGAGAATCGAAAATCTCTGTAAAAGATGTGATAAAAAGTTCTGCAAGTTAATTCGTTGTTTATGTTGATGAATATCATGAGAGTTAAAAAAAAAATAATGCCATTTTTATTAAATCTAAAATCGGCGCCATGGTTCCTAAGATCAAATTTTCCTACCTCTTATAGGTTTTGAGTTCTCCCTACTGACCCATTTGTATTGATAAACCTTGTCTCCATGATGTTGTATACCGAATCGTAAATAATTCATGATATTAATAGAGTATTTTTTAACCCCCGACGCAAAAAGACGGGTGTTACAAGTTTGACTGTTATGTATGTGTCTGGCTACGGCGCCGTAGCTCTTAAACTGGTTGACTGATTTGGACGCGGCTTTTTAATCGATAGCTAATTTAACAGAGATGGTTCTTAGCTAAGTTTCATAAAAAACGGTTCAGCCGTTTTTGATATATTGGACTTTGTGATGAAAATGACAAGTGTTTTTCAACTTCAGCTTGTCTAAGTTGGATATTATTAAGCAGTTAAGAAAAAATTTGGTCCTGAATCTAAAGCAGATAAAATCTGTCTCAATCCTTCAATGCTTTTTACCTATAACAAAAGAATAAAAAATAATCATGGGACAATTGACACCAATGTACCTAGTCCCAAACTAGGTAAAGCTTGTACTATGGGTACTAGACGGACGGTACAGACGAACATACATAAATAGATAAATACACACTTATATACGGTATATTAAGCATCCAAGACCCGAGAACAAACATTCGTATTCGCCATACAAACATCTGCCCCGACCGGGGATCGAACCCGGGACCTCAAGCTTCATAGTCACGGTCTCTATCTCTAACCACTAGGCTAGTCGGCTTATACTATGTTAATTTAGATTCCTAAAACAATAACCCGACTTTGCAAACAAACGAGCATCGTAATAGTGTTTAATGCTATGTGGAATGGAGTGTGATTCTCTCACATCTGTAAAGTTAGGACCATTATCCCTTAGAACGACCTGAACTACACAATAATCTGACAATATGATCATTGTTAAATTTGAATTCGGCAATTTGATGGGCTACAAAGATAAATGAAATGAGATATGTTTATTTGCCTTAAATGTGGTGAACAAAGGTCTTATCCTAAGTAAAAGTATCGCTCACGATACACGATACGATACGATAGTTACGTACATTCAAAGAATTCATTATAATTCGAAGAATATGTTTATGTATACTATAGTAACAAGAACAGACACTAACGCATGTGTGCAGTAAGCGACCTCGGGGCTGTGTGCGATTCGGGACGCGAGCGGGGGCGAGCGCGGGGCGCGCGGGGTGGGGAAAGGCGATCCGTGGGTCGCCACGGCACGGCAGTGTCGCGTCTGCTAGGGTTTTGAATCAATGTCACTGTGACCCAAGACAATTGTCATTTTTTTCCCCTCTGCCGAAATCTAACATTGTCTGTGCAAAATGCACAGGGTCTGTTGGTTGTGTTTTTGGAATTAGTGTGACAGTTTTTTATTAGTGTGAGTTTGTAGGAACGTCACGAATTTTGACATGACCGTAGTGTGTGTTCCTGGTCCCCCTCAAAAAGTGGCAGAAAAATCGTAATAGACAAGCCAAAGGTGACTTCCGTCTGTCTGCTTTATGATCTGCAGTAATGCTGAGTCACAATTCGCGCATTTGCGACGCGTACGTCATTAGTGCGGCGACGAGGTCCCGCGACCACGCCACTTCTATCGTTTTATTCGTTCTGTGGTTCACCCACTTGCTCGTTTACCTTCCTTATCGTAAGAAAAATGATTAGTATAAGCTACAGGCTTACCTGCGGCAGGTGTCTAGTGCGGCGCGGCGGTGCCTGCCCGGGGCACTTCCCGTTCGGCACCTCCGCTATCTCCTCCCGCACTGGCCTCGATATCGGGATGTTATGCTTCTCAAAATACCCATTCTGTATCATCTGGTCCAGAGAGACTTCCAGCTCCCTAACCGGAACAACCTTCCGTCCGACCACGGGGTCATCCACAATCATCTTCCTGTTACACCCAGAGACTTCGGAGAACTTGACGTTTTTCTTGACTTCATCACCCCGTTTCCGAGGCTTTTCCGGAGGATCCGTAGTCCAGTACCGTGCGTTTTTTTCTGTCAGACGCAAAGGCTTGCAGACGGCTACGTTTTTCGTAGTTTTCAGTTCGATTTTTGGTTCGATTCTGCGTTCGTATCGGCGCTCTTGCGGCGTCCTCTTTCTGTAGGGCTCATAGTTGTCCCGTGGCCTGCGCCGCTCCTGTTCGATTCTGAAATCGTAGTAATCTTTCTTTCTATGTTGCTGTCGGTCTTCGTAGTAATTGTAGCTTCGGGGCAAAGAGTTATACTTAGCGTCGTACGTAGTTGGTAGGTTTAGGTATTCAGGGCGTATAGGTCTGAATAAGGATAACCGGCCTTGAGCCTCATCGAAATCTGAATAGATATCTTCGTATACGAAGCCGTTTTTTCGTCGCGGCCGTTCGGGGCGGTCGTTCCGCCGGTTGTATTGGGGCCTAGGCTGGTATAGGTCGTATCTCCTTTCGTACCTATAGTCCATCTCCCTCCGTTCGTAAAGCAGTTTTTCCCTGGAGCCGGCCATTTTGATTTTATTGGATGGTCCCCTGAAAAGGAAGGCATATTAATGAGGGTTCAAAGGTTCGCTTTGGGCTGGCTTGGACTACGTTTGCGATGGAAGTGAATTTTAAAAGGACTAATTTTGGTTGTTCTTTTTTAACTTAGTAGGTCAGTTAAAATAGGTTAAGGCAAAAACACGGCAACTAAAGTCAAAGTCAAGGTTCTTAGGAAATTTGTTGAATAAAAATGGTACTTTATTTCTTATAGTTCTATCCAAAATGGTCATGGATACATTATTGTTATTGATGCGTTTAAATAAGTTTATTAAAACGATAATTGGCAAGTAAATCGTAGTGAAATAAGGTCATAAGTGGATAAATTTTCAAATTATAATAATAATATCGTCAATCAGCACCTACCTTACCCTGCCAAGTTACAGTTTGGAAAACATTTAGTTTATTGACTGGTAGGTACATATGTCTAAAAAAAGCCTTGATAGGCCTTATGGTTTAGACCGAATGGCCTCTCAAGCAGAGGGTCATGGGTTCGAGCCCGTGCTCGTACCTCTAAATTTTCGCAATTTATGTGCGATATTGCATTTGTAATTTCACACGAACTTTTTGGTGAAGGAAAACATCGTGGTGTGTGTGAAGGTCCCAATCTGCACTGGGCCCGCATAGGAACTAAGCCCAAGTCCTCTAATTCTGAGAGGAGGATTGTGCTCACTGCCCAGAAGTGGGACGTATGGACGCTGATGATGATGATGATGATGATGACTAGCTGTCAGCATGACACTAAATACAGTTTTAGCCTGTTAACGGAACCTAGTATCGTGTCCAACTAGCTCCCATTAAACTCGACACGTGCCAACTCGTGTCGAGAATGCAATAGTCTCGCCACGTATAGCAACATATAGGCTATGACATATACATGTAGGGGACGACTATATGTACAAACAGACATACGCCTGCGGTCTAATAACGTTCTTAGTGTGACAAGGTTTATCGTTCAAGTTTAAGATACAACTGAATATCATGTAAAACGAGATATTATGTTTTACAGTCAGCGTCAAAAATAGCTTGCCATTTTTAACCAGCTTCGAAAAAGGACGTTATCGTAAATTGACGACCGGATAGCCTAGCGAACAAGACGCCTACAAAATTTTATAACGAAGTTGTTTTCCTACTTAAGTAAATGCTCATCCTAAGTAGGCGAATCTTATAGTAATTATTGAAATTTCTACTAAATGTTTTAGCTGATCTTGTGTAACAATATAAATCTTTAACGACCGTATAGCCTAGTGGTTACAAAAGCTGACTCTGAAGCTTGAGGTCCCGGGTTCGATCCCCGGTCGGGGCAGATGTTTGTATGATGAATACGAATGTTTGTTCTCGGGTCTTGGATGTTCGATATGTATATAACTATGTATTTATTTATGTAAGTATGTTTATCCGTTGTCTAGTACCCATAACACATGTTTTGCTTAATTTGCTAGGTCTATTGGTGTCAATTATTCCACGATACTTTTTATTATTATAGCTACACCGGTATTTTTACCGCTCCAAAGCTTGTAAGGCCTGTGCCAAACTCACGGCCGTTGGAAGTAGAATTAACCGCATATCTGCGCAGGCCCTTAAATCAGATTCCAGGGATACCAGCTCAGAGGGGCCAGAAATTGAAATTCTAGTACATTTAGCAAGGATTTTAAAGGAAAGGAACCCTTTTGGTTACACATTAATTTTCCCGCTCTCCCTCCGCAAATTGAAAATAAAATAATCAACGCAAACGCTACTAAGTTCACTGGTTAGTTTGGTTGTAGCTGTTCAGGCACGTCTTTACGATTACTGACAATGATAACCAAGAGAAAAATGCTGGCCCCTATTTCACCAAATTTACAATTGTCGGTTTTCAATGACAATTCGAACTACATTTCTTTGCCAATATGAAGCGCGAAAACAAAAGCTCTTCATACTTATGTATAATTATATTGCTACGCCCATACAGGGTAGTACCTAGGTTAACTTAAGTTAATTTTATCTACTGTGCAATAAATAAATAAATAATAAATAAGTCAGCAATTGACTCCGAATTGTCACCGACAAGTGACATTTACATTGTAAAGTTGGTGAAATAGAGCTGGGCCTGGACTTGCTCGTTTGCCACACGCAACAAGCAAGTATAGCATTTTTCTCCTATGGTTAACATTATCAATAAACCTACTTTTGTGTTTATTTATAGATTTATAATGTTATCTAATTAGCTGTTTTTTAGAGTATTTGACACGTTAACGCGAAAGCTTACGAATTTACACCAAGGGCTTAATAAATGATGTTTCTTTTGTTTTAACACTTTCTTGCATCCGCGTTAGGTGCCATGTCATAGTAATTATTAAGGTAGTGTTAAACATTCCCTTGACAGCAAGAACGTGGTAAATAAATGTTAAAACCAACAGCGTAAAGAAAGTAGGTAAATTAGCTTTTTATGGCGTTGTGCATTTCGTATTTCTCACGAAGAACCGACCACCGTTGGGGTAAACGTGTACTTGAGTGGAGAACGCGACTCGGTAAACGTAGTGTAGGACTAAAAAACAATTACTTTGCTCACCCGCGACCACTAATGACAAATAGTTATATCTAGTTAGTCATAGTAATAATGAGAACAGGACTTCTCTTTTTACCGTACTCGGTTAAAAATAACGGGGTACCTGGCGTAAATTAAAAATAATAATAAAAAGGGTAGTTTGGAATTAATTTCTTAAAAAAGGGTAGTTTAGGACTTACATAAAAGGATAGTTTGGAATTTATAAAATATTAGTGGGTACGTTGGTTTTGTCATTAACTAAGTTGAGTACATGGTTTACATATGTCAGTAGTGGAAGTGGTGGCATGTTGAGCGGTTGTTGTTGTGCTTCGTAAATGGCCTCGTGGAGAGTGCCGAAATGCGTCAGCGTTTAGTATAGTGGTGGTGGTGATAGTTGGGTCTGTGTGGCATGTGTTGATTCGTGTAGCAGTGGAGGCGGAGGTGTTGCATGGAAACATACATTTGCCGCACAGATATAACTATTTGTCATTAGTGGTCGCGGGTGAGCAAAGTAATTGTTTTTTAGTTCATAAATATGGACCTCCGCAAAGTAACGCCTGATTCAATAAAGTAGTGTAGGACGCCCTCCGGCCCGGTGGGATGACGATCTGCGAAAGACTGCAGGCGGATGCTGGATGCGGCAAGCTGAAGACAGGGCGCTGTGGCGCTCATTAGGGGAGGTCTATGTCCAGCAGTGGACTAGAATAGGCTGATGATGATGATGATGATGATGATTTCGTATGCAGAATACAATGCTATTGAAATGGTTATTTGTGATGTGAGGTTGGTAAAGAAGATTTTACAAATACCTAATGAGTTGACGAGTGATAAAACCTTGCCTTGTGTATCATACCAGATCATACGAAGTTTTTCAATACATTTGTAAGAAAATAGGGTTGGGGTGTACCAAAGGGTACATACAGTCGAGTTCTACAATATCTATACGTTCAACAGTTAAAAAATATCTATACACAGACCTTATTGCCGTTACATAAGGTCCGTGTTTAGATGCTTATGAACCGTTGGCTGTACAGATATTGGAGAACTCGACTGTACCAACGACGATAAAATCAAGAGGACTGCCAATGGCGTTCCTGTAAAATAATGAGCCTGCTGTAGCTAGTTTCACTATGGAGAGGTCTCTATACCATTAGTTTTGTATGACACTTAGACCTCTGGCTAACACAATAGCGCCATCTATGAACTGAAAGAAAAAACGAATTTAGATGGCGCTATTGTGTTAGCCAATGTCTAAATGTCATACCAAATGAATGGTACAGAGACCCCTCGAAAACTAGCTACAGCAGGCTTATTATTTCAAAGGAACGCGACATCGTATAGGCACTGGCAGTCCTCTTGGTTTTATGGTCCTTGGTACCTACCCAATATTCCTGGTCGGTGTCGACGGACCTCCTGTTCCGCGCGGTTAAGAACTCTAACATATGTATTGATTTAAACTTTCGCGATTTTCACACATTATCATGATACTCGGGACTTAATCGCGAAAAAAACACATTTATATTTAAATACCTCGACGTTTAAATGCGTCCATGGTCTCGAAGGGACTACTCCCTTCCCTTGGAGACCATAGACGCAACGTCGCGTCCGAAACGTCGAGGTATTTAAATTCAAATTTAAATATAAATGTGTTTTTTTCGCGATTAAGTCCCGAGTATCATCATAACTCTAACATAACCTATATCTAACCAGTAACCAGTCCGACTGGGAGGGGTCTGAGCCCGGTACCACATCGACAATTTCTTTTCTAAGTCCTGGGCACCCTTTACTACATCCTGACCCTTGTGATATAAATAAATATAAACTAGAGTTACAGAAAGATAATCAGTAGAGACTAGAGACAAAAATGGTTTTACTGCTAGCAGTACTAGTACAGCATAAGAGTTCGAGTTACTGTGTACACAAGTTCGTATTTTAAGGCGCTACATGGGCTTTTCTTGTTCGTTTTAGATAGTCAAATAAAAACACAGTTTTCAGGTGAACAGTTAGTGGCAAAGTTTTTTTCTTTTCATGTATAAACATGTTTGAAATCTTCATAAAAAAATTACAGTGTGAAGCGCTTTAGGAATCTAAGATGTAAACCTTTGCCAACAAAATTAACTCCTAGCCGCTAACCAGCAGCTTCCGAAAAACAAAACAGAAACGTGACGCCTTACACAATTTATTTTCCTAAAGCAACCTTGTTGTTTGGACATGTTATGGCTTCAGAGTTTTCGATCTGCAAACAAAGGCAATGGTTTGAAAGCTCTTTCACTTAAACACGATACCACGTCGGGTCGTGTTGCTATGCGGCATCGTTTCACCGTTTCGGAGTTTGTCTGGAACGGGTGAAGGCATAGGAATAAATAATGACATAGTAGAACTCAATCTCTTTTGACCGAGTCCAAAACGTCGCCATTTATATACCTACTTCCCCCTTCACGTCGTTACACCCCTCTGTCGTCCAGGCGTGTTGCTAGGGTTGCTTGCTGTTAAATATTACGTACTTACGTCTAAAGATAATATCGCTAACATAAGGTTTTCTTTACCTTGAAATCATTATTTTATTCTAGTTTTACAAAATATGAGATTTATAAATCATTACGTACCTACATAATAACAGACACTTCTAAATAACAATTATGCGATCGATTACACAAACAGTTTTAGTTGAGTTGAACCCATATTGTGTAGAATCACGAATAGGAAGAATCCCGATTGCATTAAAATACCGGCCTGTGTGGAACTACAAATGTAATAAACTGCAGTTGCGTTAAACCAATATTGTGTGAAATCACGAATAGGAAGAATCCCGATTGCGTTAAAATAACGGCTGAGTGTAATTACGAATGTAGTAAACTGCAGTTGCTTTGAACCCATATTGTGTAGAATTACTTATGGGAAAAATCCCGACTGTAAATATAACAACCGAGTGGAATTACGAATGAAGTAAACTGCAGTTGTATTGAACCCACATTGTGTAGAATCACGAATAGGAAGAATCTCGATTGCGTTAAAATAACGGCTGTATGGAATCATGAATGTAGTAAACCGCAGTTGCGTTGAATCCACATTGTGTAGAATCACGAATAGGAAGAATCCCGACTGCGTTAAAATCACGGCTGTGTGGAATTACGAATGTAGCAAATTGCAGTTGTGTTGAATCCATTTTGTGTAGAATCACGAATAGGAAGAATCGCATTTGTGTAATCGATCGCATAATTCCTAAATAATAAGAAGTTATTATAAGTGCCATACCAAATGAAGCCATTTAAGGTGATTTAAGTAAGTATTACTTACCTACAAATATTAAATAAAATACATACAGGCTCACGTAAAACAAATCACGTGAAGCAAATTATAAACAATAAAACGCGCGTGTGGCGACGCCGGCCGTGACAGCCTGACTGAGTAGCTCGTTTAACGAGTACTCTAATATCGTGACCTTGAGCCCGTCCGGAGCGGGAGTTTCCATTCTACTATGTTATTATTTATTCTTATGGTGAACTGCTAGACAGTATCCTAGTGATTATGGCCTCTCAAGCCCCGGCTCCCACCTCTGTGTTTTTCGGAATTTATGTGCGAGCTCTTCGGTAAAGAAAAACACCATGAGGAAACCTACACACTTCTGCGAAGCAATTCATTGGTGTGTGTGAAGTTACCATTCCGCACTGGGCCCGCGTGGGAACTATAGTTCAAGCCCTCTCATTCTGAGAGGAGGCCTGTGCCCAGTAGTGGGACCTAAAAAGGGTGGTGATAACTCAAACCTGCAGTCCCTTAAAGCTGCGAAAAAATCGAGCTTGTATCCACACAAATTGCCGTGGTATCAAAACCTACAGGGTACTTCCTGTTATCCTAGAAACTTGAAATTTGGCATGAAGGTAGCTCTTATAGCACAACCAATGAAATAAGTCTGAAAACCTAATCTTTTATGTCTTGTCTGTTATGTCAATTAGCAATATAAAGTGACCCCACACGCCCTGAGTCCTGCTCCTAAGTAAAATCTATAATGCAGTGTGAGGTGTTCTGCTAACACTGGCCATCTTAAAACATTCGGGAAAAGCGGGAAAAATATTCAAGACTCGTTTCTCGTGATTGACGAACTATTTACATACTTGTCTACAAATCTGTACGGAGTCCTCGGCACGCGAGTCCGACTCGCACTTGGCCGGTTTTTTTGTTACCACGAAACAGATTGGTGTAAAAAAACTTTTGTGATAAAGAATAAAAAAAATGTGAAAACAAAGTCAGTCAGTCTGCAGCCAGAAACCGTTCCTGTTTTTTTCCCATGCAACGACTCTTCCTAATATACGCGCACAATAAAAACTCATTTTCAGCAACTCTGTCTGTCTAGTTTTTTTAATTTCCGCGCAGAAATGAACCGTATCGTATCGCAAACCGGGCAAAAATACGACTTCGTATTTCTATACGTTTCCGTCGAGATTTCATATTTTTAACGAGCATCGCTTTTGTCTGAGAACAAGCAGTGCTGTTTGAAAACCGGTTTTTCACAATGTAGAACAGTAGGGCTAGCACGACTGGCCGCGACTTTGTTGGTCGCGCGAGATTATTATATTACCCGTCCCCTTGCATTCTGAGTGACAGAAAAGGACGGGCAGTTGTTCTCGCGATTGAAGTAAGGAAAAAACAGGCATTCAAAAATCTAAAAAGGCGTAAATGCAATCTAAGAAAAAGATGTGCGTCGGCCGGGAATCGAACCCGGATCAACTGCTTGGAAGGCAACTATGCTGACCATTACACCACCAACGCGTCTAACTTACTTCATCAATAACTCCAATGATTTCTGAATATTTGTGACAATTATTTGTTCAGCTGCGTTACAGCATTAGTGTAAAGAAAACCAAAAATTGGGCAGTTTTAAACTATAATTACACACAACAACAACAGAACATTACAGCAAAATGATTTTGCTGATTGAGCAAGAGTTTTTAAACTCCGGATTCGGTGTTCTTTTCTGTTCCCGAGATGGCTGTCCAACACGGGAATGCCACGAGTTTCATGGGGTCTTTTGGGTTGGGTCAGAATCATTGTGGAGCTACAGAACAAACTGTAATGCACACACTCTTGGAGTGCTCTGAGTGCCTAGTGTAATCGCCGACCAGGCCAAGAAATACGTCTCGATCGCGTTCGCGTTAAGTAATTCTCATACTATTTGACGCTTTAAAGCAAACGCGATCGAGACGTATTTTGTGATTTTTAATTACACTAAGGGCACTGAATAGGCTCCAGCGTACTCGCAACTGAGCGCGGTACTGCCATCAAGGAGTACTTGTCTTCTGACTATGTTTGAGGTCATGGGAGAGAGAGAGCATGGTTTGGGGTGTCTCTTTCTGTGAGCACGTCATATCGCAGAAGGAGATGGCGGAGCGCCAGAGAAAACGATGTCATCTCTGATGTGATCCGCCGAAGGCACCACAGGGAGAAGGCGGTGTCTATACATCCTCCTAAATCCATCATGACCACCGAGACACGCTAAACCTTAACGGGGAAAGAGGGAAGGAAGCATTTGAGAGGGAGTTGATAGGGACAGCCGCCCTTGGAGGCTGCGGAAGACTGCCACAACAGACCCGGAGCCCGTCAACTAAGCGATAGACAGGCACACACTCTGGGTCGTTTTGTGTCCTAAACGTCGGAGGTTTTTCAATTTTTCTAGCTTGGTTAGGTTAGTATCAAAATGGCTTCCAAAGTGTTGAGCTGAAAATAATTAAACAGAATCACAGGAAACTGTTTGTTTAAATTTTAACAATATTTTGGCATCTCAAACACTGCAGCTACATATTAATTGCTTGCGTTCTGGCACCGGTCGGGCCTGCAATGCGTCAGCCCGGTCGAATTCAATACAAGTCGATTCTATGCATAATGCATGTTTATAGGTTTGCAGCAAATTGGTTACGATCAAATTTCGGAACAGGGTTTTGTAATCATTCATTATTGAGAAGAGAAATAGAAGGTACAGCTAGTGGGGAGCCACTCCATCCTTTTTATCCCCCGACGAAAACGAGGGGTGTTATAAGTTTGACCTGTGTATCTGTGTGTCTGTGTATCTGTCTGTGGCATCATAGCTCCAAACGGGTGGACCGATTACGATGCAGTTTCTTTTAATTGAAAGCTAGTTTAATCGAGATAGTTCTTAGCTAAGTTTCATTAAAATCGGATCACCCGTTTTTGAAATATTGAACTTTGGAATGACAGTGTCGGGGTTTTTCAACTTTTCTAAGTTGGTTAGGTTATTCACTTCGAAAGCTTCCTCTGTTTCCAGTGTTACTAAAACTACATAGTGAAAATAAGTCTATACCATCATCGTCAAACTTAAAAAAAAAAGGTTAAAAAAGCCTTTGATTAAAATTCACATCGATGTTGGCCGTACGACCCACCGATGGAACCGCGCGCTATTAGACCTAAATAACTAAGTACGTTTGCTGTGAAAATGTTTTATGCGGGCATAAAATGCGATATCGCTAGGGCTACCCCATCGCCCGATTAGATTTATCGACTGTGTACCGCACTGCGACAAGCTACCTGCATAGTGATGTCCCAGCCCAGCGGCGATGATCTCATTTGCCCGAATTTAATTTTCCGTACAATAACCGTATCATAAATACAAATAAATAAATATCATCGGACAATTGACACCAATTGACCTAGTCCCAAACTAGGCGAAGCCTGTACTATGGATACAGTCGAGGTCTATTCTTACAATTGAGAGTTCCAAAAATATCTTTACAATTAAATAAGTTTACAAACAGTATGACAAATACTTACTTACACAGCATGTGACAATTTCGTCTTTTCATTCAATGCTCCGTAGTTATGTTTACAACCTTTCTTCCATAGGATCATTGTCACACATTGTGACAAATATATATTTACAGTGCACGTTACAGAATAATATTTCCTGTCAATTTCCCATACTTAAATATGTTTACAATAGGAGTGCCACTTGAAACTTTACGTTCAAATATACATTTTTATGTTTACACCCATTGTTACATAATCATATTTACAGTTTGATTCAAACCATCGTTCTTACTTCAAATAATGACAGTCACCGAAAACAGTACCATATTATCAAATAATCTATATGTCACTTTCATTTTGGGCGTGACGTCCATGATGTGTCAATTGTTTGTAGTACTATTGATTCTTACTTTGAGTATTTTTTGATTTTACAAGGCTTTGCGGATTATCTTGAGGAATATACAGGTTGTCCTAAAAATATTTGTGTAATCACTAAAGATAACATAAGACAATGAAAACGGGATATTGACCGCGAACCATTTAAAACTGTTAAAGATGACATGACTGTACCAAATCGTGGCTATGAAAAATATGTTTTTTTTTTTTAACAAATATAATTTGTATGTTAAGAATTTTTTTTTGCTTTTGTGCAGTTTATAGTTTCACTGAAGATAGTTAAACTTGAAAACCCCTACAGTTTCACTTGAAAAGTTCAGTTTAGTTTCAGTTTGTTAACCTTTTAAAAATTTTGTACGCGGTGGTAGGATTGCCACTTGAAGGGCTAACAAACATAAAAAAAAAAACGTACATTAGAATTGAGAAGGCGTCTTAGATTTTCAACCGACTTCAATATAAAGGAGAACCTTTATATTGAAGTCGGTTGAAAATCTAAGACGCAAAATGACAAAAACAAAGAAACTCATGTGACATGGATTTCAATATTATTATTCAAATTAAGAACGGTCCAATCAACCTGTAAATATATTTATGTAACAATGGGACGTCACGCCCAAAATGAAAGAGACATAGATTATTTGATAATATGGTACTGTTTTCGGTGACTGTCATTATTTGAAATAAGAACGATGGTTTGAATCAAACTGTAAATATGATTATAAAATATGATTGTAAACATAAAAATGTATGTTTTAACGTAAAGTTTCAAGTGGTACTCCTATTGTAAACATTTTTATGGGAGATTGACAGGAAATATTATTCTGCAACGTGCACTGTAAATATATATTTGTCACAATGTGTGACAATGATCCTATGGAAGAGAGGTTGCAAACATAACTATGGAGCATTGAGTGAAAAGATGAAATTGTCACATGCTGTGTCAGTAAGTATTTGTCATACTGTTTGTAAACTTATTTAATTGTAAAGATATTTTTGGAACTCTCAATTGTAAAGATATCTTTGACCTCGACTGTACTAGACAGCGGATAAACATGCTTATATAAATAAATACATAGGTACTTATATACATACTAAACATCCAAATTAAAATGAAAAAAAATAATTGCATGTTACTTCGTTAACTTGTAGGGCTTTCTTTTAACTGTAACCTGTGACTGATATTTCACACACGTACGTCTCAAATTAAACTTATGGTTTTCATAATAAGTACTGATCCCTGTTATAGAAGCGAAAGCCATTTCTGCTCAGAGAAGTCCAGTTTCACAAATCGATAAAAAAACTTCTTTCCCGCCCCTACGCATCTCACTCTATACGCGATCCATATTGCTAGCTCGTCACCGCGAACTTTTTTACGATCTGCCCATAGTTTCACTGCTGACAAATATCACCACGTCACTGTGGTTTTTGTGAATATTTAGCACATCCCAACTGGAATCTTACGAAGCAATATTCAAGGTTGAATACCCCGTGAATGGTGACACTGTGCTTTCTTGTGGCTTAGATTATTTCCTTAGTTTGAAATGTTTCGTGTTATTTAGAAAGCTAATTTCGAATGTCACATGTCACATGTACGTCAGCAGCAATAGTTGCTAAGCAACCGACGCCTTCACAACGATCTAAGCACGGCTCTATTGTTATAGACATAAGAGCTTGTGCAGATCATTGTGACCGCTTCGGTTGCTTAGCTACTTCTGCTGCTGACTGTATTAGGGATGAAATGTCAGGTCGTTGTCACAAGGTGACGATAGATGGAATGATACACAGCCTGTACGTTGACACTTGGGTGTCAATGTAATTGTCTGCTACAAGGCGAACTGCCAAAAATGACATAAGATGACGTGACGGCGTTTTCGCCACGTTCATTGACAGGTCTGTGGCTAGTGAAAGGAAACATCTAGATACAATTTAAAAAAGTTGAAACACCCCGACATTTTTATTTCAAACTCCAATTATATCCAAAACAGATTTTAATGAAACTTAGCTAAGTAACATCGCGATTTAAGTGGCTTTCTATCGATTATAACAACATCCCGTAACGGTCTATTTGTTTGGGAGCTACGATGCCACAGACATACAAACAGACACACTTCAGTTTATAACACCCTTCTGTTTTGTGTTAGGGGTTAAAACATATGAAAAATTAGTGGAGCAAAATTGAAATTTTTTAAGGGGTTGGAATCACAATCGTGTTCATTTTGTATGAGCTGACTATAAGGCTGACAATGACAAAATTATTTTACATTTTCACTTCCGAAAATACTCATAAAAAACCGATGCCTCACTTATTACTGCAATTAAAACTATTTTTAAAATAACAAAAACCAATAAAAGGAGGCAGTTTGATCACTAAAATGATGACGTCATAGTTCTGTAATTCAATACAATAAACTTACCGGGATCCGAGGGTCGAGCACGACTTTACGAAAGCTGCGTTACGTAAAGTCGAATAGTAAACGTTGTCGAGTTTGTATGACGTTTGGAACAGCGCCCGCCCGTGAGCGTATTTGGAACAAAAATTTAGTATGACGTTTCTCGATCTCGATACGATAACCGTAACGTTACGCAGCTTTCGTAAAGTCGTGCTCGACCCACCGATCAAATCGTTTTGACATTTCATAAAAAGTTGCTAATACTAAGAGGCAACATCCCTAATTGGTTCCGGAAACAGCTACCTGTCACAGACGTACAAGAAATTGACATTTCAATCCGATGACGACTGTCAATAATTATAGTTACGCAAAATGCCCGAGGGTCGAACACGACTTTACGAATGCTGCGTAACGAAAAATCGAATAGTAAACGTTGTCGGGTTTGTATGACGTTTGGAACAGCGCCCGCCCGTGAGCGTATTTGGAACTAAAATTTAGTATGAGGTTTCTCGATCTCGATACGATTACCGTAACGTTACGCAGCATTCGTAAAGTCGTGCTCGACCCTCTGCTGGTTTGGTGTTTGCAAGATTAATTTAAAGTTGCAGTGTCTAAAAAATATTTTTATTTAAGTACATAACGCATAAAAACTCGTACTGTTTTAACTTTTTATTAGTACAGATTTAGAACAGCGGCCTGAATTCGGTACTTACTTTAATTACTTTTATTGTATAAACCAAAAACAGTGGAGCTTTTATTCGTACCGAGTCACAGACAAACGAGGGGCCAAGTTATACCGGATGTCATTTCATATTGATACAGGCTGTTATTAAAAATTGGTGGATTCGTATTCAATTGTTTTGTGATGAAATTAATTTGTTTCATTGTACGACTGATCAAAGGGACAATAAGATATTAAAGAACAATGGTATTTCCAATTAAAACCTTAATAATATGGTCACAGAAACTAAATTGTAATTGAAAACATTCAGCTGTAAAGCCTCAAAAGGAAATTCGGTAATTGATTTGCGACTGTAATAATAGAAAATTGTGACGCAGACGCCACTACCTGTAAACCCACGTATTTTTAACCCCCGATGAAAAAGAGCGATATTATAGGTTTGACCTGTGTATCTGTGTATGTGTCTGGCATCATAGCTCCCAAACGGATGGACCGATTTCGATGCGGTTTTTTTTAACAGAAAGCTAGTTTAATAGAGATGGTTCTTAGCTAAGTTTAATTAGAATCGGTTCACCCGTTATTGAAACACTAAACTGTGAAATGGCAATGTCGGGGGTATTTCGACTTTTCCAATCGGTTTAGAGCTTGATTTCGTTAAGCAGGTTTTCCTTCATTTAACAAAGTTTTCTTCCATTTTTTACGTGATATTTGCCGAGACCTCTCGACGTGAGATTGAGTGAGATTCGTATCCTCTAAACACTCCCCATTCCCGTTAGTCTCTGTATGTCTCTCTTCCCCTACAAGTAACTGACTTCATTCCAGGTGCATTTAACTTTGACACTAATGCAGTACCTAAGTTAGACTATAGTACTTCTGCAAAGACAACAGCCTCATAAGATTTTTTTGCAATCTTTTTGTATGGTATGTAATAATATAATTTCATTCTTATTGTAATAATATTATTAGTATATCTTTGCATGCGGCTTTCCAAGTCTGTCAGTCTGATCTTATTCCTCCTTAAAACAAATTTGATGTACCAGGACCGCATAAAAGAAAAGAGCTCCGACATCTATTAGATTACACAGACAGAGATAGCTACATAAACGTGAATGCGCATTACGCAAATGTGGGACAGAGACAAATATTGAGTTATGCGCTCCCCGGGGACTCACAAATTGACTGGAATGGAGCGGTTGCGATATTTTATTCTATTTTCTTGTACAATGGCGGGTATTAAGGTTTTCTGAGGTTTCTTGCGCAAAGTTGGAAAATGCATTTTCTTTGGCCCCGTTCCGTGGCTTTTTTGCTAATAGGATGTTATTAGGGGTTAGGATCTGTTTGCTCTTTTGTTGAGTTGGAACTGTAATTTGTCTTGCATTGTACTTTTCGTGGTGACAGATTCACGTTGTGGCTTTTTTCCGGATGAGTTTTGAAGGTCATATTCGCACACGGTTTTGTGTAAGACATAATAAATGCAAAGTTAGACTTTTCCGTTGAGCAGCGGACCTTGCGTCGGGGGTAACAGCTAGTAAAAAAGTCATTTTCCCCTCACTACCTAGAAAATCCGTCTTTTATCCTTTAAAACAAGAGGGTAAAAACGCGTTTTATCCACTCGTGTGTTGGAACACTCGCTACGATCAGGATTTAATTTTAGAACCACTAGCTTTGCTCGGGTAAAATACGACTGTGCACCCTTGTATAAGAAATAACTATTAATCCACTTTACTTCCCACTGTACAATTTTTCCCCTTATATATTTTTTTACAAATATACGCACACATAGGCACCTATCGCATTTTGTGTATAACAGTTACTTAATTTTATAGTTTAATAGCTGTTGCCCGATGTTGCGTAGTTTGCTAGCTGTTGCCCGATGTTGCGTAGTTTGCTAGCTGTTGCCCGATGTTGCGTAGTTTACTAGCTGTTGCCCGATGTTGCGTAGTTTGCTAGCTGTTGCCCGATGTTGCGTAGTTTGCTAGCTGTTGCCCGATGTTGCGTAGTTTACTAGCTGTTGCCCGATGTTGCGTAGTTTACTAGCTGTTGCCCGATGTTGCGTAGTTTACTAGCTGTTGCCCGATGTTTCGTAGTTTACTAGCTGTTGCCCGATGTTGCGTAGTTTACTAGCTGTTGCCCGATGTCGCGTAGTTTACTAGCTGTTGCCCGATGTTGCGTAGTTTACTAGCTGTTGCCCGATTTTGCGTAGATTTCGGTTAGTCGCTATCCCGCGGGAACTGTACAATTTTCCCGAATAAAAGTCTAAGTTAAAGTGTTTTTATTGTAAACATATGTATAACTGGTTACAGTGATGGACAAGTTTGGTATGGAACATTATGTTTTGCCGATAGACATACAATAATCAGTTAAAAAAATAGTACTTAATATAATCAATTTCAATCTATACCTATAAAAGAAGACCGTGACTGACTGACTGACAGACAACGCACAGCCTAACCCACTGGACCTAGAGACTTGAAATTTGGCAGACATATACCTTGAGTATCCTAGAGGAGCACTAAGAAGGGATTTTTCGAAATTCCCACGGGATAGGGAATAAATGGGATTTACATTTTCGAATCAAAGTGGCTCTATCTCCACAGCTATAATTATTAGAGATTACAAATTTGGCATGCAAGTAGGTACTAATAACAGCGTGTTTCAGGATTTTTCAAAATTCCCACGGGATAAAGGATAAACAGTAATATTTCCATAGTAACTGACTAGCAGATATAGAGACTTGCAAGTTTACAATTATTATTTCTTGAGGATCATAGAGGTGCACTAAGGACTTTTTCGAAATTCCCACTGGATAGGGAATAAATGGGATTTACATTTTAGAATTTTGTAATCGATCTAAAGAGTTAAAATGCAAAATTCCCGCGGGATAGAAATAAGCGAACTCAACTTCAAGGCTGATTTAAATTAAAATCACTAATAGAAAGCTACACTGTCACTGATTCATATTTAAGGTTTTTTTAAATAGCTAGGTTAAAACAGTTATTAATATCCGGCGGGAACTTTACAATTTCTCGGGATAAAAGTAGCCTATATCAATCAGAAACAGTGTAGCTTTCTGTTAGTGAAAGATTTTTAATCGGGCTAAATGTAGAATTCGCTTATTTCTATCCCCCGGGAATTTTGCATTTTCCTGAGGAAAAAGTAGGTGCCAATGTCAGTTAAGAACTGTAGCTTTTTATAAGTGAAAGTTTTTTTTTTATCGATCTGAAGAGTTAAAATTACTTAAAATGAAAAAACCCGCGGGATAGAATTAAGTGAACCCAACTTCTGCGCTGATTTTAAAAATTCTTCCACTAATAGAAAGCTACATTGTCTCAAATTAACATTTAATTAAAATGAAGCCCTATATTGCTAATAGGTACGTCCGTCCGCGGTCAGTGCTAAAACGCAAAAACGGAGAGTGACATAGGCTAATTTTTATCACGGGATAATATCTCATTCCCACGGGAAACACGTTACAACATCGCCTTTATTTGTGGTTTTGCGATGAATTAAAGTTTTTATATTTTTTATACCTATATGGAGATAGTTGAAAGGTTGACGAGTGACATAGGCTACTTTTTGCTACGGGAAAATATCTCGTTTCCACGGGTAAACACGTTAGAAATCTTATAACATAACCCATAATGATTGTAATGCTTGCATGCTCGCTTACATGCCTGCTTGAATGCTTGCTTGATTGCTTCCTGGATGCTTGCTTGCATTTTTTCTTACAAGCTTTAATAATTGCTTGAATTATTGCTTGCGTGTTTGCTTGCATGCTTGCTTGCATCTTGCTTGATGCCTGCTTGCATGCCTGTTTGCATGCCTACTTGATGGCCTGCTTGCATGCCTGCTTGCATGTCTGCTTGCATGCCTGCTTGCGTGCATTATACCTTGCTTAGTATACTTGCTTGCAATATTGCTTGCAAGCTTGCAGGTTCGCTTGCACGTTTGCTTGCTTGCTTGCTTCTTTGAAAAGCTTATGGTTCACGCGAGCGAAGCCGCGGGCAAAAGCTAGTAATTAATAAATTTCAATGACATTTAACGAAAGCAAAATTAAAATAGCAAATATGATATCAAGAATGTCAACGTTAGTAAAAATGTCAAAGTGAAATTACGTAAAAAAAATGTAAAAATAACAATAATAAGCAATAAAATAAAAAATCGAAGAAAATACTCTAAATCAATAATGGATAATCATAATTTAAATTGTCTGTAAAAAATTCCGACATTGAATAATAGCATTTAGAAATTAAAACCTTAAAAAGCCTACACTTAAACTCCTGCAGTGGTAACTATCTTAAAACAATAGGTATCTTGTTATAGATCTTGCTTGCCAGGCAAAATACGCTTTTTCGCATCAGTGCAGTGCGTAGGATTACAGAGCAGACATTATAAGTGAGTGGGACATTTCTGTCAGATACCTTACACATCTTCTTAAATAATTTAGGGTTGGTTTTTACAAACATAGCCACTTCGAGAATGAAGAGACAGAGCACTGTCAAGATGTTCAACCTTTTAAAATGAGGAGTACAACTGTACTCCTGAACGAACTGAATAAAAAGGACCTTATGATTCTGGGGCCCTCGTGAAAAGGGGGTCGATACATACGTGGTTATTAAGTTAAATGGTTGAGATCAGAAATGGGGTAGTGCCCTATCGCGTAGGAATTTCGAAAAATCCCTTCTCGGTGCACCTGCAAGGTGCAAGTGCAAGGTATATGTTTGCCAAATTTCAAGTCTCTAGGTCCAGTGGTTTAGGCTGTGCGTTGTCTGTTAGTCAGTCAGTCAGTCACGGTACTGTTTTATAGGTATGGATTAGTACAAAATACGCTCACGGGCGAGCGCTGTTCCAAACATCATACAAATTTCTCGATAATGTTACTGTTCGATTACGTTACGCAGGATTCGAATATTCGTACTCGGGCCTCTGGCCGCCCCTTTCGCTTTCTCGTTAACCTTTGTTGGCGTGAAAGGGACGGTCGTATCCGAACTTCGAATTTCGGACTACGTAGTAGGGGCTTTCCTGGCTTTCTTCACCCAGAACCAAATAATTCTACAACCACGTATTAAGCTAACCATAATACTTGCTATCCTGAACCAACCTGATTAATATCCAGACATTTTAATAAATACAAACCGTTGGAATACGTTTCAATACCAATTGATATTCCGGTTATATCCGCCTATATCCGGTTTAATCCGGCCCGTGCCGGATAAAGGCCAAGTATAAGTGAAGGTAAATTAAGTCAATCTGATTGAATGAGTCGATTGATTGGTGCGATTGATTGACTGGAATTGACAGCGGATTTTTATGGCTTCAGTTTCAGATTCAGATTACAACTTTGTGTTGTTACTTGTAAAGTTGTCAGCTAACATACTAACATCATGGACTTTGGGTCTAGTACAAAATTGACAGTTCAGGGCAGTGGTGATCACTTACCATCAGGTGACCCACTAGCTCGTTTGCCTTTGATGTAGTATAAAAAAAATCCGGAAAAGTGCGAGTCGGACTCGCGCACGAGGGTTCCGAACAAAGATTTCCCTGCTTTTCCCAAGTGTTTTATGTTGTCCAGTATTAGCGAGCCCTGTTACTAAGCAAAATGTACGCAGTGTGGGGTCATTTTATATTGGTCTGTGACATATACAGACAGACATAAAAAAATCAGATTTTGAGATTTTTCTGAGTGGTTTTGTGCTATAAGAGCTACCTTCATACCAAATTTCAAGTTTCTAGGACAACTGGAAGTACCCTTTAAGTTTTCATAGTATGACAATTTTTATGGAAACCACCTTTTTAATGACTGTATGTTAGCTTCAAGGGACTGCGGGCTTGAATATTTGATATTAATTTCAGCCTGCTGTTTCAGAGTAAAATGGTCTTGATAGACAGACGGACAACAAAGTGGTCCTATAAGGGTTCCGTGTTTTCCTTTTGAGGTACGGTACCCTAAAAAGAGATCGAAATTAAAAGGGAACTAGATCTAATTCAAAGTTGGCACAAAACTCTTACTTTCAGAAAAAAATTATGAAACATCTGTTTCTTTGTTTGACAAAACAATTTTAAGGAAAAAGAAATGGGGCGAACTTTTTTCTTGTTGTATAAATAAGTACGAACTAAAGTATAAATAAGTACGAACTTATTGTATAAATAAGTAGTATACGAAAATATTGTATAAATAAGTACGAACTAAAGTTATTCGTTCCCGAATAAAGTAACGAAGTGATGAGGAAATCAAAATCATCATTGCGATTGATCAAGCCAATTAGTGATCCCAGTATTTGACACCTAAACTCCAATAATTGACACCCTACTGGTCACCTTATTTGTTTTGAGTTAAGATTGAAAGTGTTAACTACTGGGGCAGTGTCGGGCACTGGATCTTTTATTTTGAATGGATTTTCTATTACCAGCCTATTTACTTCCCATTGTTAGGCACAGGCCTATTCACAGTATGAGAGGGCGTGGGCTTTAGTTCCCAGGAGTGTGCAAATTTCCTCACGATGAAAAGCTCGCTTGATTATGGTAAAACTAATGGATCCCTCACGTATACGTGCTTAGCCCGACATCATCATCATCATCATCAGCCTATTTACGTCCCACTGCGGGGCACAGGCCTCCTCTCAGAACGAGAGGGCTTGGGCTATAGTTCCCATGCGGGCCCAATGCGGATTGGGAACTTCACACATAATTGAATTGCTTCGCAGGTGTGTGCAGGTTTCCTCACGATGTTTTCCTTCACCGAAAAGCTTATGATAAATTACAAATGTGATGTAATTTCGCACACAAATACCGAAAAACTCAGAGGTGCGAGCCGGGGTTTGAACCCACGACACTCTGCTTGACACGTTTTGGATTAATTCGTAGTCCTACCTTTGGGAGCGCAACACTCGGCGAGAGCAAACAAAAGGCTCTGCTCGCACAACTCTACACGTCGGACTAAACTCGACTTATGTACGCGAGTGATCCGTTTATTTCTTGATTGGAATAATGACATCAATATTTAAAACTTTCAAATGATTGGAATTGTCACCCAATGTGGAATCTTTTCTTAATAACTTTAATTTATCCGTCGTCACCTGTATAAATAGTATCTAATGAAGAATCAAGTGATTGTGAAATTAGTGAGATATAACAGATGCGTTGGTGGTGTAATGGTCAGCATAGTTGCCTTCCAAGCAGTTGATCCGGGTTCGATTCCCGGCCGACGCATTATCATTTTCTTAGGATTTTAATTTTAATTACCCACTGTTTAAAGCTGGTTATTAAAGTTAACCACTCTGTAAGCTAACAATGATATTACATATTATTATAGAAAGAGGTAGATATGTCATCAGCACGTCGAAAATGAAGCGCGAAAAATGCTGCAAATTCTCTTTAGCCACAACCTCTTCTCTCTCAAAATAAGGTTCGAATTTCTTGAGCAAAAAAAATTGCGCAAATGTCAAAATGTTCGGAACATGTTTTCCGATTGTCTTGTGAGCATATGACGTATCTTTAATTATAATATCATTGTATACCAACAAATTTTGAAGCAGACGACATAATTTTCTTACTTACATACATACGAACAGTGCAAGCTAAAATAAAACCTG
The DNA here is from genome assembly GCA_963691665.1 of Clepsis dumicolana. NCBI lineage: Eukaryota > Metazoa > Arthropoda > Insecta > Lepidoptera > Tortricidae > Clepsis > Clepsis dumicolana. The sequence continues at coordinate 897,879 of OY829527.1, forward strand.
TAAAAAAACATATACTTTGTGTTTTTCCTTATACCAGCCCAGTTCGCGGGTGTTATGTCCGGATTGCTACCACCATCTTACTCGCTAATCCTGCCGCTAAGCAGAGGGTCGAGCACGACTTTACGAATGCTGCGTAACGTAAAATCAATACTCAATACTCAATTCTTTATTGCTCTTTCACAATTTAAAGTACAAGTTGTTTTAAAGGTATAATATGTGATCATCATGGACCCTGTTGGGCACAGCAACACAGTCGAATAATAAACGTTGTCAAGTTTGTATGACGTTTGGAACAGCGCCCACCCGTTAGCGTATTTGGAAGTAAAATTTAGTATGAGCTTTCTCGATTTAGTGCTTGCACTGTTGTGTTCCGGTGTGGAGAGTAAGACAGCCGGTGTAATTACGGGCACAAGAGGCGTTTCATCTTAGCTCTCTAGGTTGGCAACGCATCTTCAAAAGTGCAAACCCCCGAGTTGCGGGTGTCTATGGGCACTTACCATCAGGTGACCCACTTGCTCGTTAGCCTTCCTCGTCGTATTAAAAAAAAGTAGGAACCTGTTATAAACTTCCTTAGAACAGCATGCTAAGTAATTTAAGTATAATAAGTAATTGTGTGAACAGGCCGGTGCTACTGACGCCTGATAGATGCCCAGCCTTTTTGACTAATCACCGACTTTGCGAATTCCCGTAACTTTGCAGTTTAGAGGTTGAAACTTGACGCGAAAGGTTTCTTAAGGCGGCATCTAACTAAAATATAATGTACTAGCTGTAGCCCGCGACTTCGTCCGCGTAGATTTCGGTTATCGCTATCCCGCGGGAACTATATAAAAAAAGTAGCCTACGTAATTCTTCTATAATCAAACTATCTTCTTACCAAATTTCATCTAGATTGGTGCAGCGGTTTTCCCGTGAAGAGGTAACAAACAGACAGACAGAGAGACAGAGAGACAGAGTTACTTTCGCATTTATAATATTAGTTAGGATTAGGATTAGGATTTAAATGAGTTTCACACATCACACATCACCAGCCTATTTTACGTCCCACTGCTGGGTACAGGCCTCCTCTAAGAATGAGAGGGCTTGGGCTATAGTTCCCAAGCGGGCCCGGTGCGGATTGGGAGTTCTTTTATGTCCGAGGAACTAAAAACTTTTTTGAGAGCTAACGGAGTGGCCTCTTCTCGAACTACACCTTACAATCCACGGGGCAATGGCCAAGTGGAGCGCCTAAATGGAATATTGTGGCGTGCGGTACAACTCAGCTTGCGTTCCAACAACATGGCAGTAGAATACTGGGAACAAGTCTTAAAGAACGCTCTTCATTCTATCCGTTCACTCCTTTGCACATCCATCAATGCGACTCCTCACGAGAGACTATTTAACTACCCGCGGAGGTCACCTAATGGAGAATCGATGCCTACATGGCTAGCGCCAGGACCGGTTCTCGTGGAAAACAATGTCCGCTCGAAAAACGATCCCTTAGTGGAAGAAGCTGAACTCTTACACTATAACCCGCACTATTCGATAATTCGAAGGTCGAATGGCACGGAAAGTACAGTCTCCAATAGACATATAGCCCCACTTTCGAATTATTCTCATTCTTCGATCGATCTTCAAGAAGAATCATTTGAAGATGCTTCAGACTCTTTGATGAATCCGGATGACCCTACTTCAGATCGTCCTCAGCACATAGAACTTCAGACCAACACACATGAAGGAAGAGAAGAAACATCTGCCCTCGAAAGACCCAGAAGGAACCGTCGACTACCTTCTCGCCTACACGACTTCGTGGTGGGAGATCAAAACACAGATGGGGAGAATGATGTATAAACCTGCTTACTAGTGCTGGCTGGTACACATCCACATCCTTGCCATCGACAGAAGACAGCCATATTTCTATTTGGGATATCTTATAGGTATTGAGACTTTGAACATTAATATGTGTAATTTTACTGTTTTTTACGGGAATGGCAGTTAATACTAAGGATGCATTGTTCTTGTTCTTTTGTACTTTTTTGGGTTCTTGGCTCAAATATTTATCGCAAAGTGATTTACTATAATTTGGAATATCATTCACTACCTGGCTCTCACTACAGTTTACGAAAAAAATTCGTACCTTCAGTTTTCACTTTTAAGTTTTCACCAATATTCAAAACCAGGTTTCTTATGCCTTGAAATATTGAAATAACGCCCCTCCTATTTATGTGAAAGTTAGCTCTGGAGAACATAGCATAAGAGTGCTCCAAACACTTGTTCGTATCCATTATAAACGCATATTCATACTCTAAATTATCTCTATATAATTTATCATTAAAATCATCTATGCGTTTATTGAATAAAGAAGCCCTGTCACTGTATATAAAAGTAGGAAAGCAAATTATTACATTTGTCAATAGTTTTATTGTCTATGCTCATTTGTGTATTGTCAAGTTGTGTCATCTGAGACATGTATCTATTTTATATCGTATGTCGGATTCAAGTTAATTAAAACAGTTAATTAAAACCAAATATCCGATTGGTTTGTCTTTATCTATGCAACAACAGCGGGCCATGGAGCTACGCCTTGGGTTTTTATCCCGACGCGACAGATTCCCTTTTGAGACGTGGTCGTGCGTGGACGCGCCCTATACTTAATTATTTCTAATTCGATTGTGTTTATTTAGTGTTGTTTGAGCCTATAAAACTGTATGGAGTGGTATGGATGAAAATGGGACGCATTCACATACCACCTCCGCGCGCGCGTGCTCTACACACCCATAGAGCCGAAAAGAAGAAAAAAAAAGAGTCGTCACATGGCTGTCAGATACAGAAGATATTGAAAATTCGTTAAATATTCATAAATTCCGCATATAATAACCGCATCTAATAACCGCAGCTAATAACCAAGGTTCGTCATCTCTTCGACGGCTTGACCGCGCAGCATAAAGGAATCAAGGATGTGAGTGAATGCCATCAATTCTACTTCATCCGCTTCATGCAGTTGTTTAGGAGAATTTACAGAGGGTATAAGTACCAGCCAATACAGCCCACTTTAAGCCCCAACACGTGTTGATAAGTTTATCTAAGCTGAGGCTGACTCTTAATCTATTAAACTGTGTTGTAGTGTAATTAAATAGACTAAAGTGTAGAACTGACTTTTATTACCTCGAGGGTCCTGTATCTATTTGAAGATGCCTACTGGAAATGGTATCCTTGGTGAAGCCCGAAGCCATTCTGCGACATTTTATTCTTATAAATAAATAAATATCATAGGACAAATTGACACCAATTGACCTAGTCCTAAACTAGGCAAAGCCTGTACTATGGGTACTAGACAACGGATAAACATACTTATATAGATAAATACATACTTATATACATATTAAAACATCCAAGACCCGAGAACAAATATTCGTATTCATCATACAAATATCTGCCCTGACCGGGATTCGAACCTGGGACCTCAAGCTTCATAGTCAGGGTCTCTAAACACTAGGCTATTCGTCGTCATGACATGACATGTCGTTATGACAGTGCGGTGCGCTGCGTGGGGTTATGATTTTATGATTGAACGCGGCTTCTGATTCGTTTTGTATTCTGAGTTTTCAGTAAACGTTGCGCCCGAAATGGCATTTCCAAAGAATGAATAGGCGCTGATTACAGCAGATGTGATCGGAAATATATTATTTCTCAAACGTAGGTGTTAATATTCGCATTACTTTCAAAAAAAGAAGACACGAGTAGTATATTTATGGAAGCATAGTTCCTTTCCGGCCTAACGACGGCAAAATAATGTACTCAAATCCATTACGGTCATTCTCAGGAAACGGTGTTCTCAGCCTAAACTCCGTCTTGATTTCGGGTTTTATATTTATAGCTATAATTGAGGTAAAATGTGAAAATCTATGCTACAAAAATAATTTCTGTGCTTTTGTCTTTTAAATAAGTCAATTAGTTTATGTTTTATAAGACACCGATTTCTTCATCAAGACGGAGCTTAGAAATACCGTGATGGAGTTGAGCATGCGCATACATTTTAATATGAAAAAAATATGAAACTTGTTTTTTTATGAGATCAAAAACAAACAATGATTGGAAAATTAATAAACCCTTTGTCTATTTCACAATTAGCGTGCCAAGTAAATATACACACATAAATACACATACACTCAAAAAATGTAACCGTCCTACTGGGACAGTTGGGTTATTAAAATTTATTGTAATGTAATACTAATCAGCATAAAATAATCGATGCTTACATAAATACAGTTAGATTTTCGTTTCATTTCCTAAACTCCGAGCTGAAAATACGATGAAGTTTAGTCGACGGAGCTTAGGGAGAAAGCCATTTTCGATTTTTTATTTAGTGTTGCCCGCATCTCAGGGGATCGCAACTAATACATTGTAAACATAGGATAACGAACTGTATAATAGCAAAACAAGGACACCCAGAAGCACACCAGTAAAAAATAAATCAACTAAACGGAGTTTAGCAGAGACGGGAAACACAAAATGGAGTTTAGATACTCATGTTCGTAATTTTGCCCAGCAACACCATGCAGGCATCCAACCTAGACGACGGCCGCGACACGACCGAACGTGAACGCTCAGTGCAATAGGGTTGCGCGTAAGCTTAGAAATAGTGATGTGATTTGTGATTTTATAACCGTTGATGGAGTTTAGATGAAAGTTCGCTCGCGCAGGAAAGAAATCATATCAGAGTTAGTAGTGTAAGTATTAATATAGCAAAAGTATAGTCCAACTAGTTGCCTTGGATCATAAAACACTTGATGTTCGCTACCGCTAGTTTTCACAAAAGTACACAAGGTTTTGTTGTTAATTTTGGAGTCCGCTCGCTAAACGGAGCTTAGGATAGGTTTTGGTACTTTTTTTAAGTAGTTAAAAGCATCGTATCGTGCAAAACTCTACTGTGCGAGGTAGAATAAACCTAGTAGTAACTATAAAAAATTATTCAATGTCTCATACACCCAAGGAGGAAGGATATTTGCTCGGACGTCCCAAAATCGCCTTCTCTGAGAATGGCCGATTACTGGCAGTTATTAGTATTAACTACACGCTGACGACGGCAGAGCGGGGCCTGGTTCTGCAGGAGGTAGGGGACAGCTCCCGATCATTGAAGGAAGCTAGTAGTCGTCTAGCAGACAGTTGATAAAATATTTTCTTTTTTAGGGTTCTGTACCTCAAAAAGAAAAAACGGAACCCTTATAGGATCACTCTGTTGTGCGTCTGTCTGTGTCTGTCTGTCTATCTGTCTGTCTGTCTGTCAAGACCCTTTTTCTTTGAAACACGAGGAGGGAGCATACCGAAATTAATACCAAATACTCAAGCCTGCGGTCCCTTGAGGCTGTGAAAAAATCAACCTTCTAAGTCAACGCAATCAAAAGATACAGTAATTAAAAGGGCCAACTTCCATACAAATTGCCGATTTCCAAAAACCTAAAGGGTACTTCCAGATGTCCTAGAAACTTGAAATTTGGTATGAAGGTAGCTCTTATAGCACAACCACTCCGAAAAGTCTCAAAATCGCAAACCAATACCACTGGACTTCTCAAAACACTGAGGAAAAGCGAAAAATCTTTCTACGGAACTCTCGTGCACGAGTCCGACTCGCACTTGGCCGGGTTTTTTTTCCTTCCTTCACAATGTTTCCTACCTTTAAACCTTACTCTTTTCTCTGTCATTATTTTCCCCAATTCATAGAAATAAAAGTGTTAAGCAGGGTGTCAATTACTGATATTAAGGTGTCCAGCATTAGGAAGTTTTGTTTAACATGTTGGTATATTATAGCATTTGGATGGTTGGCTAAATACCTACTTCAACAGAACAAAAATAGCTTGTTCAATCCCAAACAGAACGTTCGATTGTTACGCATTTCCATTCCCCAGGAATCTTATTTTACAACAAACCTTAATTAATCAAAGTTGGCAAATAATTATATTATTCGGTAACAATAGGCTTCGGATCGCCATTGAAATTTAGCAGTAATTGTTGCGTTGATGTAACTTGAATGTCTCTGAGAGGGAGGGAGATGGAAATAGCACTTTTGAATTCGGTAGTGTCTTCAGGCGAAAGTTGGACGAATTAATGTCAAGATGAAGAAAATTAGTAATTTATACACGGAAATTATAAGAAGTTTTAGGTAAAATTTTGATGCTTTAGAAATGTAACGTAATTTACTAAACCGGCCAGGAGCCTACCGATTAAGCTCAAGATAGAGTTCTATAGCAGTTTCAAAACGTCCTTGCAAACTTATCTAACCTTATAAGGTCTTGTGTTTTGTTTTTAGGGTTCCGCACCTCAAAAGGATAAAAACGGAACCTTTATAGGATCACTTTGTTTTCCGTCTGTCTGTCAAGACCCCTTTTCTCTGGAACGCGTGGAGATAGCATGCTGAAATTCATATCAAATACTCAAGTCTGCGGTCCCTGGAAGCTGTGAAAAAATTAACCTTCTAAGTCAACGGAATCAAAAGATACAGTCATTAAAAAGGCTATTTCCATACAAATTGCCGAAATCCGAAAACCTAAAGGGTACTTCCAGTTATCTTAGAAAGTTGAAATTTGGTACGAAGGTAGCTCTTATAGCACAACCACTCAAAAAGTCTCAAAATCTTAATTTTTTATGTATGTCTGTAGATTTCGCAGACCAATATAAGTTTACCCCACACTATGCTTAGGAGCAGGGCTCTGCAAATACTGGACTTCTTAAAACACTGGGGAAAAGCGTTAAAATCTTTCTACGTAACCCTCGTGCGCGAGTCCGACTCGCACTTGGGCGGTTTTTTTATGGTAGGTAAGCGATCACCGCCACCCACGAGAACCAGCAACCCCAAGAGAGTCACTAGTCCATTGTCGACTTTTAAGGAGGAAAAACGATAGAGGAAACGGGGGTTTCAGTTGGCTACTTTAGTGCATGAGTATGCACGTGACACGAATTGCAAAGATCCGGATTCGACTCCCGATTTGCTAACCTTTGTGCAAAGATAGCTAGCGCCTAGTACAGTTAAGTTAATATCTGTGCAGCCCTTGGTTCATAAATATCTAAACACGGACCTTATGTAACTGGCGATAAGGTCTGTGTATAGATATTTTTGATCTGCTGACAAGATTTTCCTGAGCCATTCTGGAATCTAAACAATAGCTGATAATGATGATGGCGAGGGACTATAGGAAAGTCCCTCAGCAGGGGCATAGGACTCGCAGTAGGGACTTCCATGCATCACGGTCTTGTGCTGTGGCTTCAAGGTCCCGCCAGTGGTACCCAATTTGGGAGACATCTGTCTTCTTTTGGGGGATTTTTCTGTAGTGGGGCAGCCATACTGTAGCTATTTACGAATAGGCCGGCTCGTCCGGGGAAGTACCACCCTCTCGCAGAAAATTTACGTGAAGCAACAGCACCCCTGTTGATCATCATCATCACCGGCCTATGTACGTCCCACTCCTGGGCACAAGTCTTTATTATAGATATAATATTTCAATTTTTTTGAATAAGTAATTTATTTACGTATTCGGTGCGAATTCAGAATGATTTTTTTTATTTGAAAAGACGCGTTATTTGTGATAACACTATGTAAAATTAAGTAAGACCGATATTTAATCGATACTAAAACGAAGTTGTTTAGTAGAAGTGAGGTGGGGTGAGGAAGGCGCGAAACGTTCAAGGTCATCCTCTCAGGGAAGCCTCTTAAGAAAATAAGTCAGAAAATAGCTTTCGATGAAATGAAATAGCTATGAAACGTGTGTCGACAAGGATGGCAAACAAGCAAGTGGGTCACCTGATCAGAAGTGATCACTACTGCCCATAGACACCAGCAACCCCGGGGTTTGTAGATGCGTTGTCAACCTAGAAGGCTAAGATGAAATGGCTCTTGTGCCTGTGATTTCCAAAGCTGTCTTACTCTCCACACCAGAACGCAATACGAAGACGAATTGAACGAGAAAATAACAATCCTTTGTATCATACAAAGGATTGTTATTTTCTCGTTCAATTCGTCAATTGTAAAAAAAATGTGTTTCCTGAGAGAGAACATAATCTATATTCATGGTGTCACATAATGATAATGCACCCATATATTTCATCAAGTGATTAGGGCGGATTATTCTATTAATAATTGTGATACTGGTGTATCAATATTATCATAACATTTCACAATCTTCACGATACGCGTCACTTTGATACTTACGCATCAATAATTTTGTGGTACGCATCGTGATATGTATGTATCACGCGATTGTATTGATAGTGGTGTATATTAGGATAATAACATCAATATAACTAGTAACTGTCAACTAGAAGAAGCAATTAACGTATGTGAGAATGTTTGCTAAAATATAGGTATTCGGTTAATTTTCTGACACCCTGAAAGTGACTTATCTGAAGCTGCGTATAACATTACAATGAAGCTACGTGGTTTTATGAGCAATGTTTGGTTGGTCCGTAATTTGAGGTCTGTCAAAGGACGATTTATATCAATCGGCTTTGTCTCGTCGTTCGAAACAGAGGGAAGCTTAGACTATAGTTACAGATAATAAATACTAAAATTTCATTGTCGAATCATAAATACGATCATACCTTTACAAATAATTTGTACACAAAGATTGTGTCACAGATACATCTGTAGTTTCGTATCCAAAAAAGAAGGCAATCGCACTAGTTAGATAAAAAAACCTGATACTACGCGGTTATTAAGAACGTTAATAATTTAATCAATAAAGCAAAGACAAACCAACTGATAATAATAGTAAATGTAACAATGCATTATGATACCCGGAAACAAATATGAATATTAATGAAGATAACCCTATTTGGGGGCGTAAAGATTTTCATTTTGATTAAGAGCTAGGACAAGATGAAAACTTAGTTGAATTCAAAGAAGCGGAGTATTGCTTTAAAACAAAACCTTTTCATTTAGGTTACTAGATTTAGGTAATCATCTTAAAAAGTCACGTGTCTGAATAATGAAAATTTTCACGATCACGACGTAGCCGACGTTTTTCATTTCTCTTCTGAGCCGAGTCAAAATTTAAAAGTAACGTCGTTAAAATATTTCTTGTCGTAGCTGCTGTATCGAAAAATGTATTGTAGTGGCCCAGTTATTATCTTAGTACGAGATGGAATCAACCAAATAGTCGGAGCATGTAACAACTAGATATCGATTTTAGTACGAACTTACATCGACTATCGCATCCAAGGCATGACAGATTGCTTTTCACTTTACACCACACAAGTTTCCATAATGAACAGAGAATAATGAGAAAAAAAAGAGGATGCCGTTTAGGATGTGGTTATAGGTTAGATAACAGTCCGCATTGCGCCTTTTTACTCACTCGCGGCCTTATTTTGGTGGTTTGTGGGAGAGAGTTGGTGAGGTGGTGAAAATAATAAAATTGTGGTTTGGTTTTTTTTTATGTTGGTGACAATGGCGCCACCCCGCGTCCGTTCTGCGGCCGCTCGCCGCGCTGACTGAGCCTACCCCTATGCGGGTTTTAGGTATACTTGTGTGTTTACATCTTAAACAGGGTGCGCATAGAGTAGCTAGCTTGCCAGATTAGCGTGGGGACACTGGGGGAGCTGCAAAGTGTATTTTTATCTCACTAGGTCAGTGTTGAAAAAGGGGTGCGTGATTGGTAATGACAGGTGATCGTAATGTTGGTTGATAAGTGTTACAAACTCGAAAGTTAAAGTCACTGTCATGTCACTTGGATTAAACTGAATCGTGAATATAGTTGTAAACCAGCGGTTTGTAAGCCGGTAGTAAGCGAAACCAGAAGCTAGAAACGAATAACCAGCCGCTTGATACCGGGTAGATAGTCCTTAGTTCAAATCCCAGTTTGGGAAGTATTTTTTCTGGTATTTCTGTATATTTACATTTCAGTTTGAAATTTGAGAAATAAAGTCACATGAGTCAAATATAACGGAACGGATGGTGCCCAAAGGTAAATCTTAATTTGAATGCAGTTGATGTTATAGTTTTTTTTTGTAATAGCTCTGTTATAACTTATTACTCTGTGTGAAATGACCTTAGTTTTCACGTATACACATAAAATATAAAGTTTCAATTCCCGGCGGATTGTTGAGAACAATTTGATGAATTCGGCGCGGCTCACCTTTTTCGGGCTTACGTAACCACCGAGTCTGTTTCAAATGCATTGTATAAAGTAAAAACCGAACGAATGCGAGAGCAACTCGCGAGGAGAGGGTTCTGTACGTTAGTTAACGAACTATGTTACTTTGAATACCATAGATTTATGAACTAAAAACGATTAGTTTGCTCACACGCGCGCGCTTTGGTCGCGAGTGCATGCCCTTTCCTCTATCGTTTTTCCTCCTTAAAGGCCGACAACGGACTAGTGACTCTCTTGGGGTTGCTGGTTCTCATGGGTGGCAGTGATCGCTTACCATCAGGTGACCCGCTTGCTCGTTTGCCTCCTTCTTTCAATAAAAAAAAAAAATGCAGGTCGTATTAATCATCTGAACAAATAGAACTTACGTACACCTTTTAATTGATATACCTTTGTATTAAGACCGTGACAGTTATGAAATTATCAACGGCGTTATGAATTACAGCGGCTTAAACAGATGCGTTGGTGGTGTAATGGTCAGCATAGTTGCCTTCCAAGCAGTTGATCCGGGTTCGATTCCCGGCCGACGCATTATCGTTTTCTTAAGATTTTTATTTTAATTTACTGCCATTTAAGGCTGGTTAAGCCATTTAAATTCTTTACAATTCAATCAATTCTACAACACAATAATTCTTTCTGCTCTACGATTCTTCAATTCTTCTTCTACAATTTATTCTTTTCAATTCATTACTTTGTATTCAATATTTGAATACACCAGGTGCAAAAACTATTGTTATAATTTACAGAAGAAGTCAGATGCGTTGGTGGTGTAATGGTCAGCATAGTTGCCTTCCAAGCAGTTGATCTGGGTTCGATTTCCGAAAGACGCACATCCTTTTTTATACTACTTTCTGCACGTCTACTATAAGAATGGATGCATGCCGATTGTTGTTTGTGAAGTTCTTAACTTTCCCTGGATACGCACTACAGCCCAAACTGCCTTATTGTGCAAGAAGACATGGCCATTGCAGTGCAGTCATACTTATAATAAATGACTTGTGAATAGCGTACGCTGCAGCGGATTTTAACATTTTTATGCATAAGGCGTCTCAGGCATACTTCGTACTTCTAGCGCCCAACGCATAAAGAGGGGTGTTATAAGTTATACGGACACAGGTACACAGTTCAATCTTATAACACCTCACCATCCGTGAGTTTTTATCTGTCTGTGGCATCATAATATGAATACGAACTTGCGGGTGGTAGGACCTTGTGCGAGGTCCGTCCGGATCGCTACCACCATCTTACTCGCTAATCCCGCCGCTAAGCAGCAGTGCTTGCACTGTTGTGTTCCGGTGTGGAAACTAAGACAGCCGGTGTAATTACGGGCACAAGAGGCATTTCATCTTAGCTCTCTAGGTTGGCAACGCATCTGTAAGCCCTCCGGGGTTTGCTGATGTCTATGGGCAGTGGTGATCACTTACCACCAGGTGACTAACTTGCTCGTTTGCCTTCCTCGTCGAATAAAAAAAAATGAGTTTAATTACGGCTACGTTTAATCGAAAGCAAGTTCAATCGAGATGGTTCTTAGCTAAGTTTTATCAAAATCGATTAGCCGATTTTGAGATATTGAACTTTTAAGTTAAAGTGTCGCGGTTTTTCAACTTCTCTAAGTTGATTAAGTTATTAAAATAATACATCTTGGTGTTTCCTTATACTTATTGTGACGTTTTTTTTTCGATACCAATGTTACAGGATTACTGGTTTATAAATTTATAAATATTATACTTAACCAACGTCAATGTACTTTGACGACAGAGTAATTGTGGTGTCTGAAAATTATAAGTGGCACGCTTTACCTCGATTAAAGCAATTGTTGCAAAGCTTTTCCTTGTAGGCATAGAATCTTTTGCAGCAGTTGAGGTAAATCTATTAATTAACCATTAGTCATAGGAACTTACAATGACTTCATGTAGTGTCCTTAAGATTTAACTATAGTTCAGTTCAGTATGTTATTACCACTGCAGAATTGAACGTAGAAATTGTATTGCGCGTTAATATTGTAAACAAAATATTGAAGTGTTTTGAGTGTGCTTACGAAGAAACTGTGGTTGTGACTGCTACTTAGAAGTACAATAATTAAGTGAAGATTTGAAAAGACACAGCATGGCAAAAGAGATTTGAAATAACAAGTGTCAACGAAATAGTCTTATGTTGTTATATGTCGATGATCTTCGAGTAAGAAGAAAGAAGTGTTATCTTCGTAGAAAAACTGGAACGAACATTGAATCAATCACGAATTTCAATGGAGAAGACCCTTTAACTTTAGTGATATTTTACGGACTTACACTTTTATTGAATTACTAAAAGCAAAAGCTTGAAAACAAGATAAAGCTTTCATGAAGCTGCATTGGTATCCATGTGACCCAGATCAAGAGGAAACCAGAAACGGAAGGCTGTGCAATGCGACAAGTGAATAACAGTGGAAACAAATGACAATTATAAAGCGATTGGAACCAACTTTATACGTTTACAACTGGATCTTTCTGACACAGAAAATCTTTTAAGAAGTGTATCAGAAGAACAATCAAGAAATCACCAAACATTACATTTTAATAGTGTTATAATTATAAAGCTAGTGAAACTACGCTAAGCGTGTTCGGAAAATGCATATGTCACCGATTATTCAGGACAAATTCGAGAACATTATCTCTCGCACTCACGATTGTTTCCTCTACTTCTTAGTATTCCTCTGGATTAGCGTGACAGCTCTCGCAATCATCACCACCATCTACGGTTTGGTCTCCTGGATCCTCATCCCCAAATGGAGGATGTTCCATAACTATGTCTTCCAAAACATCATTTTTAGTGGCTCCTTGCATTTGGTCACTCCTTTCGCGTTAGCTGGCTTAGGCAACTGTTACTTATGTATCTTTTTCCAAACTGTCTTCAACCATTGGCTTATCGTAGCCACTGCGATGTTCTACGTCGATTTCGTGAAGATTTTCAACAACTCTATAGAGTACAGGTATTTAAAGGCAAATCTATTTGCTTGGACGCTGCCTATCTTAGTAACTTTAATGGTCATTCTATTAAGACTTCACGGCTTATATTTCGGTATAGCGACTTCATGTTTTAATTTCTTGTTATATTTAAGAGTTTCGTACGCTTTGTTTAAATCTGAATCTGTTATGGTGTCGACAAAAAATACTAAGCTTAGATTAGGACTAATTGCTACTTTAGCATTTTTATCTACTGGGGTAGTTATTTATTTACCTGTTTTAGTGATGATTATGATAGATGATCATCAGCACAATGATTTGGGTGTGTTAGGTTATCTGGTGGTTAATTTAGTGTCGGTTAGTCTTATCTGTATTTACTTTTGGATGATGAAATACAATAAAGAGGCATGGAAAGAGTTCATGGATTTGAAAAAGGCGAGGAAAATAAAAAAGGCTGATATTACGATATAACGGTGTCAAATACTGGGTAAAAAGTCTCACTGGGTCGTTCACCTTATGTTAGTCTGACTAGATGAAAATGTTACAAGCCAGATCTTTTTTGTTCACTAAATATTTTATTGGCGATTTTATTTTTAATTTAGTTAAATATTTTACGCGTAAATACTGTAACTTACGTTTTTTTTTCTTTGAAAATAAACCGAGTTATGAAATTTACTATGTGTTACATTTTTAGTGATAATAAAAGATGTGCGTCAGCCGGGAATCGAACCCGGATCAACTGCTTGGAAGGCAACCATGATGAACATTACACTACCAACGCGTCTGATTTCTTCTGTAAATTATGACAGTAGCTTTTACACCTGGTGTATTCAAATATTAAATACATAATAATTAACTTTAATTACTTAACCAGCCTTAAACGGCGGGTAATTAAAATGAAAATCCCATGAAAATGATAATGCGTCGGCCGGGAATCGAACCCGGATCAACTGCTTGGAAGGCAACTATGCTGACCATTACACCACCAACGCATGTGTTCGGTTGTGTAAAAATTAATAACAAAATCATTATGTAGGTATTTCTACTTGTTTATTCAAGTGATAGGTATGTTATTAAAGAGCTCCATACTTGCCTTATATAATCTCCGTTGTTTATTTGTCTGTTCCAAGCCACTTAGTAGCCGGTTGGCTCCTATAGTACAGTCGGCAGCAAAAGTATCTAAGCAACCGACGCGTTCACAATGATCTAAGCACGGCTCTATTGTTATAGACATAAGAGCTTGTGCAGATCATTGTGACCGCTTCGGTTGCTTCGCTATTTCTGCTGCTGATTGTATTTTAATAATCTAAATGACGTCTGTCTTTTTCTGAATCTGAATTTTTGATGCAATTTTTTTTTAGACTTATAATAAGGGCAACGTGTGGTTTAGGTATACTTAGAACAATTTTTTTGCAGGTAGGATAAAGTCCCGATACACACACACTTTAACACCAATAATTGACACCTTTATTGCTATTAATTATTGCTGAAGGTGTCAATTATTGCATCAGTGTCAGTCACTGGGTCATTTACTACAGTTTCAGGTTACCCAACGCCTGGCCCGTTCGGAATGTTTACTGTAGGCTCAACACAAGGAAAAACATTGAAATCAGGGTATTACAAAACAAATGTGTCATTTATTTCTTTTTCCTGTATTTTTGTGTTCCGTGTCTCGAAAAGGAATAAACTAACCAACTTAAAAAAATTGAAAAACCCCCAACATCGTCATTTCAAACTTTAAGATGTTGAAAACGGCTATAAACCAATTTAGATAAAAATAACCGAATAAATCTGCTTTCAAATTAAACAACCGCATACAAATCGGTTCACGCGTTTTAAAAAAAATGCAAGATAAGGAACCCTCGGTGCGCGAGTTCGACTCAAACTTAACCGATTTTTCTGAATGAACTTCATCATTCGATTGGTCCAGCCGTCTCCCGGTCTTGGTGTGAATTACTTTATGCTATATGTATATAACGTTGCTACTGTTTGCTTTTTATTTCATGAATAAGAAAAATAATTGTTCAAAAAGATGTGCGTCGGCCGGGAATCGAACCCGGATCAACTGCTTGGAAGGCAACTATGCTGACCATTACACCACCAACGCATCTGTGTGAGTTTGTGAATAAAAACTAAAAGACTGATCATTTTAATTGTTTGTACAAGTGTAAAATAAAGATTACTTCAGACAAGGACGCTAAAGCCAAGTGGACTGCCAATGTCTGATACAGTAAGTAAGTAAACACTTTATTGTACAAAAAACAGGATAAAACACAAGTTACAACAATCAAATTTGAGTACTAAGGCGGACTTATCCCTACAGTGTTGCGTTCCTTTATAATAATAGTCCTGCTGTAGCTAGATTAACTACAAGCTAAACTTATTCATGAATTTCATGACACTTATTTACAACCCGTAGGTATAACAAAATAATTACAACAACATTTTCCTCAAGTAATTAGTCAACAGATGTCACGTGAACTGTAACAACGTTAATTTCATTGTGCATTATTTTGTTAGTATAAATTCAAGTGTTACTGTTGATTATCCAAAACTGAAGACTCAGACTTATAAAGAATGTTGTAAGAAATAGACCAGAATGAATCCGGAAATTGAAGAATCAAATGTAGTAGTTCCACAATTTGTACACACCATGTGAAACAATTACTACCTACTGAACAATACTCTTGGCAGTTCACTACCAGTCTGTGCTTCCGGACAGATGAAAAATCTGTTGCGTGTGAATTAATAGCAAGTTGAGGGGAAAAGAAGTGACATTGGTCCTGGGAGGATTTGCGTTTCTATCCTCTATTTATTAGGTACTTCTGTGGTCCACCTACACCTAGTAGGAGGCCGTCCAATCCAACACTCGATCCCTCATCACGTGGTCGCCACTCTAGAACTTCCAGCGATAGTCAGTTGTTCAAATCAGTTTAACGATATCGCTGGAGAAGCATTAAGAGCAACACCACCAGTGTACCATCAGTGTGCCACCAGTGTCTCACCAGTGCACCACCAGTGTACCATTAGTGTTCTATTAGTGTACCACGAGTGTAACATCAGTGTACCATGAACAACATGTACAGCAGAGTATCAGCCCTCACTGCATACTACAGTGAGGTAGCTCCCGCCAACTTGCCAAGGAACAATCTTCTACGAGTTTGTTTCTTTCTTCTGTTGCTTCTATTCGCATCGGCTATTACTTTGGCTGTGTCTACTATTGTACTTGTTGTTGTTTCCTGGTTTTATTGAATATACTAACCAGGGGGGCTAGCACGCGCGCCATTTTGTCGCTTGTCGCTCAGTGCGTCCTTCACTGATTCCGTCACTATGAAAGTGACGCACTGCGTAACAAGCGGCAAAATGGCGCGCCGGGCTACATGTGCAGCTTAGAAAAGTTGAAAAACGACATTGTCAAAGAACCATCTCGATTAAACTAGATTTCTGTTAAAAAAACCGCTTCGAAATCGGTCCATCCGTTTGGGAGCTATGATGCCACAGACTGATACGCCCTTTCACCGAGACATAGGTACGACTAATATTATAACACCCCTCTTTTGCGTTGGGGGTTAAAAAAAGAAATTCGTATTGAGTACAGTCAGCAGCAAAAGTAGGTAAGCAACTGACGCGTTCACAATTATTAAAGCACGGCTCTATTGTTACAGACATAAGAGCTTGTGCTCATTGTGAGCGCTTCGGTTATTTAGCCACTTCTACTGCTGACTGTACATAACATTATGCTTTTCGACTTTTCGAATCCTGCGTCACGTAAAATCGAATAGTAAACGTTGTCGAGTTTGTATGACGTTTGGAACTCAAATTTAGTATGAGGTTTCTCGATCTCGATACGATAACCGTAACGTTACGCAGGATTCGACAAGTCGTGCTAGATCCTCTGAGTTGGGCCACAGGCGCGACACTGCCGCGCGTGGCGACCGCGGATCGCCTTTCCATACCCCGCGCAACCCGCGCTCAACCCCGCTCACGTCCCGAAACGCACACAGCCGCGAGGAGGACGTTTACTGCACACATGCGTCAGTGTCGTTTCTTGTTAGTGTACGTATATTCTTTGGTTGGGCTCACTTCACACTATTCGATACTTGTGTCAATTTTCAATTTTATATAGTTACGAGTAGTTAAATTGGCTGTAAATTGATGATCGGATTTAAACTCAGCTTTTATTAATCGAAAGCTGCTTAGTTTAATCGAGATGGTTCTTGATTGATTGGACTTATAAACGAAAATGTCGGTAGGTTAGGTTATACATATTATGTGTACTCTAAGGATTATTTTAACAGTTTTTATTTGAGAGAAATAAAACGGATCACTCACATAATATAATATATGTATAAGTCGAGTTTAGCCACACACTACGCGCCGCGGCTCTGCTGCGTGCGTCTCGCTGCCGCGGGTCGCGCATTTCTAGAGGAAGAACTACGTAGCAGTACGTGAGTGATCCGTTTTATTTCACTACACTATGATTGAGTCTCACGATACTTTAATTTTAAAAGTTCTTATTTAAAATGTAAGACGTGGATATAACATAGTACTAGTGAAATAAAAACGGATCACTCACGTATATAAGTCGAGTTTAGCCCGACATGTTTCGGACTAATTCGTAGTCCTTCCTCTGGGAGCGCACGACCCAGCGGCGGCGAGACGCACACTGCGCGCCGCGGCTCTGCTCGCGCGACTACTAGACGCAGCTGACAGCGGCACACAACTACCCTCGAAGAAGAAGAAGGACTACGAATTAGTCCGAAACATGTCTGGCTAAACTCGACTTATATACGTGAGTGATCCGTTTTTATTTCACTATGATTGAGTCTCACGGTAGTTTCATGTTAAAAATAACATAGTACTAGTTAGCATCTGAATAAACAAGTGAAGATGATTTTCTTCTCATTTCAAATTACGGTGGCTTTAACAGATGCGTTGGTGGTGTAATGGTCAGCATAGTTGCCTTCCAAGCAGTTGATCCGGGTTCGATTCCCGGCCGACGCATTATCGTTTTCTTAAGATTTTTAATTTTAATTACCTACCGTTAAAGCTGGTTAAGTAATTAAAATGAATTACTTTGTATTTAATATTTGAATACACCAGGTGTAAAAACTATTGTCACAATTTACAGAAGAAGTTAGATGCGTTGGTGGTGTAATGGTCAGCATAGTTGCCTTCCAAGCAGTTGATCCGGGTTCGATTCCCGGCCAACGCACATTTTTTTTTTGCATTAAAGCCAAGTAATACTTAATCGAATAAAACAACTGAAGAAGGAGTTTTGAAGTCTGGCATTTTTTTTCTGTATAACAATAGGAGCAAACGAGCAAGTGGGCTATTTGATGGTAAGTGATCAGTGATCACCGCTGCCCATAAACATCCGCAACCACGGAGGGATTGCAGATGCGTTACCAACCGGGCTTAGATAAAATCTCTCTCATGCCCGGATTTTAGCGGGTGGTAGGTACGTCCGGATCTCTACCACCATCGTACTCGCTAATCCTGCTGCTAAGCAGTAGTGCTTGCACTGTTGTGTTCCGGTGTGGAGAGTAAGACAGCCGGTGTAATTATGGGCACAAGAGGCATTTCATCTTAGCACTCTAGGTTGGCAAGGCATCTGCAAACCCTTCAGGGTTGCGGGTGTCTATGGGCAGTGGTTATCACTTACCATCAGGCCCCCGTTTCATAAACGTGACAGGTGACAAATGACAACGACAATTCGTCCTACACTTCAAAGTTAATATGAAGTCTGCAATGGTAATACAAACACTTTTCAAGCCAGTAATGTACACCAAACTGTTGTTGTCATTTGTCACCTGTCACGTTTATGAAACGGGGGCCTGGTGACCCACTTGCTCGTTTGCCTTCCCCGTCTTATAAACAAAACCACATCGGAACACAATAATGCAAGCACTGATGCTTAGCGAGTAAGATGGTGGTAGCGATTCGGACGGACCTCGCACAAGGTCCTACCACCCTGTAGTATGGCAACTGGCCTCTTTTAGTGTTTAGCAGTGACACAATAGTTTACTGCTAGATAAACGCATATTGCTTGTGTCAGCGACAACCCATGATTATAAAAATAGATGTAAGTAAATAATAAACGGGATTCTATCAAGTCTACTCTTGAAGTATCACTACCCTTAAACTTCTCTTATATTACAACCCGCAAACAGTTTAATAAACAGCCAGACATAGACTTTACTTTAACTAAAACATTAGTTAAAATGGACGGTTAAAGTTTCATTCAATCAACACTAACGAGCCGTTTGCAAAACGACAGTCACATTTTGAGGACTGAAGCTTTGTAACAGTAACAGGTGCGTCTCTGTCTTGCACTTGGCAGTTGTTATAGGTCTATCTCGCTTACACCTCCAGTCGCACTGCCGTAATCTATCGATTGGAGTAAGTTGGTACATAGGGGGAGATGTTTGGGGATGGATCTTAAGACTAAACACGAAGACTACAAGATGTATACATTGAAAAATCTTATATACTGTATGTACTGTTACTCAGTTTTTTTTCCATTTCCAAATACAACAGTTTCTCTGGTAGAGGGGACACACTTGACTCTAACAAAAATGAGCACTTCAAAGCTAAATACTTCGCAAACCAATCCCTTAATCGAAAAATTATCTTCCAACTCCTTCAATATTTCACTTTCACTTCACTTCAATATTTCAAAACGATACCTCACACTATGGGTTAGACGAGAAATTAAAAAATCATCCCCACTTTACGTGTAGGGGAGGTTCCCCAAACGACATTTTTTTTCAAGGTTTTATTCCAGCACTTGGTCGGCCTAGATAATATGTATATCTATGCAAAATTACAGCTTTCTTGTAATAATAGTCTCTGAGTTAAGCCGCGGACAGATAGACAGAAGGACATGACGAAACTATAAAAGTTCAGTTTTTCCCATTTTGGCTACCACAAGGAACCCTAAAAAGTAAGGGATTAGTCGAGTAAAAGTTTATCATGCACTTTTTTGCGATTCCTACTTAACATAACAAAATAATTGTCTCTATGTTAATTATAAATTGATAATTCATTAAATTTGTTACGTAGATACTTACCAAATTGTAAGAGCCATATTTCACTTGCTTAAAAAAAATGTCCTTGTGCCAAGTTTCTTGAGGCGCATTCTTGGCAATCGTGGTCTTTCTGAAAGCAAAAGCGCTTTTCTAAAAATTACGTACTGAATAAAGTTTTTTGTAGATTCTTGTTTATTTATAACGCGTATTCCCTCTGTTTGCTACCCCCAAGTACACTATCGCTTCACTTGACTAGGACAAACCGACGGCGTGACGGCTCTGACTGCGGTGGGACTTTTGCAGAAAATAAACAACAGACATGGCTGCATGGATTTCGTTTCCTTTGCCTATCCCTGATGGGATGATTTTTGAAAAAAAAAAATGTCTTCAGCTATGTATTCACTTGCACATCCTCCGCTAATAGTGCATGCCGGAAGACACGATCGGCGCGTTACGAAACTCTAACAATACATCTGCAATACATATTGCAGAGGTTTTAGCGAAGCTTCACTCCGTTAACGGGAATTTCATGTTCAGGTATCGAAAGGCCTTTGGTACCTTCCGAATATCGAAAACTATTCTAATAAACTACAACAACCCAACAATGTGGGAACATTAGCCCGAGCCCTCTCATTCTGAGAGGAGGCCCGTGCCCAGCGTAAAAAAAGGCTAATGATAAACAATATTTGTATTTGATGATGGACACAAATATTGTTTATAGATCACCACAAAACAGTACAAGAAAATTAACAAAAAAACAGACGAGGTAGACAATAGGCGGTTTTATATCTCTCCCAGACAACATCGTTGACAACAAGCAACATTATTGCGCTTCTAAACTAGCATTTAAATTATGTACACGCCTGTTCTACTTGTGCAACCATTTAAGAAACTTTGACGTCATAGCTTTACGTCCAAAGATCTTTAAAACAATTAATTTCGAAAGCTTAACTTATCTGTCCCTAAAAATAACTCTAATAACAAATATCGCCCACAATACCTCGAGAGCCACTTGAAGTCGAGTGCCCAGATACAAAGCATTACATTCTTTGAACTTGTATAAATGCTTGAGCCAGACGATGATTTGTTCTTTCAAGTTGACCAGCATTTTTATACCACTGATGCTTCATTGACTATGATTTTGAAGTTTAAAATATAGTGTAAGAAAATATCGCGCCGTTGTCAACGCCTGCGGGAAAATTATTGTGCAGAGGAAAAGATTTGCTATTATTTTTAATCAGGCGTTCCGGTCGTCGAGCGTGCATTTTTGCTTGAAAATAAATATCACTTGTATTTTTATGGCATGGCCCACTACAAATTAACTACACTTACGTGTACAGCGATTTTAAGGCCTTTTTTCCTCTTAACTGTGACTGAAAGTGCAACATCAAAAATACCCAAAAAACTACTTTACCGAACTCGAATGTTCCTTAATTTTATCGGCACCTAGGCCGTTTTTTAATTAAACACCAAGGAAGAAAAAAGCCCAGATGCGTCACCTGATGGCAAGTTAAGTATCACCGCTATTCATAACCAGTACCAGAGAGAGGGTTTGCAGATTCGTTATCAACCTCGAGAGTTAAGACCGATTGAAGACCGGATAGCCTAAGTGGTCAGAGAACCTCACTACGGAACTTCAGGTCCCGCTTTCATGATTAATTTTATATACCCAAATAGGTATGTGTCTATTAGACATAATGAAAACGGGGTATTGACCGCGATTACTAAGGTTTGACGAGCT
The DNA here is from genome assembly GCA_963691665.1 of Clepsis dumicolana. Lineage (NCBI taxonomy): Eukaryota > Metazoa > Arthropoda > Insecta > Lepidoptera > Tortricidae > Clepsis > Clepsis dumicolana. The sequence goes on from OY829527.1 coordinate 919,711, forward strand.
CCCGATATCTCATCATGATCACGAGCAAACGGGGGGATGCAAGTAACTGCGTCGAAATATCGGGAGCTCATCAAACCTATAAGGTGATCGCGGTCAATATCCCGTTTTCATTATGTCTAATGCAATTAACCGCGAATCAAATTATCTATCTTCTTGAGTGGACGCGACTCGGCAAACGTAGTACAGGACGTCCTCCGGCCCGGTGGGATGACGATCTGCGAAAGACTGCAGGCAGATGCTGGATACGGCAAGCTGAAGACGGGGCGTTATGGCGCTCATAAGGGGAGGCCTATACCCAGCAGTGGACTAATGGCTGGTGATGATGTTGATGATGATCTCACGTTGATTGTACATGACTATGTTTTCAATAGTCCTGTTAACCGTTCCGTGACCCCCCCACAATGCAATCAGATGACAATGCGACTACTTCCGGGTAATTGTTGATGTCATTATTTTCCTATTTTGTGGGCTGCATGTTCTTTAATTTATTTTTCCGGATGTTGATGGTTACAGTGAAGTCAAATTTGGTTGGGATAGCGTGTCTTGCTTCCATGATGATGCAAGGTTTGTTGTTTTTAGAAAATTCATTGACTTAGGTACTATGGACTTTGGGTCTAGTACAAAATTCACTAAAAATGTGTCCCAGTACAACGCGGCATTTTCCGATGACAGCCATACGTCACAGCGCTGTCGTTCGACCAAACTGAGACTGACTGACGCTCGATTAGTGGTCTTTTTTGCGAATTAGTGGTCTTTTGGTTCGGACGTTTTCAAGCGCTAACCCGAAGTCTATGGTGTTGGTAATCAATTATAGGAAAGCACAAACGTACGAATTGTAGAAACTTTCAAAATGTTTAAGTGAGTATAACTATGATTCTGACTTAAGATTTGGATACAACTGCAGTTCATTCGCCGTACTTCAGTATTAACTAAAAACGATTAATTTGCTCCAAGTTTTAATTATCCCACTGAAGAACTATCACTGTAGAATAATTTATCCGTGTGTATTTTGGCAAAAAATAACACAAAAAATTAGGGTTCACGAATTTATTTAAAATTTGTAACACATTCTTAAATTCGAAGGTTTAAGTACAAATTATTCGTATAATGGGTACCTATTTAACAGGGTACGATGGCAACACATTTGTATAAACATTTACATAAATATTTTACGTATTTACAGTGCTATAGTATTATGTACAAGTTTTACTACGTATATTTTATATTGTAAACACATAAATTGCAAAATGCAAGGCACCGTTTAGCACCGATTCTATTAACATAGAATCTTCATACCTTTGACAATGATCGGTATAAAATTGCTATTTATTTGACAACATCGCCAAGTAAAAATAAGACATCCTTTACATTCTAGAATATTGAATGGGACTATTTTAGTTCTGTATTTCATATTTTTTTTTATGATTAAGAGTTTAAAAGTAAAAATTCCACTAACTGTTCGATCATTATCAATCCATCTTTATAACTTTTAATTTCTGTATCAAATTGTATACTTTTAATTACAAATATAACAATAACCACTAAAATATAAATTTGGCCTGTGCATATTTACTTAAAAAAATATATATTTGGTTGTAATTTTACTGCGTAAAGTTTTTTTTCAATTGACGACATACACAGACCAAGTAGAAGTCTATCACATCTAAATGTTTTTGAAATATAAATCTACAACACATTTTGTGGTTGACTCACTGGCTCAAAATAAATGCATTAAAATTGATATAAATTTAAATTAACATCGTAATAAACAAATCTGAATGCAACCAATTTCGTTAAAAAAAACCTTCTAAAGATATTTTAATTTGTGTGCCAGCACATTTAGATCCTTTACCCAAATAATTAAAAAACATACTTTTAAAAATCCTTTTTATAAGTCTCCAACATGCAGGTTGTTAAGTAATTTATACATTGATAATCTGTGAACAACTTTACTGTTGATAAAATGTAAGATTAATAAACATTCTGTACGTATGAAGCTAATTATAAATGACCATTAAAAAAAACACGTCTCCAAAAAAAAAACATACATACAGTGGAACGTAGAACCTCCTCCTTTTATGAAGTCGGTTAAAAATTACTGTCGTGCTAAATTTAATTATCATTGAATTATTAGAGCTACTTAAATCTGTAAAGGACCAAACGTTTTCTTCTTCCTTATTTCATACCCGTCATACCAAAGCTCTTGACTGGCTAAAGCTATACTATAATGTACATGCTAATACTATATTTAACAGTATGAAATGAAAACATAGTCCTCAGATCTGCTACCTTGGCATTAGCAACTAGCTTTAACCTTTCGAAATCCCAATTGTAAGAAAAATGTACTTTGACTCTTACATTTCACATTGACAATGTAATTTATCACGAGCTTTCGGCGCAGGAAAAGATCGCGAGGAAACCTACACACTCCTTCGAAGCAATTCAATGGTGCCTGCGTGGAAACTATACCCCAAGCCCTCTAATTCTGAGAGGAGGCTTCTGTGCCCAGCAGTGGGACGAAAAAAGGCTGATGATGATGATGTATTTTGACTCTACCGATTGTCAACTCAACTAGTTTGAAATGACAAAAGTCACAAAGATACAGGCGTTTTGTCAATTGTAAGACTTAGAATGAGACGGATCAATGTTGTTACAGTCATCCATGCAAACCTTTGAGCAGTGCCCTAAGCACGACTTGTTGAGTCCTGCGTTACGTAAAATCGAATAGTAAACTAAAACGAGTTTGTATGACGTTTGGAACAGCGCCCGCCCGTGAGCGTATTTGGAACTAAAATTTAGTATGAGATTTCTCGATCTCGATACGATAACCGTAACGTAACGCAGGATTCGACAAGTCGTGCTTAGGGCACAGACTAGCTGTAGGCCGAGCACGAAGTTTACGAATTCTGAGTGCCTAGTGTAATCGCCGACCAGGCCAAGAAATACGTCTCGATCCCGTTCGCGTTAAGTAATTCTCATACTATTTGACGCTTTAACGCAAACGCGATCGAGACGTATTTTGTGATTTTTGATTACACTAAGGGCACTGCGCTGCGCAACGTTACGTTATGGTATCGAAAATGAGAAACCTTATACTAAATTTTTGCCCCAAATACGCTCACGGTCGGGCGCTATGCCAAACGTCATACAAATTTCTTGACTACGTTACGCAGGTTTCGAATATTCGTACTCGGGCCTATGTATTTGCGTACGTTTGCGAGCTGAAGTGATACTAAAACTTCGTGTTTGACCTCTTTCAGCTACAAATAGGCAACATACATATACACACATCCATACATACACACATACATACACATACACACACACACACACACACATTACTCACATGCACATACATACATACACACATACATACATACATGTATATACATACATACATTAACATTTTTATATCGACCAAAAACAAGATGGCGGGATGACTTCTACTCATTTCAAATAGAAGAATATCTTCAGGGAAGAGTGGGAAGAAGGGAATGCCTGCCCAGCAGTGGGACACTTTAATGGGTTGAAAAACTATAAGCCAGTTGCAATGCCATTTCAAACATAATTCTACAAACATTCAGTTAGAAAACGAATGCGAAGTCTTGTTAAGAGGAACTTTGTACAAAGGCACAAAATGGCGTCTAAATACAATTATTACAATAATACTGAACTAATACCTGAATGCAGACGTAAATATTTAATCCTGATTTGTAAACGAAGGATATTTATTTTGATAAAGTAAATAATAAAGAACTACGAATAGGTGGAAAAGATTTAAAAATTTTGTGTGATTTAAATTCTATCTAAATAGATCCTAAGGGTGATTACGTTAATCATTATCAATTCATAATCAGTGAACTGTGTAGCTTGTTCACAAAGTTCAAATTATGGACTAGATTCCATGATTTTCAAAATTTGCTTTTGAAAACCATTAAAATAAACCTATAATTCAAAGCTCAGAGACTATCAATAAATTTTCTACTGTTTCTTTTTTTAGGTTCAGAAATCCCTCAAAATTGAAAATAAACCTTTATAAGTGAGGTAAGGTCTTTTAAGATTTCAAAAATGGTCAATTTACAGAAACAAAATTACGGCCTGCATCCACGGAAGACTGGGGCGTTATCTTAAAGATAATCTCATATAGCACAAGTTATCGGCTAGTTAACTTATCTAATAGCTCAATTGTAATAAATACAATACTTTAACAATCGCTTAATCCCAACGGCGTCACAAAGGATTCAGTCTACAAAATATTGCACAATCTTCGACTCGATCCAGATTCTACAAATATTATCCATACTACTTTATTTTCTAGCTATCACGTTTTTATTTGCAAATATCGTCCTCATGCTACTGGATAATTTGAAAGTGTACACAGAGCCTTAGAATAAGTGGCATTTGAACAAACTGTTTTGAATTCAGAGCGTCGACCGTATTCTTTGTGACACAAAACGTTAGTCGTATACTATCGATTAATACAAAGCGATTCGACATATTTCGGGTCCATTTCGTCGATTTCACGCCCCTTCGTTTCAGGAACGAACAGAATAACAAATAACAAACAAAGAACCGCTATACCGGCATACATCCAGAAAAGACCGTACAAACCTATGTGCTCTTGGAAATCCGCTGCCGTTTTAACATTAATAAAACCGCAGAGATGACTGAAACTTGTTGCCAAAGCACTACCCGTACTCCTATACTCTAGAGGAAACAGCTCCCCAATTAACAAAGAAGATATCGGGCTGATTCCCAACGAAAACGCAATGGTGAAAGTCAACACGCAGAGCAGCGGAATCCAGTCGTACGACCCTGATATTTCGTGGGTAAAATCTGTAGAGTTCCTGATGACCTCTTCGTAGTAAGCGTATGATCCAAAACCAGCCAGCGCTATGGACATCATCACCCCACTTATCAATAGAAGAGGCAGCCTCCCCACGTTGTCTATAAGCATTCCTGATAAGCAGGAAGCAAGGAGTTGAACCACACTGGTGGCTATAGCTCCTCCATGTGGATTCATCATTCTGAAAGTCTTCTTAAACATCGGGACAGCGTAGAAGTTGAAGACGTGGGCGCCGGTGAATCTTTGGAAGAACATCAGCCCACATGTTATCAAGACTGGTCGGGTCAATCTCTTTGACAGTAAAGCCTTTAGTTTCCCGCTGTCGTGACATCTCTGGCTGGCCAGTATGTTTGTCCTTATAGTGGCTAGTTCTTGTCCAATGTCTGCGTCAGGGCCTCTCAGCCATTGCAGAGCATCTGACGCCTGTTCTTCCTTCCCTCTTAGCAGGAGAGATGAGGGAGTTTCTGGTATGAAAAGGAGAGCGAAGAAGAGTAAGACTGGGGCGGCAGCTACTACTAAGGCGAGCTGCTGCCAGTCCAAGTAAGCTCCTAAAGAGTAGGAGATGAGGATACCGATTTGGCTCAGGATCTTCAAGACAGAGCTAAGGCAACCTCTGCTGTCTGGAACGGCTATCTCCGTGACGTATACCTGAGGACAAAAAAAATGTTTCAATTATTTTTTTTAGTTTAACGTGTGTATCTGTGTGTCTGTTTTTGTGGCATCGAGTTCCTAAACCGATGTCGCAATTTAGACCCAAGTCTTTGTAATTAAAAGTTATTTAATCGTAATAATAATTAACTCTATCAATATTTTCGATGTTTCCATTAATGTCGAGATTGAAGAATACATAGCAGTTTTCTTTTAGCGAAATATTTATTTATTTTTTTGTCCAGAAATACAACTATAGTCTCAGAGAGTTTTAATGTCCTTTTTAACAACTGTCGTCCCGGAATAACCTGTAACTTTGTTACAGCTGTCAAAAAGGACTATCAACACATGGTATTTAACGTGTCAAATTTGCTAAGGTTATTATTAAGGGTTATGGCAAATGGAAAAAACATGTATTAAACAAAATGCTTAACACGAATTTTACTTGTCGTGTGTACTGAAAACAATAATATTGACGACATCAGTTAATTTGCGTTTAATGTAACAAATTATAAATTTTAATATTAGTTAGTTAAGCGTGAGGTAATCGCACTATATTTATTTTCAATCCCGTAATTTTCCTTGAATAATATGTTCATTATTATGATAAACACGGGACTTGAGACCTAATTACGTAAAAATTAATGTATTCACTATTTAACGTTTAATTTAACATTCTGTCCTTAACGATACACACACTTTTTGGGGTTCCGTACCCGAAGGGTAAAACGAGACCCTATTACTAAGACTCCGCTGTCCGTCGGTCTGTCTGTCTGTCCGTCTGTCACGAGGCTGTATCTCATCAACCGTGATAGATAGACAGTTGAAATTTTCACAGATGATGTATTTCTGTTGCCGCTATAACAGCAAATACTAAAAACAGAATAAAATAAATATTTGAGTGGGGCTCCCATACAACAGACATGATTTTTTTCCGTTTTTATAGATAATGGTACGGTACCCTTCGTGCGCCAGGCCGACTCGCACTTGGCCGGTTTTTTTAACAACATAACAGTTTCCAGTAACGACCTTTTGTTTTCATATGGGAACCATTACAGTAAGTATAACAATTGGCATTTCACAGTATTAACATCGAGAAAATGCTGATGATATTGATTGATTGACAATATTGAGAACCGACGTAAGAATTGTATGTCAACGGTGATAGTCTACTGTTACATATTGTTTGGTTTTTGTTAGGTAAATCCCAGTTTGCACATGTGAGAATAGCGTTAGTTGCATTACATTGCCGAGCTTGGAGGCGACTTGTTCGAAGTGATTTATATGGAATGCCGCAATGTAGGGGTACTTGCATGGATTTTATATTTCTAACCCCCGACGAAAAAGAGGGGTGTTATAAGTTTGACCTGTGTATCTGTGTGTCTGTGTATATGTGTGTCTGTGCTTTTCTAAGTTGGTTAGATTATCTTATACTGTTTCTCTTAAACCGTATAGTAGGTTGACACAGCCGTGAAAAACCTTAAAGTCTAGCATCCTACAGCACTAAGTTAGGCTTACTTGTTTACTGTTTTTTTTATACGACACGTAAGGCAAACGAGCAAGTGGGTCATCAGATGGTAAGTGATCACCACGGCCCATAGACACCCGCAACCCCGGGGGTTTGCAGATGCGTTGCCAACCTAGAGAGCTAAGAGAGAGAGCCGTTTTTAGCATTTGCGTTTTTTTGATATCTAAAATAGCTGACGTTCTGTAAATAAAATTATTTGACTGATTATTTTCATTTATTTTACATGCAGTATTAGATTTCCGTTTTTATGATCTTCGTTATTTTTTTTATTTATTTATTTTCAATGGCATTACAATACAGCAATGAATTTAACTAACGTACCCTAGTCATTATGTCGGACCATAATATTGTTACTAACCACAATGTCTCGAAACGAAAAATTTAGTTTTTTTATTAATTTAAAGTAAGTACTAAGAAAAGATAGAACTTTTACCTGTGTGATCATAGTAATACAGCAGACCAGCATCCCGCCACAGAAAGACGTGGCCGATATCATGTCCACGCTGGTGGAGAGAGCTGTGGCCAGCCAGGTCAGGGTGTACGGCAGGGCGGCGACCAGCAAGATGGTGCGCCGGCCCAGACGCATGGCTAGGCCACCCAGTATCCCGCCAACTAACGCGCCTGTGGACAAGAGGTAGACATTAGTATTAGTACATTAAAAAAAACATACATACAGTGGACACAATGCAACCGGAATATTCACCGCGATAACCTTATCGGTTTGATATAGATCAGTATGTACCCTCGTTTCGTCAATATCCCGTTTTCATTATGTCTAATGCAATTAACCGCGAATCATTTAAAACTGCTATACATACAGTGGTTGAACCAATTTTTATGAAACTTACTAAGACCGCTAGTAAATTTGCTTTCAAGTACAAAAAACCATAACCAAATCGGTTCACGGGTGTAGCGACCCTAGCGCCACACGCGAGTGACGTTACTGTTCTACGTCACTGGTCTACATCGCGCTAACGAAGTTTCTCAAGTCGGTTGCATAAATACAACTTCCAACTCTCTTCCTTCGGACTTCGGTCCCCAGGCATAACATCTGCCTGGAGAGAGATCTCTCTATTGGAGTCCTCTCCAAACTTTAAGAGCTACGGTGCCACAGACTGTTAAACTTGTAACGAGAGGGGTGCTATTTTGCGTCAGGGGTTAAAATACATAATAATAGTATGCCAACTAGGTATACTTTATGTAACACAACTTACCAGTTCATTGGCTTTTATAGCGTTATTTGGAGGCCTGCGGTTTAGGTTCGTAAAAATAACCGGTCAAGTTCGAATCTAACATTTTTCGGATTTTTTCCATGAGTTGTTGTACCTTGCGTTGCGCGGTTGAGGAAATTACTGACCCCCCATGGAACCTTTTCACAGTAAACGTCATAGTGGCATCGCATAGCTTGCCTAGGAAAATCGTTATGACGTTTACTATGAAAATGTTCTATGGTGGGTCAGAAATTAACTTCCTCGACCGTGCAAATTCATGATCCTGGATCAATGAGAAGTACTGTATATGTGATTAACAGACAGGCGGAGAGACAGCCAGACAGACGGACAACGAAGTGATTGTATATGCTTCTGTTGTTACGGCAGTTAATGTTGTAGACTTGACAGGATAATTTCAGTTGATTATCGCACATGATTATTCTATTTAGGAAAAACTTTACCTAAACGGATATTAACGCGACAAATCCTGTTAGGCGGTATTACGCATTCAAGGTTTTATTGCCGATAAAGTTTCTGATATCTTAGATATTCCATTAGATTACTTTTTATTGGTTTCGCAAGTGCCTGACTGAAAATAAATAATAACCTAACCAACTTAAAAAAGTTGAAAAACCCCTGACATTGTCATTAAAGAGTTCAATATTTCAAAAACGGGTGAACCGATTTTAATGAAACTTAGCTAAGAACCATCTCGATTAAAATATCTTTCAAATGAAAAAAACCGCATCGAAATCAGTCAACCCGTTTGGGAGCTATGATGCCACATACAGATACACAGACTCACAGATACACAGATACACATAGACACAGATACACAGTCATATATATACACATGACAAACTTATAACACCCCTCTTTTTTGTCGGGGGTTAAAAACTAACAGAAACCCCGACTGCAATTCTGGGAAACAATACCCTATGCCACTCCCACAACTGAGACGAATCTAATGACACCTCATACGTTGAAATCCGTCAAACGGTTTAGGCTGTAGAGCGTGCCAAAGAATTAGAAATATACCTACATTATTATATACACTAGCTTATGCCCCGCGGCTTTGCCCCCGTGAAGTATTTCAAAATGGGCTGGTTCCCTATCCCGTGGGAATTTCGAAAAATCCCTTCTTAGTGCACCTGCAAGATACTCAAGGTACATGTTTGCCAAATTTCAAGTCTCTAGGTCCAGCGGTCTAGGGTGTGCTTTGTCTGTCAGTCAGTCAGTCACGGCTTTGTTTTATAGGTAGAGATGTACGCTCTAAAAATAATGCTGTCACATAACAAATTCATTGTCACGCACCGCCTGCGCTGAAATCCGCTAAAATAGCCGGAAAACAAAAAGCGATCGGATATATTTCTGTTAACCCAAATACTCGGAGAGTTTGTGAAACAAAACAAAACAGTAAAATGTAAGAAAAATCGCTCGTTTTAATTGACGAGTGGCGTGATGCTGATGTATTGCTTTCAGTGACTGCAGGTTTGCGAATTGATGTGTGGGGGTTATATTTTAATCCGATTTAGGAGAATTTGAAGAGGTTGGTCTGTTGCGAGTCCTGACGAGAGTACTGTAACTTCGTACTATGTTATATAAAAACTAAGAACTAATTACAAATCAATCAAATAGTCAAGTACGAAAAATGCCAAAAGCTATAAAATATCATAATCGGGAGAATTTTAAACCAATTTTCTAAGAGTAGAACGTTTGAGCGTAAAATAGAATACATTTTGAGCGGTACGATTTTAAAGAGATTTTTAATTTTAAAAGGAGTGACTAGACCAATGTCACTTGTGTCCACTAACTGGAGTGGAGATTTGAACTGTTGCCACGGATTGTAGTGGAGATGTAACCAAGCACACTTTGTCCACTAATCGGAGTGGAGATTTGAACTGTTGCCATGGATTGTAGTGGAGATGTGACCAATGGCACCGTGTCCACTAATTGAAGTGGAGATTTGAACTGTTGCCACGGATTGTAGTGGAGATGTGACCAATCACACTGTGTCCACTAATTGAAGTGTAGATTTGAACTTTTGTGACGGATTGTAGTAGAAATGTGACTAATGGCACTGTGTCTACTAATTGAAGTGTAGATTTGAACTGTTGTGACGGATTGTAGTAGAAATGTGACTAATGGCACTGTTTCCACTAATTGAAGTGGAGATTTGAACTGTTGCAACGGATTGTAGTGGAGATGTGACCAGTCACACTGTGTCCACTAATTGAAGTGGAGATTTGAACTGTTGCCACGGATTGTAGTGGAGATGTGACCAATCACACTGTGTCCACTAATTGAAGTGTAGATTTGAACTGTTGTGACGGATTGTAGTAGAAATGTGACTAATGGCACTGTTTCCACTAATTGAAGTGGAGATTTGAACTGTTGTGACGGATTGTAGAAGAAATTAAATTAAATTAAATTTATTTATTTATTAATGTGACCAATGGCACTGTTTCCACTAATTGAAGTGGAGATTTGAACTGTTGCAACGGATTGTAGTGGAGATGTGACCAGTCACACTGTGTCCACTAATTGGAGTGGAAATTTGAACTGTTGCCACGGATTGTAGTGGAGATGTGACCAATGGCACTGTGTCCACTAATTGAAGTGGAGATTTGAACTGTTGCCATGGATTGTAGTGGAGATGTGACCAGTCACACTGTGTCCACTAATTGAAGTGTAGATTTGAACTGTTGTGACGGATTGTAGTAGAAATGTGACCAATGGCACTGTGTCCACTAATTTAAGTGGAGATTTGAACTGTTGTGACGGATTGTAGTAGAAATGTGACCAATGGCACTGTTTCCACTAATTGTAGTAGAGATTTGAACTGTTGCAACGGATTGTAGTGGAGATGTGACCAATCACACTGTGTCCTCTAATTGGAGTGGAAATTTGAACTGTTGCCACGGATTGTAGTGGAGATGTGACCAATCACACTGTGTCCACTAATTGGAGTGGAGATTTGAACTGTTGCCACGGATTGTAGTGGAGATGTGACCAATCACACTGTGTCCACTAATTGGAGTGGAGATTTGAACTGTTGCCACGGATTGTAGTGGAGATGTGACCAATGGCACTGTGTCCACTAATTGAAGTGAAGAATCGAACTGTTGTGAGGGATTATAGTAGAAATGTGACCAATGGCACTGTGTCCACTAATTGAAGTGGAGATTTGACCATTGACAAGTGAACACGGATTGGAATGGAGAAAACTGTGACTGGTCAATCACGGTCTGCTCTTCTTCACTCCGCCCAGTTTCGCGACAGTAAACGTGCAGCAGTATTCTAGCAGAAATAATATAATCAGGAATGCAACTAAATCAATCGCGCATCCAATGAGGCGAACCGATTAGATTAAAATGGAGCGACTATATTTAGTCCGCATTGATGTCTGGACGATGTTATTTACGTTTGTCGAGTTTGGTTTAGTTAGGTATTAATGTAAATATCTGCGCGAAAATGTTATGAAAATGTAATAATAAGTGTGTTCTGCTCAGTTTTAACATTATCGTGTGAGCATGAAACAAATGTATTCCTGCTACAGTGAAGTTTTTTACAGGCATTTGCGTCAGAAAGAAAGAAATAAAATGTTTATTTGGTGCGCAGGTAATAGTACAGAAAAACATTATAAATAACGTTCTTATCAGCAATATTACACCAAAAAAGAAGAAGAAAGGAGCGATGAATTCACTTGTTTTTGCAAGTTTTCAATTCAGAACAATGAAATCAAGGACCATAAAGAATTTTTCATGGTCCTTGAATGAAATTAAATTAATTATTTATCATAGCAATGAAATTATTTATCATAGCAATGAAATTATTTATCATAGAATAAATAACACCTCATCACACAAACATATCGCAATGAAATAAAATTAAAACTTAAAGAAATCAACACTTTATTTGTAGGACAAGACAACGAAAATTTAAATAGACTTAAAGCATAACTAGCAACTAATTTTACTATACCCACGTATTTCATTCTGTTTCCAACTGTACCGAATAGATCTTATTTAATGGTCAATCGCAATAATGCTGTGTCACAAAATACGATCACTTAGCGTTCTAAACCTCAAATTTTGTATGAAATTCCATTAATAGACAACTGTCTATTATAATGAACATAACGTCAATACTTTGTACGTCAATACTTTGTGCTTGTTATTTCGCTGAAAGACATGAAATCGATATAGCGATTATGTGAATAAAAGATGGAAATTGATGACAGTTTTAATGGTTCGGGAGCTCATCTAAAACTAGTATGTTAATAATCGCGGTCAATACCCCTTACTTTTGTTCTTATGTCCAATGAAAATTGATCTCGTGGAATGTGAAGGATCGCAGATATATTTGAACCGGTGTAACAGGCGGTTTATTTGTGTCTGCTTCGGATCTGATAATAATCTGGATGATTTCCTTCGCGAAACTGATTTATGGCGCATGTTGAGTTGAGTTTTTGTATTACTATTTTGGTAAAATGTTTATGGAATTTATACTGTAAAGCGTTTCCTCGAGGTCGGCGTACGGATATTGGATTATGTGTGAGAGTATTTGAAATCTGGTTTTAAGGAAATTTTGTTTGGAAAATACCAAAGAGAATACAAATATTTATTCTTCATTAAGAACGCAATATAGCAAAAATAGTTCTTAAATAACGTAACGTATTAGCCCAACAGTTAGACAATTACATTTATTTTTATCATAATAACAATAAGTATTACTTTTGCTACTTTTATTAAACTTATGTGAAATCGACGCGAGCAGTAAAATATGGTAGGTATTTAGCTATAAAATATAATACTTGCTGTAGTTTTAATTGAAAAACATAAGCGAAATATGTTAACGGTTGCCCTAATATGGCACAAGAATTAAGACGATGAAGCGTGAAATTATAAATTGCGGTACCTTACTGTACTAAATTAAAATAAAATATTGCGGCTTGCATTAAATATGCATAAAATACTTCGTGCATTAAAAAAGTGTCACTCGTACTTAATAATACCTAATAATATCGCATAGATCTAGAGATTGAAGACTGTCCACTAAAGTAGTTTGCATTCGTCACACACATAGAGTCATCTCTATCTAACTACCTATAGGCGTAACAGAGGAGATGGCTGTATGTCTTTTATAGTCGCGCCCATGTCGACTATTTTAGCGAAAGAACTGTCGAGAATTTCAAAATTTAAGGCTATACATTATGGACTGTATACGGACCGAAGTTATTAGGGAGGGTTTATGTTTGTAGCGACGCTAGCGCCACTCGCGGATGACGTCATCACTGTTCTACATCGCGCTGATAAAGTTTCTCAAGTAGGTTGCATAAATACAACTTCCAACTCTTTTCCATGAGACTTCAGTCCCCAGGCATGACATCCGCCCGGAGAGAGATCTCCCTATTGGAGTCCTCCCCAAACTATGTTCAATTTTAGTAAATTTTTTGTAGGTAAGTAGGTTTTTTAACTCTATTTTGTCGGAACCTTTTAGCGAAGCTGCCGAAATTCTTTACAAGTGTCTTTTGAATTAATTGTCCTTTTTTGGTTTTTAATTTGTGCTGTTTTTATCTATGTAGGTAATTAATTATATTGTCCTTTACGAAGCTGACATGTTCATCTCTGATCAAAGCCCCTAAATAAGTAAAGATTTAAATAAAAAAAGGCTCTGCATGCTATCTTATTTGCACAAGCAAGGATATGTACACGTTAAAATAACAAAACGGTCACCGTGAGGTTGTCTTAAACCATAAACCAAATATGTTTTAATTTTGCGCAAAAGACCGCATAACCAGAGCTTAAGATAGACTATAACATGGAAGGCAATAGTTAAATCAGTTATGATTATGACTGTCTGTCGCGTTCTAACATCCCGTCCAATATATTATATATGTAAATTAAATAGCGTAGTTCCTGCTTTCTATTTCACATAAATACTAGTATAAATCTATTTATTTCAAGCCTGCTAGTTAATGCATTTCAGTGAAAGTGCAATCTCTTAGTGCAACACGTAAGGTGTAAAACTAAATGCACCTTTCTTCCATATTTCTTTCACAGCGTCAGTTTTAATGTGTCAAACGTTACTTGATAAAAGCGATGCTAGAAATAGTACCAAAGTACCACGGCATTCAGACCTGCAAGCTTATTTGTCTCACTCAATTGTCGATTTACGGACAAAGACCGTCAAATTGAAGTGCATGGAACATGGGTCTACCGAATGCATCTAGATCGCTGGACCAGAATTGCTACCGATTGGGTTCCACACGACGAGCACCGGAGCAGAGGCAGACGAAGAAGGAGATGGCGGAATTGTTTGGAGCGTTTTTAGCCGTACTGGCGAGATTTGGCCAGAACCAGAAATTCCGGTGCACAACTTAGACGAATCCAATGACACCTCACTACTTACGTTGAAATCCGTCAAACAGTTTAAGCTGTAGAGACTGCAGAATTAAACATACATACATACGCTCGAAAAATATAACCCTCCTTCGGCAGTCGGGTAAAAAAGGCTGGCGATGATGATGATGAGTAGTATATAGGTATTCAGGTTCACGATGAGAAAGCGATAAATGAATCGTACGCAGATGAAGTCAGGGCTACACACTTCCGTTTTTATAAGTCGTAAATGATGTATTTGACTGTACTAAAGTTTAGCTTTTGAAGCTGACTGCACATATACTTCAAACAGACGAATGGAAAGACCTCTCTGCCGTTTTATGACGTATTATACTGCGCTACAGGTAATTGCCGTAATGGCGTAAGTGGATGGTTTGATTTATTGCTAAATGCTCCCGGCGCGAGCTTAGTAGGTAAACATGTGCAGGAGTGGCCACACAGAGTTGATAGCATTGCAAGTTGTCGAATAAAAAAGAAAGGAAGAAAAATATCTTGATTCACTGTAGAACTATTAGGTATTTGGTATTTCGTAGTTATATCAGGGCGGTCCAACTCCGCGTTTAGGTAAGATTTTACAAGTACGCGGCGGGTCCGCCCCGGCGGACTAAATTCACATGGCCGCCGCGCGCCCAGTCAGTTTTTATGACGTATTATAGTGCTACAGGTAATTGCCGTAATGGCATAAGTCGACGGTTTGATTTATTGCTAAATGCTTAGTAGGTACGCGAAGGAGTGGCCACACAGAGTTGATAGCATTGCAAGTTGTCGAATAAGATGGAAAGGAAGAAAGAAAAAAAGAAAAAAAGAAAAAAAAAATGTTTAACGTAACAGAAGTCAGAAATAAATTAAAACAATTAAAAGAAAATGGACATTGAACAGACGTTGAACAGGATCCCTTTCAGCATTGTGCCGCGAGTGAAAACACGGAGCTGGTTATCAGAGGGAACCCGACTTAAAGTAACATAAACAAAACAAAAAATACATAACAGGTAACAGTAAAAAGGCAACCGGTAGCATCCTAATCCTATCCTAACTAATATTTATCTACACACATATCATAAGTCTTCTATAATGCGTTCAGAAACCGTAGAAAATTACCAGCATTGCAGCACGTCGTCGCCTCACCACGACCAGCAGGTCCAGCAGTAAAGTAATAGTCATTTCGATATCGAATTCGATGTACCGAATTTGACAACCAACGTAATTTACAATCATAGTGAAATAAAACGGATCACTCACGTATATCAGTCGAGTTCAGTCCGACATGTATAATTAATAATGTGATATTTCTTTATTTTTTTTTACGAAAAAAAAAACAGTTTACGAAACGTCAGCTCGGTATGTTTGTCTATGATTTAAAAAAAACAATCAAATTCGTGACAGGTATGGGTATGATATATGCCTTCGGCTTCTGAACCCATCTTAGAGTACTTATAATATGTGTGTAGATAAAGTATTGCATGCACTCCACATAAATAGCCCTTAAAATACTCGTGTGATCTTATTATGAAACTCAGCTTCGCCTCGTTTCATAAAAACACACTCGTGTTTTAAGGACCCTCAATATGTAGCAGTTGCATAAACTACTATATAAATGCGAAAGTAATTCTGTCTCTTTGTCTTTCTGTCTCTCTGTCTGTCTGTTATCTCTTCACGGAAAAACCGCTGCACCAATCTAGATGAAATTTGGTAAGATGATAGTTTGAATATTGAGCAATAACATAGGCTACTTTTTACTAAGGAAAATTGTATAGTTCCCGCGGGATAGCGATAACAAAAATCTACGCGGACGAAGTCGTGGGCAACAGTTAGTAGCAAATAAACTTTAGCGACAATTTAAATAGTGCAATAAGGAAAACATATTATTTACTTACTTCATCATCATCATCATCATCATCATCAGCCTATCCACGTCCCACTGCTGGGCACAGACCTCCTCTCAGAATGAGAGGGCTTGGGCTATATAGTTCCCACGCGGTCCCAGTGCGGATTGGGAACTTCACACACACCATTGAATTGCTTCGCAGGAGTGTGCAGGTTTCCTCACGATGTTTTTCCTTCACCGAAAAGCTCATGATAAATTACAAATGTAATTTCGCACATAAATTCCGAAAAACTCAAGTAGTTCGGACCGAGAGATTGATATTTAGAATTTTTCTTATTTTCGCACCAGCTTTTAGTGTGGAAATAGGTCTCAAATCCTGATCCACAGTAGAACTATTACGTATTTAAAAGTTCGCGTCACGTGAATAACTTATCGGTATCGCCACACTGATACGATTATGCGATTTCAATGTAATGTTTACTATTATTATATGCAAAGTTTACATACATATACTTACAGCGTTCGTTTTAATGAACCGTCAAGACTTGCCAGGGATTAAGTCTATATGAACACCCCTGCAAGGTTTTTGTTTTCAAAAAAAGGAAACATTGTCCTATAATATACTTAGTGTCATTCCATGGAACTTGCTATGTAAACAAACCGCCATGGTAATAGTAAATTCATCATTCAGAGACAATTTCAACATGACGGTTTGTTTACATAGAAAGCTCCATAGAATGACACTATACATTCATTGGCTCTGCTGGTTGGCCATTTACATGGGAGAATTATTTTTCTAATTTATGTTTTTTCGAAAACAAACATTACAGCAGTGCTCACTGAAACTTAACCCCTGGCTGAAGATAGGAAAATGAGTTGACGAAATACGCAATGGACGAATGCGACTTGGACGAATCTCAATATGGACGTATTACGATACGGACGAAACGCGTTATAGACGAAACGCGTTAAGGATACTTGGCGAACCACGTAATGGTCGAACAGCGACTTTGACGAATCGCAATATAGACGAGTAGCGATATGGACGATCGAAGTACGATATGGACGGAACGCGTTATAGACGAACTGCGTTAAGGATACTTGACGAACCACGTAATGGTCGAACTGCGACTTGGACGATTCGCAATATGGACGAATAATATGGAATAATAAATATGTTATACGAAAAAGTTTGAATTGCTTTTCAAGACAATAGATAAATGTTACGGAACTAGAAAGCTCGTATAAATGATAAAACGTCTATTAAAATAAATCAAGTTTTCGTGAACGTTTTACGGGATTTTTACAACGTTCAACGTTTAACAGCGTTCATGATAAAGAACAACACCGAGCTGCACCGAGTAGCCGCGCGAGCAGAGCGTTGGCGCGCAGTGCTCATTTCACTACCGCCGAAGCGGTGCTCCCAGAGGAAGAAACATGTCGGGCTATACTCGATTGACATATACGTGAGGTAGTTTCATGTATTATTACAATTTGTACGAAAATTTGAATCCTGCGTAACGTAATCGAGTAGTAACGTTATCGAGAAATTTGTATGAATTGGAACTAAAATTCTGTATGAGGTTTCCCAATTTCGATACGATAACGTAACGTCACGCAGGATTCGAAAACTCTTGCACGGCCTACATTATCAAAAAGCGAAGCAAAAATCCACCTCTACATTTCTGATAAGCGTTCTGCGAAATTATTTTTTCATTAATTAAAAAAATAAATGTTCCAACCACGTGCTACCGACGCCATTAACAGCCGTAAAGGCCGCCGTCCACTCGGCGCAGCATGTTGCGATAAGGGTAGCGGCTCACAGTAATTACGCGCGACGGATAATAATATGAAATGTTTGCTGAAACGGTTCATATTACCATTTAAAAGTAACTAAGGTGAAAGTCCTTACGTTTGTCGCCTTCGTATCTATAATTGACACCCTGTATGACACCTTTGTTGCTACGAATTAAGATTTCAAGTTAATACGAGAGTGCCATAGAAAACGTGAAAAGTCCAGGACTAAGCCAAAATCAAGGACGATAAAACCAAGAGGACTGCCAATGGCTATACAATGTCGCGTTCCTGTAAAATAATGAGCCTGCTGTAGCTAGTTTCACTATAGAGAGGTCTCTGTACCATTAATTTTGTATGACACTTAGACCTCTGGCTAACACAATAGCGCCATCTATGAACTGAAAGAAAAAACGAATTTAGATGGCGCTATTGTATTAGCCAGAGGTCTAAATGTCATACCAAATGAATGGTACAGGGTAAAACTAGCTACAGCAGGCTTATTATTTCAAAGGAACGCGACATCGTATACGATATGGACACTGGCAGTCCTATATCTGGTTATATGGTGGGTATGTATATATGGTTTTTTGTGGTGTAGTGTTTTTATAACATTATTTTAATATATTTTTTTTGCCTTGACAACTCTCTTCTGGGGACGAAACTATTTTGACATTGTATTATTATTCATTGTTTTATGACTTATTATTTTCGTTTGTTTATTTCATTTATTGACGATCTCAACAGAAATTCTTATATTTTTGACATGTAGTATTTATATAATGTAATTTTAATGTTGAGTAAATAAATAAATCTAAATCTATCTAAATCTTAGTTTTATGGTCCTTGGCCAAGATTAACATTTATTTTATTAGCGGTATACATTTTGTTTTCCTCATAGAAGTTAACACAATTACAAGTAGTGTCTTAATTTTACTTAGAAAATTCTGATTTTTAACCGACTTCAAAAAAGGAGGAAGTTCTACGTTCCACTGTATGTATTTTTTTTTATGTATGTACATCGATTACTCCGTCAATTGTATACTCCTGAGGTGGTCCCATTGTCACCAAGTCATGATCTGATGATGGGATCCAAGGGAAATCGAGGGCAACCCTCAAATTTTATAGGCACGCATTATGTGTTTCATATATTTTCAAAGGCTATTCAAGTATTTGCGTCTGGTAGTCATCATGTCATGTTGATGAGCTGATGATGGAAGGTATAACTCCTTAACGGTTAGGAGTTCGAGGATAATTCTGAGAATGTTAAATCTTTATTTTAAAGGGTACATTCCTGAGGTGGTTCCATTGTCACCAAGTCATGATCTGATGATGGGATCCCAGGGAAATCGAGGGCAACCTTCAAATTTCATAGGCCCGTATTATGTGTTTCATATATTTTCTAAGGTTATTCAAGTATTTGCATCTGGTAATCATCATCTCACGTTGATGAGCTGATGATGGAAGGTACAACTTCTTAACGGTTAGGAGTTGGTGGATAATTCTGAAAATGTTAAATCAACATAAAATTGTGAAGTAAAAATCTTTTAACAAAAAAGTAAAACCGCCTCCAAAAAAATCCTTAGAAATAAAACGTAAAATAATCCTCTAAAGCCTAAAATTTTATGGCCTAGCACTAAGTAGCAGAAATATGAAGTCGGTGCCTCATTCAAAGAATATTGCGCTCGCACCGCACCGACTTCATATTTCTGCTACTTAGTGCTAGGCCATAAAACTTCAGGCTTTAGAGGATTCTTTTACGTTTTTTTTTTCTAAGGGTTTTTTTGGAGACGGTTTTACTTTTTTGTTATAAAATATGGGGCGTATGGCTTTATCGCTTTATTCAAAATAAAATAAATAATATCGGCTTTGGACAGGATGTGAGTTCGCAATATTTGGTGCAGAGACAACATAATATTGTTTTAACGTATTTGTTGGATTGCATTTGCTCGGACACGCCAATTAACTTTATTAATCGACCGATTTAATGCCTATGTTCTATATAGAGAAATAAAAATAAGAAATAATTTATTGTCACAACATACCTAACTACAATGTCGCAGATCGGTGTTGGATGGTCGAAAAATCCATGACGAGGAGTGGTTTAGGACATTGTCGTATAAGCGAGCTAAAAGACACCAACGCAGTTCTGGTTCTCCGCGCGCCTCCCATCCTTCCTTTACCAGCCAGGCTTGCGGTTGAGTTTGCCGCTCCCGTATTGGCTTGCACAGCCACCAGAAACGATGCATTACCTCTACTTGACACTGCTTAAACATACTGCAATAGACTATAAGGCCAATGATGATGATGACCTAACTACAGGAATTATATAAAAACACATAAAAAAAAAGAAACTAGCTACGTTCCGGCAATAGGTACCAGTCTCAGCATATGCTAGGTTACATGGCGACATGAACCTAGCGCTGATTTGCAGACTGACCCCTCTCTGAGAAGAAGTAATTTTGATCGACGAACGTATGAGAGACTACGTATCTATAATATTTAAAAAAGGAAGATGATTTATTGAATCAGGCGTTAATTTTCGGAGGTCCATGTTTATGAACTAAAAACAATTACTTCGCGGGTGAGCTAAATAACCGTTCTCAGTTCATAGGAAGATGTTTGTCTGACCCATCAATCAACTCATAGCCCAAACCGCTGGAGCGAACAATTATGCCGGCATAGAAAGAAAGAGTCCATCGACATTGTGTGGGACCAGAGGGTAGAGTACGACTTTTCGAAACCTGCGTCACGTAAAATCTTATAGTAAACCTTGTCGAGTTTGTATGACGTTTGGAATAGCGCCCGCCCGTGAGCGTATTTGGAACAAAAATTTAGTATGAGGTGTCTCGATCTCGATACGATAACCGTAACGTTACGCAGCATTCGTAGAGTCGTGCTCGACCCTCAGAGCGTGTAACATTTTGCGTAGGTATTTTGACGAGTGTAGAGGTAATTTATAGTGAGGCAATACCGCGATTAACAACTCCAACTTTTGTGGTTGTGTTTGAGCATTTTAATTGTTAAACAGCAAGGTATTTTAAAGTTAAGGTTTTAAGGTGGGCGGGGCACATTGCTCGCAGGACCGATGGCCGATGGGGCCAGAAGGTTCTCAAATGGTGTCCACGGACCGGGAGACGAGCTGTCGGTGGGCCTCCAACAAGATGGAGGGAGGAACTGGTAAAGAGCGCGGGACCGCGGTGGATGCGGAAGGCACAAGACCGGTCTGAGTGGCGAGCCTTGGGGGAGGCCTATGTCCAGCAGTGGACGTATTTCGGCTAACATAATGATGATGATGAAGGTATTTTGTTTTTAAAACCTAACGTCGCACGTGGAAAGTGGTCGGGAGCAGACGTAAGGATACTGTTCAAGTGTTCATATATTATAGACACTAGGTACTATTTGGGTAGGTGTAGCGGTAATAGCTACCGTATTATTACGTTACTATATTATATCAGTTATGTACAGAGTTTTGGTTATGAACTCCAACAATTTGGTTAAATCTATTCGAAATCACCGTCCGTGACGACTTTGCTTAAAGTTATATGGAATGGAGTAAAGATAACAAAGTTCCTTATCCGTTCGTCAACAGTCAAAGTTCAACCGGTTACGTGTCACTTCTCAGGTTCGACAGCTAATTACAATTATAATTACCGCTCATTACTAGCTCACGTCATCGAAGTGCCACGCCAGTTTTGTGAAAACTTAGGGTCTCGTACCAAAATGGTGCCAACGATACAAGATCCTGCTATTAAACTTCTAAAAACTTACTGGAACAAGAATAGATAAAGACAACCGAAAGATAGGATAGTTAAGAGATCGAACCAGAGCCTTGACATTCCGAGTGACGTGCTTAACATATCGTGCTACGTGCTAACGTCACCTGGGGTAAAAGCGGCTGTGGGGTTATTGCGTCCATTTGAGTTATTTTTAAACAATGTGAATAACAACAGCTCCTGCCGACTTATGTTAGATACATTCGAATGTGTCAATAATTTCATATCCACGCAATAACCCAATTTTACCCCAGGTGACCTTACACCAAGCAATTGGTAAACACGTCATAAATGTACAATATTTTTTTGAATCCTACTGTAACTTGAATGGCTGATGGCTGTATAATTTTGAACCGTAATAGATAGACACTTGAAATTTGAAACTGTAGCCGTTACAACAATAAGCAATGGAAATAAAATTTGTTCAAAATTAACGAGTGGTCCCGATACAACGCAAGCGGTTATTCGGCGTTTTTGCTGGACTTTATTCATAAAAATTGGATGTGCAGAACCCTTCGGATACGAGTCTCACTCGCATCTGACCGGTTTAAAAAAACTCAGATAATAGTAAGGTAAATCTGACGACAGTTTGAGTGGGCAAAACATTACTTTAAATGCTTGCGAGAAATCGTGATTATTTGGGAAACTTGTTCGGTGATTAATGGTTTAGAAATTACTGGTTGTTAAGTAAGATACGATTATGAGCGTCGTCGTTAACATTTTGGAGTAAAAATTTAATTGTGAATACGTGAGCAAGTGCATAAAAATTAGAATGTGTGTAAAAAGCCTTGATAGTCTAGTGGTTCGACCTATGGCCTCTCAAGCATAGGGTCGTGAGTTCAAACCCTGGCTCGCACCCCTGAGTTTTTCGGAATTTATGTGCGAAATATTTGTAACTTATCATGAGCTTTACCGTGAAGGAAAACATCGTGAGGAAACTGGCACACTCCTGTAAAGCAATTCAACGGTGTGTGTGAAGTTCCCAATCTGCACTGGCCCCGCGAGGGAACTTTAGCCCAAGCCCTCTCAATCTGAGAGGAGGCCTGTGCCTAGCAGTGGGACATAAATAGGCTGATGATGATGATAACGTGTCAAAAGCAGCTCATCACTTTTGTAAGTTCGTACATTGTCATATTAATCACGTATGACGTTTCGTATCTTTCTGTAGAACTACAAGGTACATATGACGCTATTTCACTCGTAATGACGAGTTATTTTAAGCTTTGGATGTGTTTTTTGTCTATAAACTATTAACCGAAACTGCCATATTAAACACAACGTTTTCATTAGACCGTTATTTTCCAGTATTTAATGAAATTAGTATGATCAGCGAATCTCCGTGTGACGCAAACTATGCGTCAGAGTGAAATCCTTCTAATTTGAAGATCACGATTTGGTTAGACTAATGCTAGTATAACGCAACACTGATTAAATACTTCATAAATGAATATTGACTTACCAACACCATGGACTTCGGGTTAGCGCTTGAAAACGTCCGAACCAAAAGACCACTAATTTGCAAAAAATACCACTAATCGAGCATCAGTGAGTCCTAGCTCGGTTGAACGACAGCGCTTAACGCACGGCTGTAATCGAAAAAAAAAAGAATTTTGAAAATCGGTCTACAATTGACGGAGTAATCGATGAACATACATAAATAAATAAAAAAAATAAAAATAAAAATACATACAGTGGAACGTAGAGCCTTCTTTTTTTAAGTCGGTTAAAAAATGCCGTGTTGTACTGGGACACATTTTTAGTGAATTTTGTAGTAGACCCAAAGTCCATGATGTTGGTAAGTCAATGTAAATGACAAGTTCATACCTACCTAACCAAGAAAAGTAAATAATACTACGTTACCGTTCCAAAGTCCGTCAGTCAATCCAGATAAAACCAGGATAGATACAGTCTGTGCTGCATTAAGTGCACAGTGCAACGAATATAAAAATACATACAAATATACTTTTAAAATACTCAATGAAACATGAATATACAGAAAAAAACCAGAAAAATGCCAACCCCGGATATCGAACCCGGATCCTCGACACTCTTTGTCGCGTGCCATACCCTTTCACCAATATTGGCATTATAATTTTTTGTCTTAGACAATGATGTCACGGGAGAACCGTAAAAAATTTTGGGAAAAAATACAGAAAGATACTCAAATTGAGATCATAAATACATACAGCCAAAACAGTCAGCTAATGGTAAGTACTGACCGAGCGAGCGAAGAGTCTCCGTTTCAGATGGGGCAAGAATTCTTTGGTATGTCCATCGGGCTGCCCTGTTGCCTGTTGTTCTCTCTACAGGTCGCACCTCTCAACCGATTCTCGTGAAATTTTGTGAGCAGGTCCGATAAAATTATATGGACGTTTTTGTCTATTTAGTTTTTGGGAATTAAAAAAAAGAAGACAGTTTACGTCTCGCCACCGGCGTAGCGTGTGCTCCCAGAGGAAGGACTACGGATTAGTGCGAAACATGTCGGGCTATACGAGTATAGTCGAGACTGACATACGTGAGTGATCCGTTTATTTCACTAAAAAGGAAAGATGTTAAAAAAATGAGCTCGCATGGTCTACAGCTCACAGAGAAACTAGTAAACTAGTTTATTTACCATAAAATTTATACAACATCACAAATCCAGTAAGCGCCGGAAAATTCAAACTTGTACAATGAACAATACATTTAAAAAAAATTATATTACAATCAATCTCAAAGTGTCAAATAGTATGAGAATTGTTTGTTGTCGATACGTGCCACTAGTATAGCGCTGCTAATGTGCCCATAGCAATTCAGACGTAAACGCGAACGCGATCGAGATGTTTTTATTCTCCGTTGATTACACTAGATGCTCTGAAGTCGGAGTCTGAAGCCCCTATTTCACCAACTTTACAACTGTCGGTTTGTCATGACAATCCGAACTACATTTCTTGGCCAGTACGAAGCGCGCCAAAACAAAAGCTCTTCTTGTCAGCAATTGACACCAAATTGTCATTGAAAACTGACATTGGTAAAGTTGGTGAAACAGGGGCCTTATGGCTCCTCAGGCACGCGAGGTGTTGGAGATTGCGAGCGAATGAAACCACATTCTGTTGTAATCTTAGTTTCCCTGTTTGTGAAATGTACACAGTGGTTCCTTTCTGAGGGTCGAGCACGACTTTACGAAAGCTGCGTAACGTTACGGTTATCGTATCGAGATCGCGAAACATCATACAAAATTTTAGTTCCAAATACGCTCACGGGCGGGCGCTGTTCCAAACGTCATACAAACTCGACAACGTTTACTATTCGATTTTACGTTACGCAGCTTTCGTAAAGTCGTGCTCGACCCTCAGCATAGCTCTAAAAAGTAGCGTGAAGTGTCATTTGCGGCGGAACCATGTAACCTGCGCAGGCGACTCGTGCGTGTATAATTTGTGCTATTGTTCAACGCACGGGAACGAGAGGTGTATTGTACCTCATTTAGTGTACACTCGACTTTTAAAGTCTAGAAAATGTAGGTGCTGTGTTAGGGTGCCTTTCCACCAGAGATGTGCTATGCTACGTATGCACGTACGTATGCTATGGATGCATTTGATTCCACCAATCATATTCATTGCTTTACATAGTATAGCAGTGATGGAAACAGGTGCAGCCCGGCTCTCACACTATTTTTTTCGGAATTTATGTTCGAAATTACATTTGTAATTAGTCACGAGCTTTTCGGTAAAGGAATTTCTCCTGCGAAGTAATTCAACGGCGTGTGTGCAGTTCCCAATCCGCAGTGGGAAAGCATAGGGAACTATAGCCCAAGTTCTCTTATTCTGAGTGGAGGCCTGTGCCCAGCAGTGGGAGGCAGAAGAGGCTGGTGATGACGTTAATGAAGAAAATGTAGAGCCTGTATTAAAGTACAGTGTACAATTCTAAAGCGTATAGCCAAACTGAAATGGCAGTGGGCTGGTCATATTGCCCGAAAATCAGACTTGTGGTGCAGGTCCGTCCGGATCGCTACCACCATCTTACTCGTTAATCCTGCCGCTAAGCAACAGTGCTTGCACTGTTGTGCTCCGGTGTGGAGAGTTAGACAGCCGGTGTAATTACGGGCACAAGAGGAATTTCATCTTAGCCCTCTAGGTTGGCAACGCATCTGCAAATCCTCCGGAGTTGCGGGTGTCTATGGGCAGTGGTGATCACTTTCCATCAGGTGACCCACTTGCTCGCTTGCCTTCCTCGTTGTATAAAAAAAAAGGAATTTACTGGAATGGAGACCGTGGGAACATAAGAGACCGGTTGGAAGACCTCAGATGCCCTGGAAGGACGACATTGTAAAAGTGGCAAGAACTGGATGCTGACAGCCCTGAGGGCCGAGCACGATTTTACGAATGCTGCGTAACGTTAGGATTATCGTATCGAGATCGAGAAACCCCATACTAAATTTTAGTTCCAAATACGCTCACGGGCGGGCGCTGTGCCAAACGTCATACAAACTCAACAATGTTTACTATTCGATTTTACATGACGCTGGTTTCGAAAAGTCGTGCTCGACCTACAGAACATAGCGATATGGAGACGGTTGAAGGAGGCCTACACCAAATTGGTTGAGGAAGGCTTAAGATGATGTATAGTTCACACCATAGGTATGTTTACATTGACAGCTACCTGCATGTTTTAATAGAAAAGCAAAATTATCGATGGCCATTTTAAAGATTTTCAGATTGCCTTATTGTTCTAGCATGAAAAGTCTGGGCTGAGTGGTCGTAATATATTTTAGCAAATCATTAGACCAAGTAAACTATGCAAAGATCACTATTACTTCTTAATTTATTGAACGAATTGCTTCACTTTTGATGTTGACTGTACTTTTATAACATCACACTTATTGTGTGTTGTGATTAGTAATAAAAGTGTAATATTTTACGTGCATTGAACCGTGCTTATCGCAATCCAAAAATTTTCTTTTTAATACTGCCAAGCTATTTAAGACATTGATAAAAATGTTAAATTTCGAATAGAACGCCTGCATACAGACACCGGTTTGGCTGAATGAGATATGTCACTGGATGTTTCCATGGTCTATTTTACTTTTTAAAAAGTTAAAAACAAATGAAAAACAGTCCAGCAATCCGATTTATGGACAGGTAATCGCGCCTGCAATGTAATGCGGCCGTCAACAAGGCACTTCGTGTTCTGTTACTTCGAGTAAAATGACAACATTTCCGACAATGTTTGAGAAAAAATATTATTATTATGTATTTTTATTTTAACGTCTTAGGGTAGGTTTTTACAATATTCATATAAAAAGTAATAAAACAATATTAATACAAAATATAAAAACATTATAAAAACCTAACCTAGAGTGCCGCCGGTAGCGAGGCGGGGCCTAAGCTACCGGTGGTCAGGGCGACAGAGAGAGGAACCTCCTGACTATCCGAGCCGTGTCCAGGAGTACCGCCTCCTGTATCTGACCCTTGACCCAACCACCTAGCGAGAGCCTTTTAAGGTGATGGTCAAGGCTCTTCGCTATTAGACCGTTCGCCGAAACGACTATCGGGACAGTGATCTTCGAATCAACAGGCCACATGGCGGTAACTTCGTGAGCCAAGTCAAGGTACTTGCTGACTTTGTCCTTCTCGGCCTTCACGAGGTTCACGTCATGGGGGATCGTGATGTTATTATTATTATTAATTTTTCTTGCCACTTACCTAATAAACTTAAGCTGGCAATCCAGCTGGCTTGCTGGTCATTGACTGTGAATCCTCCGATATTTTTTCCATCCTGCAACGACGCTATTGCTGGTGACATGTAGCCTTTGCTCAGCCCTGCGGCGAAAGGGCCAAGCGAGACAGCGAGAGCTGCCAGTATCTGTGGGAGAGGGAGACAGCGATATAGTTTTTGGTTAGGGTTGACACTTTTTGATAAAGGACTTGTTCGTGGTTTTCTGTCTGCTTGTTTATAGTGAGCTGAACCCACTTATTACTTATACACTTATTATCATTTAGTAATTCGTGAAATTCAATGAACGATAAAATCCCAATATTTGACACATTAGTTCCAATAATTGACACCCATTTAAAAGATTAAAAGTGCCATATAAATTACAAGAGTCCATCCCTACAAGTCTTGGTATAAAACAACGACACAAATATGACTTAAAAACATTTAAAATTTATCGATATTAACATCCCAAACATGGGAAGTAAGCGTGTTCACTTATTTTAAACTACATTAAACTTCCCAAAACAACGTGAAAATAAACATTAAAAACATAAATCTAGGGTTCAGACAACTACAAAGATATATCGCTTTGAAATAGTAACATAGTGTGTAATATAGTATACAGGACGTGCAGGGAAGCGATCAGTATTCGAACACCCTGTTGTGAAGTGTTGAATGGCTAGGGATGGGACAACGGTCGATAGATCTAGAAGGATATATCAAAAAACCGGCTAAGTACGAGTCGTACTCGCGCACCGACGGTTCCGTCTCTGAGGCTTTTCGGATTTTTGCTTTGACTTGTGCTATGAGCGCTGGTTTCGTGACAAGCTTTTTTTTTAATATATAAGAGGGGGCAAACGAGCAGGCGGGTCACCCGATGTAAATCAATCACCGCCGCCCACGGACACCCGCAACACGGCAGAAATCAGGGCTGACCCTTTAAGGAATAGGTGGGCTCGTTTTTTAAATATTCCTAAGTTTCATGATATTATGCCACTGGAAAGTACAAAATTGGTTTCGATATACTTCGAATCGACAAACAAAGTGACGGAAAGTAATTTTTTTCATTGTGTGATACGAAATTCTAAAATCACGTAGCGGTTAAAGGTTAGACTGCATATAGTATTGAAACCGATATAAAACTAAAGCGTTTTTTTTATGCGACAAGTGCTACGTTAAACGCAATGCGTTTGACGCACATCTTTTTACATCAGATAATCTAATTACCAAGCATTGTTTTACGCGGTGAACGCAGCATTGAACTAACGAAGCAAAAGTTGATCGCTTGCGTCTAACGCTGCGATTTGCGCACAAAACAACCGAGTGTTTTACTGTGTTTTTTACTTTTCACAAAATAAGAACGTGCATCTATTTGGTGACGTGTCAAAGTTGACTTGTGACCACATTGAACTAAAACGGTCAAACAAATACCAAAGAAGTATTCTAAGTCTAAGTTTTAGTTATGTCATTTAATAGTATTAATTTTTGCATCTATATTTGTACAGTCAGCAGCAATAGTTGCTAAGTAAACGAGGCGCTAACAATGATCTGCACAAGCTCTTATGTCTATAACAATAGAGCCGTGCTCAGATCATTGTGAACGCGTCGGCTGCTAAGCAACCGAAGCGGTCACAATGATCTGCACAAGCTCTTATGTCTATAACAATAGAGCCGTGTTTAGATCATTGTGAACGCGTCAGCTGCTAAGCAACCGAAGCGGTCACAATGATCTGCACAAGCTCTTATGTCTATAACAATAGAGCCGTGTTTAGATCATTGTGAACGCGTCGGCTGCTAAGCAACCGAAGCGGTCACAATGATCTGCACAAGCTCTTATGTCTATAACAATAGAGCCGTGTTTAGATCATTGTGAACGCGTCGGCTGCTAAGCAACCGAAGCGGTCACAATGATCTGCACAAGCTCTTATGTCTATAACAATAGAGCCGTGTTTAGATCATTGTGAACGCGTCGGCTGCTAAGCAACCGAAGCGGTCACAATGATCTGCACAAGCTATTATGTCTATAACAATAGAGCCGTGTTTAGATCATTGTGAACGCGTCGGCTGCTAAGCAACCGAAGCGGTCACAATGATCTGCACAAGCTCTTATGTCTATAACAATAGAGCCGTGCCTGGATCATTGGATCCATTGTTGCTGCTAACTGTACGATAGAATGTTTACTACTCTTTTGGTGTGTAGTCTAAACTATGGTTGTTATCAAATTCTTTATCGACATTGTGCGGCG
Source organism: Clepsis dumicolana (assembly GCA_963691665.1). Taxonomy (NCBI): domain Eukaryota; kingdom Metazoa; phylum Arthropoda; class Insecta; order Lepidoptera; family Tortricidae; genus Clepsis; species Clepsis dumicolana. Next base: position 949,683 of record OY829527.1, read on the forward strand.
CACTGCAATTATAACAGTTCCACGCGTCATCGTATTTATAAACTGAATTAACTTAAACTTAACTTTAGCGTTTGATTACGTTCATAAACACGTTTCGCTTATATTTAGAATACTATAAATCGCTCATTTATAATTAAATCTTCATAAAACAAACTACGAACTATAGATTAGATTAGATTAGATTTATTTATTACAATTTGAAAATTACATATATTACTTGACATGTCAAAATATACTTCATTCACAAAAAGATCTTCATTAATTCAATAATAAAAAAAAACACATAAAATAATTAGGTAAATTCAAAGTAGGAAGATGTCCCCGTAATATTTAAAATGTCAAAAGTTAAGAATAAAAAAAAACACAAGATAATATCATTAATTGAATAGGTAAGAGATAAAATAAAAAAATACTGAATGTCAAAGAAATAAAAATAACAGGTAACATTAAGTCGCGTAATGTGAGAATGTCAATATTTACAGTAAATTAAAGGTACAAACTATGGTACAGAAAAAATAAAAAATAAAAATAAAATACATTACAATGACAAATAGTTTCGCTGTACTCTTTCACAGAGTACAGCGATTTATTTAAAAAAAGGTTTTTCAGTTGAAGTATTAGCCTGCTATTACACTTGCAAGTTTTTTTTAAGTTGCATTCCACTGCGGCTCACGTCAGACTACTTCTAACTTATTCGCTGCACGGAGTTGCAATGTAAAACAACTTGCAATTTTCTTATTTCTAGTGTGAATTCAGGATTCAATTCAATTTGCATCTAAAACGTGACAGTGGCACCCTCGTTTTAGTAATCTATTCTTTGGTATCATATTGTGCCTTTTACTATAACGTTTTTAGCCTGCATGAAATATGTACAGTCAGCAGCAAAAGTAGCTAAGCAACGACGCGTTCACAATGATCTAAGCATTGCTCTATTGTTATAGACATAAGACCTTGTGCAGATCATTGTGACCGCTTCGGTTGCTTAGCTACTTCTGCTGCTGACTGTACCAAACAATGTCAGCCTTATTCAAATTGTGCGTTGTTGTCTTTTCTAGTACGACTGCAGTATTAATTCAATGCCCGACAAAAAAACATGTTAAAAAAATATATCGATGTCGATAGAAATCTAGTGTCATCCCCTCACTATGCACTTTATCTGAAAGCGTTGGGATTGTACCAATATTTCGGCCAGGTCAACGGCCGACACACTGCCTCACATTTACACTGACAAACCAAAGTCGCTCCTATTACAATGACGCACGATTCAATTGACTGCACTCGTAAAGTGGTTTCAAGGCACGTCACAACGAACAGTTTAAACCGTCAAAATAGACTTTATCGCAACGAGTTATTGCTTAAATTGAACGCATTTTCATAGTGGTTAAATGGTACCTTAATTTGCGCCCCAGCGAGTGTGACGAGACAAAAAGAGACCTTAGCGTAATAAGTTTACGAGTCAAATCGAGTGCAATGTTAAAATGGTAACGACTGTCAATTATGTCAGCTATGACTGATAGTAATCGTAACGTCATTGCGTTATCTGGTTTGTTGAATGAATTGATGTAACTGCCGTGACGGATAAAAATCTGGGGCTTAGTAACATAATAACGTTGACATATTAACATGAAACTACCGTGAGACTCAATCATAGTGAATTATTAACTCAAATTTGTAGTGGGAGAGCCATATGCTGCCGTAAGAATGGGTTGGCTCGTCCGGGGAAGTACCACCCTCTCGCAGAAAATCGGCGTGAAGCAACATCACCCCTGTTGCGTTTCGTCCGGTCAGTGAGAGTGCCCAAGGCCTGATCCCCCCCATCTCACTATCCTTTTTTCTAATTAAAGGCCGGCAACGAACTAGTGACTCTCTTGGGGTTGCGGGTTCTCATGGGTAGCGGTGATCGCTTACCATCAAGTGACCCGCTTGTTCGTTTTCCTCCCTCTTTAATAAAACAAAATAAAAATAATGACAATTCGTTGTCAATTGCTGACTTGAAGAGCTTTGTTTTAGCGCACTTCATATTGGCAAAATATTCATATTGGAATGTAGCTCGAATTGTCATTGTAAACTGACAATTGTAAAGTTGGTGAAACAGGGGCCTAGGAGTGAACGACAATTTGTAAACAAAATTCTTAATAGACATATTTTTTAAACTTAAGCCTGCCTCGACTCTTTTATTTACCGTTTCAGAGGGTCGAGCACGACTTTACGAATGCTGCGTAACGTCACGGTTATCGTATCGAGATCGAGAAACCTCATACTAAATTTTAGTTCCAAATACGCTCACGGGCGGGCGCTGTTCCAAACGTTATACAAAATCTACGTTTACTATTCGATTTTACGTGACGCAGCATTCGTAAAGTCGTGCTCGACCCTCTGAGGCGGAGTAAGAAGGAATGTAGTTGTGTGTGTTTACGATTGAACGAAAGTAATTATTGATACTTCTTTTTGGTTAGACAAAAGATCAAATCGACACTTTTCTTAAAATTTTAAACGCTATGGCGCTTACGCCATGCGTTTTGAGCGCATTTTGACTAGCTCTTTTTCTATTGACACACGCGTTACTGGATAGCGTTGTCCCGCTTGTGTGAGTAAACTCCTTCCCCAAAACTATCGCCGATAGAATTTTGCAATTTTTTTTATACGACAAGGAAGGCAAACAAGCAAATGGGTCACCTGATGGTAAGTCATCACCACAGCCCATAGACACTCACAACCCCGGGGGGTTTGCAAATGCGTTGCCAACCTAGAGAGCTAAGATGAAATGCCTCTTGTGCCCGTTATTACACCGGCTGTCTTACTCTCCACACCGGAACACAACAGTGCAAGCTTAGCGGTAGGATTAGCGAGTAAGATGCTGGTAGTGATCCGGACGGACCTCGCATTAGGTCCTACCACCCGCGGAATGACAGGTTAGAGTTTGTCTTACCTGTGTCCTGTAAAATCTGTCAATCCTGCCGTCATTGGACCGCCTTATCATCACTCTGGTCTCTGCGTTTGTCATTTTCTCGTTCGCCGCCAAAAAGCTTTTGTCGCACATATGTACACTCGGTTTTGTACTTTAAAGTTAGGAGTCTGGAGCTTACTTTGGAGTAAACCTTTTGCGTCGCTTGTGTCACTTGATGTTCATTTTGTGGATAGCTGCAACAAAAAAAATCTAGTGTTAAAATATAGAAATAAAAAATAAATGTCAGGATTGTCTGGACATTTGAGGTGAAGTTTACGGAGCTATTAAAAAAATATACCTAAATATTTGTGATCTCATGGTACGGTCGAGGAAATTAATTCTTGACCCACCATGGAACCTTTTCACAGTAAACGTCATAGTGACATCGTATAGGTTGACAAGGAATATCGTTATGACGTTTAGTATGAAAATAGAAATAAATAATTTCCTCGACTGTACTTCTTAGTCACAATCGACTGGCGTAATCATCATCAAAAGTACCTAAGTATAAGTACTTTGTATCTTACCGCAATACACGCACATTTGCCAATCATTTATGACAGTTTGTAGAGCGACAAGATGTCATTTACCTAACATGAAGTGTTAGGTACTATAGTATGGTAATGTCGCTTATAATATTTCCTGGGCCAGCCGTTTTTCGGAATATTTAAAAAAAATTACGTATTTAATTCTGTGTTGTATGTATATATTTTTTGAGATCGGAATAAAACAGAAATCCATACATAGCTCAAAGCAATTTCTAGATTTATTTATTTTATTTATGAAAAAAAAAAAACAAAAAAAAAAAGGAAAATTTTAATTTTCTTGGACCATTTATTAGGTAAAACAAAATAAAATCACTGTATTGATTCAGGCGTAACTTTGCGGAGGTCCATGTTACAAGTAACGGATTAAATTAATTTGCTCCTCCGCGAAGTAGTGCAGTATAGTCATGCAAAATAGCCTCGTCTGCGCTGAGTATTTATTTTCATGCACTAATTTTTCCGCCCTCCCTCGGCAAATTAAAAATAAAATAATCAACGCAAACGCTACTAAACCCACAACCAAAACTACCACCACCAGTAAATAGTACCGGACACGTGTTTCGCCTCTCTCCGAGGCATCCTCAGCGGACGTCGTCGATGTTGACACCCCGACCGTCAGTCGAACTGACGCTGAGCTGAGTTTTGGTTGTGGGTTTAGTAGCGTTTGCGTTGATTATTTTATTTTTAATTTGCGGAGGGAGGGCGGGAAAATTAGTGCATGAAAATAAATAAACTCAGCGCAGACGAGGCTATTTTGCATGACTTTACTGCACTACTTCGCGGAGGAGCAAATTAATTTAATCCGTTACTTGTAAAATAAAATCACGTCTTATATATTATTCGCATTATGTAGGATACCTTTTAAAGTTGGTGCTTCGATAGGTAGGTAAGTACCTACACTTTTTTCACTAATATCAATTTACTTAATAAAAACAAGTGTATGTTGAGAAGACGCTAACACAACTGAGAGAATTGAGACCATTCAGTAGATGCCATTGATTGTACATCAAAACAATCATTGTGTGGCGGTTACGGCGCCGGGTGAAACTGCTTAACCGACGGAAAACACTTTTGGTGATTCGTATCGAATTGTCGCCAATGCTGCTTCAATTAGGATCGGTGGTGAGGAAAATTACTTATTAAATGATGCCGTACTTGGGAGTACCTAGTTGTCTCAGAATACCAATTAGGTAGTTGAAATTTCAATTGGCTTTATTTCTTTTCGCATTTTATTAATGACAGACACAAAAAGAAAAGTGCCATGTAGGTATGTTTAACGTGTGTATCTGTGTCATTTGTCTGTGGCATCGTGCCATCTAAACATAATGTAAAAAGCTTTGGATACAGTTTCTTTTTAATTAAAAGCTAATTTAATTGATATGGTTCATAGCTAAGGTTCGTAAAGTCTTTTCAGTTCTTTTTGAGATATGCCCTTTGAAACATAGTAACGCTCTGCTCCGGAGCCTACCGGCGGCGATAAGCGGCATGTGCGCGGTTCATATTGCTGGCACTAATTAGTGCCACCAAATTGGCAACAAAGGCGGAGTACCGAAGGGTCTGTCTACAAGCGTGCTTAGCCCATTGTCATGTCAATTTGCAAACTTGATAGCTATGTCGGTGACTTTGGTTCTGCCATGGATTTCCACGTTTTTAATTCTATCACGTAGAGAAACTCCGAGCATAACTCTCTCTATAGCACGTTGCCTATCTCTAAGTTTATTTAAAACCGGGGCATTATTACGTCGTAAAATTACGAAAAAATGCTTATTGTTACTTACGACCGTACTCCACGCGGGCGTATAGACTAGACAATAACCTATAAAAACAATATACCGGGGCTTGGTAAAATATTGTTCTGACGTAAACGTCACGTAGGACGTTGCACTTCGCTTGTAACTAATAATGGATTTTACGGCAATAATGAGCACGAGGCTTCATATTTGCATCAAGTAAACTAAATCTTAAGTTTACTTTGCATTTAAAAGACGATGGTAAACATCGCGGGAAGTCATTAGCTGCGTTCTTAACATGATTTGGTAGACTGCGTAAAAACATCCAAGTATTTATTTAGGAGAAAATGTCAAACTAAGCGGTTTTACGCTGCCCTGTATAGTAACGATTTTAGACTAATCAAGTTATTTTCTCGCAGTACGATTGATTACAGTTGAAAATGGTATTTGCCGTGCTCTAGCCGGGCGTCACAATGTAGAACTAGTTTTAATGTTCCATCCTATGATTGTAATATGACATGACATGCAAATAAACGATTTTGAAATTGAATTTTGAAAAAGTCCCTGAAAAAAATCCCTTCTTAGTGCTCCTCTAGGATACTCAAGGTATATGTTTACCAAATTTTATGTCTCTAGGTGCAGTGGTTTAGGCTGTGCGTTGTCTGTCAGTCATTCAGTCAGTCAGTCACGGTATTGTTTTATAGGTATAGATAATGACAAGTAGTCGTATTACATTTCAAAGCAAAAACATTTTTTATTAATGTTTTACACTAGTAATCTTAACTCGTAAAATATACATAAATTCAACATTTTATGTCGGTACATTATGTACAATTTTTATTTGCATCTAATAACATATAATTATTATGACAACTATTAAAATTTCACACCGTAATAAACATTTTTAATATTGTCGTAAGTACAGGTTAGTGCTACATGATTTTCACAGTCGTTTAATAAAACCCAGTATGCCTTAGCATTTTATTAAAATAATCTTTATCCTACTTTACGAGATAAGTATCACAACTACACTATGATGCTAGTTTTACTATTTCTGCATAAGTATTTTATCGCAAAAAAAAACGAAGAATCGGGTATTAGATTTTTGCATATAAAAATAAACACGGAAACACACGAATCGTAATATTTTATATATCCCTTTTATGATTGCAGTTGACCACAATAATTTCTGACCCATCACTGGAACCTTTTCACTGGAAACGCCATAGTGACATTTACATGGAAAATCGTTGTAACGTTTACTCTGAAAACATTTTGTGATAAGCCAGGAATTAACGTCTTCGACTGTACATAGTCTATATGAATGTAACGCAATTTGCATCATCGCATCATTATCTTATACTACAAAAGATATGGTGCACTCAATTAGTAAAACCACAACACATAGCATCTCATATCTCACCGTGGGATTTCTCTGTCAGATTTATTATTAAACTCAGTAATTCTCAGTTAACTGTTAAGCCGTAAACAGATAAACACACATCCTGAACAAACACTTTTGTCTTAGAACCGTTTTGAAAATAAATATTGCGGACTTGAGCGCGGATGACGCTTACGTAATTGTTAGTTCTTATAATATTAAAAAATGTAACCACCATGAGTCATTTATTTCTTTTCAGAAAACATTTGACGTGACTAAAAGTTATCGAGAAAATTTGTATGACGTTTCGAGCTTTCTTTCGAGCTATGACGTTTCGAGCGCATTTGGTACTAAAATTTAATACGAATTTTCTCGATGGCGATACGATAACGTCAATACTCGATTACGTTACGTAGGATTCGAATATTCGTGCTCGGGGTACAGGTGTTAGTTATTAATACCGTGGGGTCATGTTTCTGAGTAAGGCCATTGCTGTGCTCTAGGACTTTCTATTAATATCTTACCGCTAACATTGAGGTCAATGGTATGGACAGACGTCATAACACATATTTAGACGGCCCGGACGAAGGCTCGAGCTCGGAAGTGACAGTTGACAGGTGTGTAATTTTATCGCAACGATCCTAGTGAATATTTGATTCGCGATAGCCCTCATTCACAGAAAAAAAAAACTGATTTTATTTTGTATTACTTTTTTTTTATTAAATAATAATACTTTACTTACTTAAAAGCATTTTACAATGACATTACGTCCAAGCTAAAACTAATTAAACTAAAACTTTATTAAATCTAAATAAGGCCCCCGTGGCATGGCGCCCAAAAGGCTGGCAGCGTTGCCTCGCTGAATAGCGATGCTGATTCTTTGAGAGAGAAAACTGAGCCCTTTGGTCACAAGTTGCAGCGACTAAGTGCTTTTGCAACTCTGAAATAAGCTTGTAAGCGCCGGGACCCCATGGATCCAAGGTTTCAAATCCGAATTTTATATTAAGGTATTTTATTTTTTCATAGCACTTGGCCAGTAAGCTTGGCGGATAAGCAAAAACTTCCGAAGATAGTCCGTAGCTGCAAACAAATGCATCGTTTCAGCGGCTGTCAAACTGTCAATACAAAGTAAACACTGTCAATTGCGATATGACAGTTGTTTAAGTGTGGTGTAGACTTCGCGTAAGCAATACGAGATGCAACAAAGCACTTGGGCTTAGCTTGTAAGTTTCGTTGGATCAGTTTTTTTTTGCAGCAGATAAATCATTATTTATAACAAATCATGAATCAGGAATTTGCGGAGGTCTATATTTATGAACTAAAAACAATTACTTTGCTCATCTGCAAAAAAGCAAGCATGTGAGCAAAGTGCTTAATTGTTTTTTTAGATCATTATAAAAATTTTGAAAATGTCACCGTCTCCAATACAATACCATATAAATATTCTTTATTGAAAACCACAAAACAGTACCAGGAGATTACAGAAAAACAGATATGGTAGACAATGGGCGGAATAATAGTTGGAATGGGCCAATATAAATAAATAAATAAAAATATGAGATGGAATGGATTAAAATATCTAATTTTTTTTTCATTTTAAAAAATTCGTATCCTTCAAAATACTGGTTTAAAATTCTTTTTTTTTTGAATTTTTTGACAATTTATATAAAAAAAATGTAATATACAGACAGCCGCGCCTTAATAAAGCTTCAAGGGAGCTTTTGTTGTTTTGCCTTCAGATCCCTTTACAATACCTTCTCATCCCTGACATTGAGTTCAATGTATTCGTAATATTTTCAGCATTTTTAAATACATTTGGCATGCAGCTGAACTTTGTTGTCATCTGGCGAGGCCGTTGCCGTTGGTTTATTTTTAAAATGTAGCCCAAACGTAACTTTTATTACTTTTGTTGGGTTCCTAGCCCGAGCACGAGTTTTGACCAAGAATCGAGAAGTCCGTCCGTCTGTCTGTCTATCATAGCTGGTTATCTGAGGAATGCTATCGACTTGACATTTTCAAAAAAAGCTCGTGTTTAAAACGACATTACTAAAGCGCGCGGTTGTTTTGTGCGTAAATCGCAGCGTTAGACGCATACGATCAACTTTTGGCTTGCTTGTTCGATGCTGCGTTAATCGCGTAAAACAGTGTTTGGTAATTAGATTGTCTGTTGTAAAATAATGTGCGTCAAACGCATCGCGTTTAACGTAGCGTTTATCACATAATAATAATTTGTCAGTTTTAAAGTACTACTTTTTTCCTTACTTAAACGCTAAGGCTAGTACGAGTGGCCGCGGCTTTGTTAGTCGCGCGAGATTATACTATCCGTCCCGTTGCATTCTGAGTGACAGAAAACGACGGGGCAGTTGTTCTCGCGCGACATAGAAGTCGCACTGTGAGTTGTGCTAGACTACATACTAGTTTACATACATATTTATAAACATAATATCGCATTTTTATAAACAAAAGCAGTTTACGGAAGCGAACAGTGAATTATTGTTCATAGTCCAAATGTTTGTATTGAAACGTTTACGAGCTATTCAGTCTGGGCCATAACGTTAATTAAAATGGATTTTATGGGGCCCTGTGATGTGTGCATTGGGCAAGAATGCACCATATGTGGTGCACGGGACAAGAACGAGAGTTTTCTTGGTCTAGCTTAGGAGCTCTGATTTAAGTAGCTATTAGCGTTTCCTCGAATAGTTGTTATTAATTAGAATGTATTATAAATAAATATACACCACCCAGAAAAGACTACATATCTATTATGATGGTGAAGCCTGCATGCATTACGCAAAATCGTATTAGGAGGTCCAGGAGCTGGCTTATAGCAGAAATAATTGCAAGAAACACCAACGACAAGATGACAACATTTTAAGTGGAATCTACCGAAACCTCAAGGATGGGGATCAAAATTTACGTGAATACTATTCTAACTAATTGTATAGTACTTTATTTACATAATAAAAGCAATTTACAATGACATTAAATCTAAGCTTAAACTAAATAAACTACAACTTAAAACTAAATTAAATCTAAATAAGGCCCCCGTGGCATAGTGCCCAAAAGGCTGGCAGCGTTGCCTCGCTGATTCTAACTAATTTGAGCAGCCACATTTTGGGAACGGTGCCCACTGGTAGCGGTTTGCTTTTTTTTTTCATGGGACAATTGACAGCAATTGACCTAGTCCCAAACTAGGCAAAGTACTATGTGTACCTGTACTATGGCTACAAGGCAACGGATAAACATACTTATATAGGTAGATAAATACATATTAAACATCCAAGACCCAAGAACAAACATTCGCATTCATCATACAAACATCTGCCCCGACCAGGGATCGAACCCGGGACCTCAAGCTTCACAGTCAGGGTCTCTAACCACTAGGCTATCCGGTCGTATACGATAATTGTTGTCTTTACATTTTTTTTTTTAATAGCTTGCTGAAGTGTCCCACTGCAGGGCAAAGGCCTCTTCCTCTGGATATACATAATACGTATATAATACATATTACATAATACGAATTGAAATTAAGTAAAAGTATGGGAGACATCGCTTGTGACTTGGACCAAATAAAACACGGAAGTCGACTCTCCGATTCCCAGATGTCGGCTAGATAATAATTTTGTTTGAATTTACTCATAAACCTAAGATATTGTCTTAACCCATTTGTTGTATAATTTAAGGCGATATTTTTGGGGATGAAGTTTATTCACCCGAGCGAGACAACGCTATACAGTAACGCGTGTGTCAATAGAGAGAGGGCTAGTCAAAATGCGCTCAAACGCATGGCGTAAGCGCCAAAGTGCTTAAAATTGATCTGATTAAGAAACTATAGTACTTTATGCAACTGTTGCATACTAAGAGTCCTTAGAACACGAGTGTGTTTATATGAAACGAGGGCCTTACCAAGATTACTTAGTAAAGTAATCGCTGTTAATATCCCGTAGTAAAAATGTCTAAGTAATCAATGATAATATTATAAGTAAAGATACGTCATAATGCTCACTTTACTACTTCTTTTTAGGGTTCCGTACCTCAAAAGGAAAAAACGGAACCCTTGTAGGATCACTTTGTTGTCCGTGTGTCTGTCTGTCTGTCTGTCTGTCTATCTGTCTGTCTATATGTCTGTCTGTCTGTCAAGACCCTTTTTCTCAAGAACGCGTGGAGGTAGCATGCTGAAATTAATATCAAATATTCAAGCCTGCGGTCCCTTGAAGCTGTGAAAAAACCTAAAGGGTACTTCCACTTGTCCTAGAAACTTGAAATTTAGTATGAAGGTAGCTCTTATAGCACTACCACCCCATAAAAACTCAAAATTCAATTTTTTTATGTCTGTCTGTAGATTTCGCCGACCAATATAAGTTGACCCCACACTGCGTACATTTTGCTTAAGAGCAGGGCTCTGCTAACACTGGACTTCTCCGGACCCCTGGACTTGGTCGGTTTTTTTATATGTAATATCATTGTAAGTAATACAATTGATCTAATGTCTAATGTAACTCATTTAAAATTGTCAAGAATAAACATTAAATAGAATTTGTTATCTCATAATTTAATTGAATGTAAACTGTTCTTAAATTACCGCTTAAAATAAATCAAAAACCTGATTACAACGCATCCCATGGTGCAATTTCGTGCTCACATGATCCGATCTTCAACGTGTAAGTCTAAAGTGTTGTTTTTGCCTAAGTGGCGGTTATTAAGAGGAGATATATCGGCAAATTGCTCAGGTGTAGAATAAGTGCGTTTTTATACGAGCACTTTATACTGTACGACGAAAATTTTACGACATTTAATGTCAAAACAATGTAGAGACTGCATCGGGCATAAGAACGACACCTAAACAGTTAAGTCATTATTCATAAAAAGTCACTTAAGCCTCTATTACTTAAAATAGGTTTTGTCTTCTTACTAACGGAAATGTTAATGTGACAATAAAGGACAAACGAACTTTAACGGCATTTTAGTTCAAATAGGTTTATAAATTGAAGAACGAAGCTTGAGGTCCCGGGTTCGATCCCCGGTCGGGGCAGATGTTTGTATGATGAATACGAATTTTCGTTCTGAGGTCTTGGACGTTTAATATGTATTTAATGTATGTATTTACCTACTTATCAAGTATATTTATCGGTTGCCTGGTACTCATATTAGTACAGGCTTTGCCTAGTTTGGGACTAAGTCAATTAGGTGTCAGTAACCCCATGATATTTCTTTTGTTTTATTTTTAACCCCCGACGAAAAAGAGGGGTGTTATAAGTTTGACATGTGTATCTGTGTATCTGTATATCTTTGTACCTGTGTATCTGTCTGTGGCATCGTAGCTCGTAAATGGATGGACGGATTTGGACAGGGCTTTTTTTAATCGAAAGCTAGTTTAATCGAGATGGTTCTTAGCTAAGTTTAATAAAATCGGTTTAGCCGTTTTTGAGATATTAAACTTTTAAATGTCTCAAGCTCGGAGCCCGTTGATGTCTTCAGTATGGCTAAGTTCGGAAATTTGTGTGGTTGACTTTAGCGATCCCCCGACACCGACGACGCTTAGATAAAAAATTGTTAGGTATATTGAACTGAAAGGGCTAATCCATAGTAATCCGTCCTAACAAAATATATCCGGCATTATTTTTACTTTTTTTAGTTTTTTTTTGTCGGCTTTTTTATGTCGAAATCGTGAAACTTCATACTAAATTTTAGTTCCACGGCGGGTGCTGTTCCAAACGTCATAAAAAATATTTCTGGATAACTTTGCTACTCGATTACGCCACGCAGGATTCGAATATTCGTACTCGGGCCTCTGTGATCGTGTCGTATGGTTTGAAGCATCACGTTTTAATCGAGCTGTCATTACCGCCGCCCGCGCAGGTAATGAGGCGATGACGCGATACCGCGGTTCGTTTATGTTGCGGGTAATGGCGTTATTCTCTGGTGCATCAATACTATTTTTGCGGGTAGTTTCTTAGGAGCGGTTGTAATTATACTAGCTGTTAATCAATAAGTATGTGATTGTATGTCAAACACAATACCTGTATTGATTTACGAATAAATACTATGACTATGTTGTTCGCCAGTTCGTCCGCAGCGAATTTGACTAACACTAAGAGTATCCTGATGCTAACCCTAATTAAATCCTAATTAAACCCACTAATCCTAATTAAATCCAACCTTAGAAAACTAACTTGACTTAGCTATGAACCATCTCACGTAAATACATTTGTCGCATAGATGTAGCTGTCTTACACGTGTGTTCGCGGGTGAGCAAATCCACTGTTTTTGACCTCCGACGAAAAAGAGGGGAGTTATAAGTTTGACCTGTGTATTTGTGTGTATGGGCATCACAGCTCTCAAACGGATGGACCGATTTCGTTGCGGTTGTTGAAAGCTTTAATTGAAATCGGTTCACCCGTTTTTGAAATACTGAACTTTAAAATGACAATGTCGGGGGGTTTTCAACTTATATAAGTTGGTTGGCAAGGAAAAAGTGGGCATGGGCAGGGCACATTGCGAGAATGGTCGAGAGTCGCTGTACAAGACGAGTCCTAGAATGGAGACCCAGAGCGGACACTAGAGGGCGCGGCAGACCACCGGAGCGCTGGATGGACGATGTTCGACGGCACGGAGGTCGAGACTGGATGAGACGGGCACAAGATCACCAAGAGTGAAAGAAGAGGGAAGAGGCCTATATCCAGGAGTGGATCAACAAAAGGCCACCATGATGATGATGAAGTTGGTTAGGTTATTAGTTCATAGTTCTTGTACGTGTTAGAAGCCTGCCTTCCGACGCCTTTACGATTATACCGCGCGGGAACCCTTTGAAAACCTGATCTAGAACTATAGTGTTGTAATAAACTCGAGTACGGGAGTCTGAATTTATGACCTCGACTCATTTTAGCAGGGCTCTATGACTTAAACATCCGCAAGTTTAGACTAGAACCGAGTCAAGTGCAAGTCTTCAGAACCTTTAGTGTAATTTTTAACCCTCCTCGAAAAAGAGGGGTGTTATAAGAGTTTTACATGTGTATCTGGCTGTGGCATCATAGCTCCCAAACTGGTGGACCGATTGCAATGCGATTTTTATCAATCGAAAGCCAGTTTAATCGAGATGGTTCTTAGCTAAGTTTCATTAAAATCGATTATCCCGTTTTTGAAATATTGAACTTTGAAATGACAATGTCGGGGGTTTTCAACTTTTCTAAATTGGTTAGTTTTTTCATACAGGAAAACGTCGCGATCGCGTTCGCGTTAACGTCTCAATTACTGTGAGCAAATCGGCAGCGCCCCTGGCGGCACGTATTGGCAACGTACTGTTCTCATAGTATTTGACACGTAACGGGAACGCGATCGAAACATTTGTTACAGTGTGGCTCGAGCACGGACTCGAAACTAAAAAGTTCAATATTTCAAAAACGGGTTAACCGATTTTAATAAAACTTAGCTTCTGCCATCTTGATTAAACAAGCTTTCGATTAAAAAATGCGTTTGGGAGCTATGATACCACAGACAGATACGCAGATACACAGGTCAAACTTATAACACCCCTCTTTTTATGTCGGGGGTTAAAGACTCGATAGGCTCGCGATACATTGAGCACTAAGAGTTACTTTAGGAGTCGAGTCTTGTGATTTTTTTTATACGAAAAGGAAGGCAAACGAGCAAGAGGGTCACCTGATGGTAAGTCATCACCACTGCCCATAGACACCGACAACCCAGGGGGGTTTGCAGATGCATTGCCAACCTAGAGAGTTAAGTTGAAATGTCTCTTGTGCCCGTAATTCTTATGGCCTTATTCATAAACGTCACCCAAGCCTCCATCAGCTAATATAGGTTTTGTCCTCTTCTTACCAACGGAAATGTCAATGTGACAAAAAAGGACAAACGAACTTTAACGGCATTTTAGTTAATATAGGTTTATGAATAACAGGATAACTCTCCACACCGGAACACATCAGTGCAAGCAAGTGCGAGTAAGATGGTGGTAGCGATCCGGACGGACCTCGCACAAGGTCCTACCACCCGCCATTAAAGCCGAGTATTCACAACACTATCTAGAACTCGATTCCTTGTCATTCAGGTTTCTTAGGTGTCAAATGAAACAATGCTTACCGCAAAATTTCCACCCTGTCTATTCCAGTGAGAAAGCAAGTATCAAGTAACAGAATTACCGAGTTATTTATAGAACTGAAGTGCACTATAAAGTTACAATATTATTCCTGACAGCGCGGGCCTGGTTGGAACACAAAGCGCGTATACGGGAGTCGCCTTCTACTTATCTTTGTAAAGCATGTTACGGAGAAGTTTCGAAACTTAAGTGAGCTTTGAAGAACCATGTTGTGGATGCCACTTTTTACGTTAAGTATTGTTTATATTACAGAAAAATCCGCATTCAAATCGGGTCAACCGCCTAAGAGCTACGGTGCCTCAGACAGACATACAGACATACAGACACACATAGCGGTCAGACTTATAACTTTAGCTTCGGAGGTAAAAAACTAAGATAAATCGCAGCACATACGAGTTTATATGCTTGCAGTTAGCAGTTTTACACGACACAAGTATTACAAGTACAAGTTATTGTAACTTGTGTTTAATCCTGTTTTTTGTACAATGAAGTGTTTACTTACTTACTTACAAGTAAGAAGTTATGGTGACACATTCAAATCAAAATTAAATAAACAATACCTATTTTGAAAAATATACATACATGAAACTATCGTGAGACTCAATCATAATGAAATAAAAACGGATCACTCACGTATACGTATAAGTCGAGTTTACCCCTACGTGTTTCGGACTACTTCGTAGTCCTTCCTCTGGGAGCGCACGACGCAGCGGCAGTGAGACTCACACTTCTCGTCTCGTCCGAATTAGTCCGAAACAAGTCTTGCTAAACTCGACTTATATACGTGAGTGATACGTTTTTATTTCACTAATTATATAAGTACACAGTATCAATAGTGGCCATCAGGGTGTTAAAGTTTTATAAGACTTTATGGTTAAATTGGTGATATAAGGCATACAATGTTTGCTGTTAATAAAGTAAAGGGTTTGCTGTGTACGTAGACGACTTTATGGTTAGGTGTAATCGTAAAAGTTGAAGTGATGATGTGGTCTTTATCTGCAAATTTCATCTGGGTTTTCGAGTTTAGAAAATGGTATTAAATGTTAAAGTAGGACTTGTGTCATTGGTCTGTATTTTACGACGCGTTCGAAGCAGTAGATGATTCTGTTGGATTAAAAGAAAACATTATGAGTTCGACTAGTTTATTTTAACCCCCGACGCTAAAAGAGATGCTCGTGAAGTTAAATACTCATAAAAAACCGATGCCTCACTTATTACTGCAATTAAAACTATTTTTAAAATAACAAAAACCAATAAAAGGAGGCAGTTTGTTCACTAAAATGATGACGTCATAGTTCTGTAATTCAATACAAACTTCATACTAACGGATCCGATCAAACCGTTTTGACATTTCAAAAAAAGTTGTTGATAGCCTAGTGGTTAGAGAACTTCATAAAGCTTGTATGAGGTCCCGGGTACGGGTATGATCCCCAGTCGGGGCAGCAGATGTTTGTATGATGAATAACTAACGTTTGTTATCGGGTCTTGAATGTTTATTATGATATCTATATAAAAGTATGTATTTATCTATATAAGTATGTTTATCCGTTGTCCAGTACCCATAGTACAGGCTTTGCCTAGTTTGGGACTTTGGGATTGGTGTCAATTGTGCCATGATATTTATTTACTTACTAGTTTATGCTTATGTTTTGCCCCCGTGAAATACATCTAAATAGGCTAATTGCCTATCCCGTGGGAATTTCAGAAAATCCCTTCTTAGTGCACCTCTAGGATACTCAAGGTATATGTTTTCCAAATTTCAAGTCTCTAGGTCCAGTGGTTACACATACAGTATACAGCTATTCTTTCTATATAACAACATACTTTAGTTTGCTGTTGACTTTAGCGATCTCCCGACACCGAGGATGCTTAGATAAAAATTTTACTCGGTATATGGAACTGAAAGGGCTAATCCGTACTTCCATCCATACTAACAAAATATATTAGGCATTATTTTTTACTTTTTCAGTTTTCTTTTAGTCGGTTTTTTTTCTGTCCATGTTTTCAATTCAATTAATTCAATTCATTCATTTCAGATAACAATGTACATTGTGTTTGAAGTTTTTTTTTTTAACGACGAGGAAGGCAAACGAGCAAGTGGGTCACCTGATGGTAAGTGATCACCACTGCCCATAGACACCCACAACCCCAAAGGGCCCGCAGATGCGTTGCCAACCTAGAGAGCTAAGATGAAATGTCTCTTGTGCCCGTAATTACACCGGCTGTCTTACTCTCCACACCGGAACACAACAGTGCAAGCACTGCTGGTTAGCGGCAGGATTAGCGAGTAAGATGGTGGTAGTGATCCGGACGGACCTTGCACAAGTTACATGTCAATAATAAAAATTTAATGATACAATATCCTAATACAAATACTAACGTCATGTCAAACAAATGTCATTAATGAGTATAGATAAGTATAGATAAAAGATTTATTTATTTGACCAACAAGTTCATCCCTATTGTGGGAATTTATCCATGTTACGTCACTGCACTGGTCAATCAAATTGGTTATCATTCAATCTGTAGGGTCACGCGCAGTCCAAGCACGTGTCTTCGCAATTGCTGTCCAACGTGAGTCGGGCACGTGTGGGGATTATTGGAAAACTAGCCTAACTCCGGGGTAGCGAACCTTTATTTATCTAGTTTATTTATTTATTTATTTAGTTTATCCACACACATATCATAAGTTCTCTATGATGGGTTCAGAAACCGTGGGTAAAGACCATCATTACGACAGTCAATTTTCGTCTTCAAAATCCAATACGATTTAAAAATGACGTAAGAATCATTAAAATCGGCAAACGCGTTCGGTCTCTAGAGTGCCACAAAGGAACATACATATGTACATAAACATGTATTTATGTAAGGCTGTTAAACACATTACCCTCCTTTGCGTTTCGCAGTCGGGTAAAAATAGGCCTCAATTAAAATAAAATAATACTATACGAAACGTCAGGTCGATATGTTTGTCTATGATTTAAAAAAAACAGCTAAATTTCGTGACAAGTTTATCAGCTTTCGGCTTCAGAAGTACTGACCCATCTTAGAGTACATATAATGTGTGTACTTAAATAAAATAATGTATGCAACTCTACATAATTAGACCTTAAAACACTCTTGTGATCTTATGAAACTTGGCTTCACTTCGTTTCATAAAACGACGCTCGTGTTTCAAGGCCTAATTAAATAAACTTTAATGGGGTTTTTCAACTTTTCTAATTAATATAAAAAAAAATTGGATACGACTTGCCATCTTAATTTAAAGGATTTAATAGATGGCCTTACCGATTTTGATAAAACATGTCCTAATAACCAACGCTAAAAAAACCTGCTCGCAATTAAAAACAACCGCATCCCAATCGGTTCACCAGCAGTTTAAGAGCTAGGGTGCCACCAACATTACAGACAGACACATAGCGGTCAAACATATAACACCCCTCTTCTTGCGTCGGGGAGTTAAAAACTATCAATCAAGTTCGGTACGCATTATGTACGAATTGTTTTGTCCCGTGCCATATAGGGTACGCGTGCCATATCGGGAACGCGTGCCAGCGGTCCGCCATCGCTGCACTAACTTGATCCTATTGATGGACCGCAGGTGCAGCGATCTCCCAATTTGTGCGTGTAATACATGAACATGTGCCATGACTAAGATTCAAACTACAGTTTTTCGGTGAAGGAAAACATCTTGAGGTAACCTGCGCAGGCGTGCACCCCAGCGAAGCAATTTAATGGTATGTGTGAAGTTCCCAATCCGAATTGGGATTTGAGCCAGCGCGTGGGAACTATGTTATAGCCCAAGCAGCCCTCTTTCTGAGAGGCGTAGAACAACCCTAATGATGATGATGATGACTTGTTTATTCGTGTATTATTTTTACTGTTTTCCCGTTAAAATCTATCATTATAAGTACCCAGTGAAACAAGAATAGACAGAAAAACCAGAAAAATATGACTAACGCCGGGAATCGAACCCAGATCCTTGATATTCCGTGTCACGTGCACCCTTACACCAAAGTTATTAGTTAGTTAGTTATGTATAACGACCGGATAGGCTAGTGGTTAGAGACCCTGACTATGAAGCTTGAGGTCCCGGGTTCGATCCCCGGTCGAGCAGATGTTTGTGTGATGAATACGAATGTTTGTTCTCGGGTCTTGGATGTTTAATATTATGTATATAAGTTTGTATTTATCTATATAAGTATGTTTATCCGTTGTCTAGTACCCATAGGTCAGTTGGTGTCATTTATTTAGTAAATTTTATTTATTTTCAGTTATTATTGTCAATATATGAGCAAAAGCTTGTTTCTACATTTATCAGAAGGTCTCGACCTTATCTTAAAATGTGTCCTTAACAATGAAGTTAAGAGTCCACAACGACCATTCTGCCCTTAACAAAAGGCGTAACCGCCATAAGTTTCGTATGGAGATACGCCGTTTTGTATTAACAGGACAGCGTTGCTAACACCATTGCTTTTACGACGAGCAATTGATAGATACTTAAATAATACTAACTCGTAATCATTTCTTTACGATCGTATGATTGGGACTTATTGAGTAATGCATTGCGTTTTAATTTGTATGAAATTGTATTAAAAAAACCCGTGATAGATAAAACCCGTAACCCGTAATAAATATATGTTTCTTTCTTTCATTGATAGCCTAGTGGTCGTAGGTTCGAACCCCGGCTCGCATCCTAGACTTTTTCACTTAATAATTAGAAAATAATACCCTAACCTAACCTGACCAACTTAGAAAAGTTGAAAAATCCCTGACATTGTCATTTCAAACTTCAATATTTCAAAAACCGCTAAACCGATTTTAATAAAACTTAGCTAAGAACCATCTCGATTACACTAGCTTTCGATTAAAGAAAACCGCATTGAAATCGGTCTATCTGTTTGGGAGCTATGATGCCACAAACAGATACACAGATCAAGCTTATAATATAACTACCATCTTTTTCATCGGGGGTTAAAAAAATGTTACAGTATTACTGGAACAAATGTAGAAAACAATTAATTCCGCAGTGGGCCCGCGTGGGAACTATAGCCCAAGCGCTTTCATTCTGAGAGGAGGTCTGTGCCCAGCAGTGGGACGTAAACAAAGACTGTATATGAGAAAAAAAAAAATCGTATTCGGGCCGAAGCATTCCTGACAAACAGTCAAAATTCCTGACATGTCCTGACGTCAGTAGGCCGAGCACGAGTTTTCGAATCCTGCGTAACGTTACGGTTATCGTATCGAAATCGAGAAACCTCATACTAAATTTTAGTTCCAAATACGCTCACGGGCGGGCGCTGTTCCAAACGTCATACAAACTCGACAACGTTTACTATTCGACTTTACGTGACGCAGGTTTCGAAAAGTCGTGCTCGACCCTCAGGATTCGAATATTCGTACTCGGGGCTCTGGTAACCCTACCCGCCAAGTGAGGCATCGGCGGTTTTGCATGGCTGCGGTTTTTGTTATTTTATGCGGTTTTATTATAAAGAACTTCCTATTGTTGTGGTTTATGAAAGATCTCCAGATATTAATTAGATCTTACGGTAAAAGTTTGGGGGCTTGTGGCGAAGTACCGTAGCTGTGATTTGTGTCAGAATGGAGTAAAATCATCAAGATGGCAAACAACACATTGATAAAAAAATTGTTAGGTACTCGGCAGCAAAAGTTGCTAAGCAACCGACGCGTTCACAATGATCTAAGCACGGCTCTATTGTTATAGACATAAGAGCCTGTGCAGATCACTGTGACCGCTTCGGTTGCGTAGAAGTATCTGCTGCTGTACAGTAAAATTTTCATCTGAGGATCGAGGACGACTTTTCGAATCCTGCGTAACGTTACGGTTATCGTATCGAGATCGAGAAACCTCATACTAAATTTTAGTTCCAAATACGCTCACGGGCGGGCGCTGTTCCAAACGTCATTCGAACTCGATAACGTTTACTATTCGATGAGTGCGCAGGTTTCGAATATTCGTACTTGGGCCGGGTAGTTTTTTTTTATTAAAGGGTGGATATTCTTAGCTAGTTTAAATTCGGCGAAGCATCTTCAATTATAATTATTCTCAATGCAATAAGCGGATTGCTCACGTACGAGTATATAAGTCGAGTTAGCCCGTCTTGTTCCGGGCTAATTCGAAGTCCTTCCTCTAGGAACGCACGCATCGGCGGCAGCGAAACGTACACGTCAATATATGTGAATAAGCCATTTACTTCACTATGATTGAATTCCACGATACTTTCATTAAAAAAAAAATATAGGTATTGATTGTTCGTATGGTTTTTTTTGTTAATTACTAAAGTATTCAAACATGATTTTGATCAGTGTAACATAAGCCGCCATCAAAACAAATAACTGTCAAATTCAACATTCCGAAACAAAATGTCTAAACCTCAATTTCTTTCGTAACTGAAACCGCTGCGCGATATAACTGTGTAAGTCGTAAAACTCGATTTATTGCAAAAGTAAATAAATAAGAGCGATGGAATTTAATACGAGTTTTATTGCCTTACATTTTATTGTTTCACCTGGTTACACAATTTGTGTTTTTCGTTATGTAACCTAGAAGTTGTATTCCTGAGAAAACCATAATTATAGTCTGACCCTGTCATTCGTAAACCTATTTTAACTAAAATGCCGTTAAAGTTCGTTTGTCCTTTTTTGTCACATTGACATTTCCGTTAGTAAGAAGAAGACAAAACCTATTTTAGCTGATAGAGGCTTGAGTGACGTTTATGATTAAGGCCCTGAATGTCCACCTGAGGGAGAACCGCCGCTGAGCAGCAGTGCTTGCACTGTTGTGTTCCGGTGTGGATAGTAAGTCATCCGGCCACAATCTTAGCCCTCTAGGTTGGCAACGCATCTGCAATCCCTCCGGCGTTGCATATGTCTATGGGCAGCGGTGATGGCTTACCATCAGGACGCGCTTGCTCGTTTGCTTTCCTACTGGGTACTATAATGACAAAACCCTCCCAAAATTTTCATTTCAAATGTAATATGTATCTCAAAAACGTACCGATTTTGATGAAACATGTCTAGGAACCATCGCTGGAAAACCAGCTTTCTAATAAAAATAACCGCATTCAAAGCGGTTCAACCGTTTAAGGGCTACGTTGCCACAGATACACATAGCGATCAAACTTATAACAACAGTTTTAAATCAGTCAGTTTGCCCGTGATCATGATGCATGCAACTGCATAGAAATATCGGGAGCTCATCAAACCTATAAGGTAATCGCGGTCAAATCCCGTTTTCATTATGTCTAAACTTATAACACTCCTTTTTTGCGTCGGGGGTTAAAAGTAACTGTGACTGTGTGATTTAGCAGTTAACCGAAGTACCGAGAAAACGGTTGAGTTAAGCAATAAAGAACTATTTCCATCTCTTCCCAGAAAGCGCTTTCATGGCGGTTCTAGGGATTTACGAAACGATTTTTACAAAGGAAACCGGTTTTTTTATACAACTCTTCATAAATGTCTGTATAATTGCTTTATTTTATTAGTTGTTTGATAGTTTTCTTGAAACTTAAACCTAGATGAGGTAAACCTCCCAATAATTGACACCCTCCTTGTCATCTTTATTGCTACGTATTAAGATTGGAGGTGTCAACTATTGGGCCAGTGTCGGGCACAGGGACAATTGATTTAACGGGTCACAAACAAAAACGTAGTAAAAATAAGGCACATTGTACATAGTGTCAGTTTAAATTTTTTTTTTGTATGAATTTGGAGTTTTTGTAACAGTTTTCGGTTGGCGTAAGAAAACTGGTACAGTCCCGGGGGTTTCCAGATGTGTTGCTAAAATGACAAAAAACTATGTAATTGTCGTCCTTGCTCAAAAATTTCAATACAATTGGTTAAGAATTGCGACTTGGAAATGAGAACAGCCAGACAGACGTATGAAAGCATTTTAGTCCAAGCTGCAACGCTCAAAACCTTACTTTTTTTAACCGACTTCAAAAGAAAGGAGGAGGTTCCCAATTCGTCGGAATGTTTTTTTTTATGTATGTTCCCCGATTACTCGAAGACGGCTGGACCGATTTCGAAAATTCTTTTTTTAACCGACTTCAACAAAACGAGGAGGTTCTCAATTCGTCGGAATATTTGTTTTTTTTTGGTTGAAAGGGTATTCTTTCTAGTTGGTCTCATTGTCACCAAGTCGGGATCTGATGATGGGATCCCAGGGAAATCGAGGGCAACCCTCAAATTTTATAGGCATGTATCATATTTCTAAAGCTATTCATTCGTCATAATTTTTTCAAATAGGTTCCAGTAAATTTCATAGGACCTGAAACTTTAGACTATAAAAATAGTCCCATAAGCCCTGGCGCCATTTATCCTAGCAAGCATATATCAATCCTAAAATAATCATTGTTTACCGTTTCCGGCCTATCGAATGTCAATACAACTTATCAGGTTACAGAGATAGCAGAACTGACAGACAGACGTGTTTGGTTTAGATATACGACGCTCTTGAGTCTGAAGTACTTAGTTTAGTTTGATTGAGTGAAAAAAGGAGAGGATGGAATATAATCCATTTTTAACCAAGAGGGGTGTTATAAGTTTCACCTGTGTATCTGTGTGTCTGTGTGTGACATCATAGCTCCCAAACGGATGGACCGATGTCAGTGCGTTTTTTTCAATCGAAAGATGGTTCTTGGCTAAGTTTAATTAAAATCGGTTTTCAACTTTTCCAAGTTGGTTAGGTTATTGTATAAGTTGAGTAATTAACAAAAAAAATGACGATGACCAGTATGAAATGACCCCACACTGTGTACACTTTACAAGAGCAGGGCTCTGCTAACACTAGAAAGCGGGAAAAATCTTCAAGACTCGATTCCCATGATCGACGAATTATTATTACATAGGTACCTACAGAGTACGGAACCCTCGGTGCGCGAGTTTATATTGCTAGAAGTTATAGCTACCAATGTCACGTCAGTTTAAAACTCTGACGTCATCATTAGCCTATTACAATAACTATTAAAATAAAACAATCCTATCCTATTATTTATATAATTCATTCTCGTAATTTCAATACACAATCGTAGACAAATGGAGAGTACGAACAATGGCAGTATGATGTCAGCAGAAGGAATGATGCAGTATGAGAATTTAATCTGAATCTCGATCTATACAAACACACATTCAACTAAAAAACTAAACTAAAACACTAAGGGTTCTGTACCATTATCTATAAAAACGGCAAAAAATCATGCCTGTTGTATAAGTATTTTGTTTTTAGTAGGTACTTGTTGTTATACCGGCAACAGAAACACATCATCTGTGAAAATTTCAACTTTCTTACTATCACGGTTCATGAGATACAGCCTGGTGACAGACGGACAGACAGACAGACGGACGGACAGAGGAGTCTTAGTAATGGGGTTCCGTTTTACCCTCTGGGTAGGGAACCTTAACTAGCATGATATAGCTCAGAAAACACGCCGATAATTGTGAAAAATGTTTAAAAAATTCGCAAATTCAAATAACACAGATTTTACCTATTATCCCAAAGGAGAAGAAGGACACTCATTGGTCCGAAACATGTCGGGCCGTTGTTAGTTAAAAGCTCGCGGGTTAGCTTCTCAGCTGTAACTGTAAGTCCAACCGTTAACTGATGGTGAACTACCCGCTACTCCGGCGCAGCTTCTGCCGAAGCTGCGTTTCCATAGTCACATGACTTAAAATTGTGAATTATGCTTTTAAAATACTCACTGAAACATTCATTCACACAGAAAAAAATCAGAAAATGCTAACCCCGGGAATCGAACCCGGATCCTCGACATTCCGAGTCACGTGCCATACCCTTACACCAAGATTAGCATATGGGCATAGGCCGATTTTTTTCCATGTATTCAAATCTCAGAACATTTTTATCACTTTTTGCAGTGACTAGCGCCATCTATGCGATTACTTCGTAAACCGAAGACAGCACACTCCTTTGAAACTTATCAGTCTACCCGGACTAAGAGTATAATTGATATTCACGGGAATAAAGTAAAAATAAAAAAATGGGGGAAAAATACAAAAATTCAGTTGAGATCATGGATAAAATTGTGAAATAAAAATCTCTCATAAAAGTAAAACCGCCTTCAAAAAAAAACATAAAATAATCCTCTGAAGCCATCAGTTTTATGGCCTAGCACAAATACGACTATAAACGAACTATAAACGACTTCATAATTTAATTTTGTATTTTTTTTAGGCGGCTTTATTCTCACATCTGGGCCGTGTACAAGTTACAATTTACAAGCGGAAGTCTCATTCTATCACCTTTTGTTAGAAAGAGACTTCCGCTTGTAAATTGTAACTTTATAAAACACAGCTCTGGTCTATTAAGTAGCTAATATCAGATTAGGCATATAAAAAATGATTACTGCTTATAAAATAAATATGGAAGAAAATGTCTCATAAGGTTTAATGTCTAATGTACGTACTACGTGTTGTATATTCTTTCATGGAGATCATTCAAATGGTAAAAAAAAAAACATCGCTATGTTTATAACCAATAATTATTAAACCATGATATTTACGACACATACGACATGATACGACAGTCCTCTGTTGAGGCATATCGTGTGTAAAGTTATTGGTGTTATTAAATTAATTAATTAAATAGTTGTGTATACATACTAATATAGGAGTTAAAAGCGCTAAATGTACCTACTAACCAATATGGATGATGCAAATTATATGAAATAAATTTTATATTATTATTATTATCGTATATTTATTGCAATCTTAGGCTAGGTTTTCACAATATTCATATAAAAAGTAATAAAACAATATTAATACAAAATATAAAAACATTATAAAAACCTAACCTAGAGTGCCGCCGGTAGCGAGGCGGGGCCTAAGCTACCGGTGGTCAGGGCGACAGAGAGAGGAACCTCCTGACTATCCGAGCCGTGTCCAGGAGTACCGCCTCCTGTATCTGACCCTTGACCCAACCACCTAGCGAGAGCCTTTTAAGGTGATGGTCAAGGCTCTTCGCTATTAGACCGTTCGCCGAAACGACTATCGGGACAGTTATTATTATTATTATTATTATTTCACTTTAGCATTACTTAAAGAAATAAAACAAGTTAAAATTCTTGATGCAGAACAACCCGATAGACGTCGTTTCATTTATAGTGGTTCAATCAGTATTATATTGATTTTAAGAATAAAAAGTCTATATTTCGCAACGAAAATAAAATACAGTAAATACACTTCCAGAGTTAATCTATACTAAAATTAAATGTATACAATTGCGAAAAAGGAATCCACTCATTTCGTCGGGTCACGAAAGGTGAAAGGTTTTGACTATGATTGACTATAAATTATAGTTGCTTTAATTTCAAGTGCCCCGTACCGTCCTACAATGGAACCGCCCAGTATCAAGTATCCGTAACAAGGCATGCTTTCTTCACAGCACAGACTGCCTTATGCCATAACATTCCATTCCATATACACCCCGACAAACCAAAAACCAACCTTCTCCCTTTACAATAAAAACTACAGCAACAGAAAAATAACTTTGTGCTTCAACAACTTTAAACTGCCAACTATTTAAACGACTTTGGATTTTAATTGATTGACTTAAGACGGTGAGCGGATGTTTGTTGCTGGCTATTTCGATGGGCACCTTTTGAACGATGCCACTCGAAAATGCACTCGTTCGTTCAAAAGATTATTTTTGGAACACAAAAGATTGAACTAGGTATCTTCGTATTTAGTACGCCGGTGAAAGTTATTGTGATTCGAAAATGTTCTGTATTTTTTAAAGAAACATGAAGTTTGACGCCATGTTAGTGGCTTAGAGAAAACACAGACGGGAGGTGCCTTTGGCTTATCTTGGCACATTTTGAGGGGGATAAGTTACACGTACAGCACAATCCTACGCTCACGCTCATGACAAACTTTGATAGGTAAGTTTCTACACGCACATACGAAAACAAAACAGTCACACAAATGCAAAAAAACACACACAATCAACCGACCCTTTGCAAAATGCATAAGTAGATGTCGAGTCAGATCGTCCAAAACGTCTCGGCAAATAACGGCGCAAATGTAGAGTGAGCTCTTATTTATTGCAGGCAAAATTGTACGTTATTGTAACAGCTTAGGAATTATATTAGATCAATAGCAAACTGCCCGAAGAATTGCGAAACTTAAGTAACAGTGGGCGGGGCACATTGCTCGCAGGACTGATGGCCGATGGGGTCAGAAGGTTCTCGAATGGCGTCCACGGACCGGGAGACGAGCTGTCGGTAGGCCTCCAACAAGATGGAGCGACGACCTGGTAAAGATCGCGGGACCGCGGTGGATGCGGAAAGCACAAGATCGGTCTGAGTGGAGAGCCGCGGGTTAGGTCTATGTCCAGCAGTGGACGACTTTCGGCTGACATGATGATGATGATGAATACCAAACTGACATTAGGCGGCGCCATATTTTAACTTCATATTTGTTCGTGACCGGTTATTTAGGTAATTATTGATCGAAAATAATTAATGACAAATCTCTCACTGGGTAACGAAATTATGTAGTCTATTAAGAAATGTCATTATCATTGCAAACAGTACACCTATTATCGTAAACAAATACAGTAATTAAGAACACAACGGCGCATTTGTTTTAAACACACAAATAAAACAAATATAATTACAAAACTGTTTTAACGTAAACAAATATGGTTTTAGAAGCAAACGAGTACTTACGTATTTGTTTACAGTAAGAACGCCTACAAACAACAATTAAGTCATTAGTCCAACATCATTCGTTTTGGATACAAAAGTGTACATACAAATGCCAATGACTAAGAGTTGGTATCCAAACCTATAAGTTTGCAATGAATCCGATTTATTTTCATCGCTCAGTGCCCTAAGCACGACTTGTCGAATCCTGCGTTACGTTACGGTTATCGTATCGAGATCGAGAAATCTCCTACTAAATTTTTGTGCCAAATACGCTCACGGGCGGGCGCTGTTCCAAACGCCATACAAACTCGTTATAGTTTACTATTCGATTTTACGTGACGCAGGATTCGACAAGTCGTGCTTAGGGCACTGTAATGTATTTCAAGTAGGTCATACTTACAAACAATTTTCTGTACGATTGCATAATTTGATGCTTACCTGAAAAAAAAAAAGAAAATTACATGAAAAAGTGAAATCGTTATGTTTATTATTAACATAAATTAGCTTTGAAACTAACGTTTTTACCCGCAAGCTTCCACCCCACCCTTTCCACTCCTATAAGGGTAGAATTTCCAAAACTGGTGTAATATTTCTCCTTTTACTTATTTATGTTTAAGAGTCATTGACTTACTAACACCACGGACTTTGGGTCTAGTACAAAATTCACGCAAAATGTATCGGCATTTTTCGATGACAGCCATACATATGTATGTATGTATGTCTCATACGTCATAGCGCTGTCGCTTAACCTAACTAAGGCTGACTGACGCTCGATTAGCGGTCTTTGCAAATTAGTGGTATTTAACTAAACTTAAAAAACTTAAAAAAAAGGAAGTTCTACGTTCCACTGTGCGATTTTTTTTTGTATGTACATCGATTACTCCGTCAATTGTAGACCGATTTTCAAATTCTTTTTTTATTCGAAAGAGTATACTCCTGAGGTGGTCCCATTGTCACCAAGTCGTGATCTGATGATGGGATCCCAGCGAAATCGAGGGCAACCCTCAAATTTTATAGGCACGTATTATGTGTTTCATACATTTTCTAAAGCTATTCAAGTATTTGCGTCTGGTAGTCATCATCTCTTGTTGATGAGCTGATGATAGAAGGTACAACTCCTTAACGGTTAGGAGTTGGAGGATAATTCTTAAAATGTTAAATCATTATTCGAAAGAGTATACTTTTGGGGTGGTCCCATTGTCACCAAGTCATGATCTGATGATGGAATCCCAGGGAAATGAGGGCAATCCTCAAATTTTATAGGCACTTATTATGTGCTTCATATATTTTCTAAGGCTATTCAAGTATTTAGTCTGGTAGTCATCATCTCATGTTGATGAGCTGATGATGGAAGGTACAACTCCTTAACGGTTAGGAGTTGGAGGATAATTCTGAAAATGTTAAATTAACGTAAAATTGTGAAATAAAAATCTTTCAACAAAAGCTTTAGAAAAAAAAACGTTAAATAAAACGCATTTATTGCGGTGCGTCATTCAAAGAATATTCCGCTCGCACCGCACCGACTTCATATTTCTGCTGCTTAGTGCTAGGCCATAAAACTTTAGGCTTTAGTTTCTGTTGTCCAAAATAAATGCGTTTTGTTTTACGTTTTTTTTCTAAGGTTTTTTTTTTGGTTCGGACGTTTTCAAGCGCAAACCTGAAGTAATTTATTTACTAAGTTTCGTAATCGTAATTTTATAAATAATGTACGTCTTTACTAAATTCTACCCCGTTTCACCCCCTTGGGAGTAGAATTTCGCACAATCCCTCCTTATGTAAGTGAGCCTCTGCCTCTAATACGAAATTTCAGCTTTTTAGGTCTTAGGATTTGGGCTGTTCATTAATGATTAAAAGTCGTCAGGCTCCTATTTCACCATCTTTACAATTGTCAGTTCTATATGACAATTCGAACTACATTTCTTTGACAATATGAAGCGCGCTAAAACAAAAGCTCTTCAAGTCAGCAGTTGACACCGAACTGTCATTAAAACTGACAATAGTAAAGTTGGTGAAATAGGGGTGTGGACATTTTTTACATTTATAGAAGTACTCAAATGTATTAAGGTATGTGTAGCACATTAAGTACATAAGCTTATTTATGTACAGTAGAGATCATAACTAAAGCAGCAATAGCCTATTACTTCACTTCTGTATTTTTTTTGTTTTATGTGCAATAAAGCGATATACATACATACATACACTATGTCGGCGTATATACATTATGTCGGCGAACAGCACGTGCTAATACATGGAGAGAAAGTCACTGGATGAGTTACTACTGCAACTTGTATGCTGTATAAGCACGGTTTATAACTACTACGAATGGAAAATTCGAAGTTCGTGTCGTATCGTCCCGCTCACTCTCGTATTAAATAATATTAGCGTGAGCGGGACGGCAATATACGAAGTTCGAATTGTGCATTTCGAAGTAGGGCGGCAGACATTTAAAAGAGAACAGTTATTATAAATCATGATTACAATGGAGTCTTTTTTTTTGTATTTTCCTTCCAATTTTTTACGGTTTTCCCGTTAAAATCTATTATTAAATTTTAAATATTTCCTGAAACAAGAATACACGGAAAACCAAATGGATTTTTAAATTTAAAAATAATCTTGGCATATACCTATGCAACGATACCCCACACAAAGGCATAGATAAGAAAAAAAAACACCACCCCACTTTACTTGTAGGGGGTGCTTATTTTTTATTATGTGTCTTAAATAATACCGCAATCTTAACTGAAAGGTCAAAAATGACTATGGTTTCATAGAATTCTGACATAAAGTGTCTTTTTTTGTGCTACTTCTCTGTGCTAACTATCATATTTTTACATTGTAAAAAAGTCATTCACCTCTAGGTATTTTTAGTTCAATGACCGTAGCCTCAATTATTTTACAATTATGTATCTCCCGTTTTTTGCAATTAAGTCCCGTTTCGTAGCGCGATTGCTTAAGGCTTTCAATACACTCAAAACTGTTGGTATACCTATTCAAATAGTATCTAGTAGGCAGTGACCAAGTGGTGCATAAATTTGATTAAGTGTCACGGTAGTTTTATGTTAAAAGTTTTCTAAGTTTGTTGGGTTTATGCAGGTTTAGACTACCTTCAAACTTTTCAAGTAGGTTTCTTTGCCACTCTTTGCCATTGAAATGTCCCCTGGGTCACACGTCTAAAATAAATTTCTCCATCAAACGTTAGGAGTTTCGACAGTTATATGCCAATTTCATCATGCTTCATCTCCTAAGCATGCACATCCTGACTTTCGGGAGAGTGGGATCTAATAGAAACACAATATTAGTACACTGATATTATTTATTTCATCTTAACCGCCTATAGCTTTACACTTTCTGGGAGGATAATCATAAACCTAATTACTAGGTATATTTATTTCTGAATCTTCATATTCTTAATAAATGCAATTTAGGCAATCAAAATGCAAGCAACGTAGCACGCTTGGAACTTATTTTACACACTAAATACATATACTCTTAATTGTTAATATTATAGAACAAAAGGGCGTGAAACAGCTAGGATAAATCATTACTTAATCTGATACTTTTACGATAGGCTGCTTAACTCCTTGACGACTGCTTGGCAAAGAAGAGCTCCGCTATCAGTGTCGGGGTATTTATTAACGACGGTGTGACGTCACCGGCGACTCGTACAGGCTTCGTCCGTGTTGCCAGCGTCCCCAATTGAAAGTGTTGCTGCTCGAATAAAACTCGGCGACTACAGATCTTAGAAAATCATATTTTTGTTGTGTTACCCAGTGAACATCTCCATGGCAACGAGTGGAAAAGAAAAGTTGATTGACCCAAGCACGTTTACAAAATATAGGTCTATCTCCGATTAAAATGCAAAATTCAAGTTACTTAGGTACAAGCATAAAAAAAAGTTTTTTTAAATAATTCCAGGTCACATCCAGCAGCTATATTTTTATTCTACGGCTAGAAAGCTCCAAGTAAAACAGGCGTGGGAAAACTGGTTGTTAAAGCCACTTAAACATTGTTAGCGGGCGCGAATTCGATATACGCAACTAGAGATAGCGAGGTTCTGTTGTAATTAACTTATGTGCCGATTGTACTAGCTGTTTATGAATAGAGCAGACAGACGGGAGGCGCGTTTGGCTTGTCTATGCACTACAATTTTGTGCCACTTTGCGAGGGGGACGAGGAACACACACATACAGCACCCGTCTACGCTCAGGTCATAATTTGTTGCGTTCCTACAAACTCACACTAAAACAAAATTGTCACACAAATGTCAAAAGCACGCACACAAACAACAGACCCTGTGCATTTTGCACAGACTTAATGTTAGACTTTTGGCAGAGGGGTAAGCTTTCTTGCTCTAAGTGTTTAAATAAATTATGATGTTTTTGTAATTTTTTTATTTTTTTGACATTATTATAAAATGTAACGTAATTTTCAAAAATGTACTTACCTATATCATTTATTCTCTTGCTACAAACGATAACGTGACGAAATTAGTGTTGGGCACTTTAAGCTGGTAAGCAACAGTAATGGACACTTCGTCCTTAATGTAATCTTACGCATCTGTCATATTCAGCTAGGGGCTAAAACTTAAAAACTATCCTCCTACGTGAACACTGTTTTGTCAATGATTTACACATTTTGTTAAATGTTCATGATCATTGAACAAATGTAAGACTGTTTGTGTTCCAATAAATAAGGTAGAAGTCCGTATTACTATTGGTGCAGCATCGGGCACAGGGACACTTACCTTAAATAAAATATAAAATAAATAATTTAAAAATAACGTGGTTGTAAATGTGACTGTAGTAAAACATTTATGACTATCACCATCAGTCTGTCCCTTACTATCACCATCAGTCTGTCCCTTACTATCACCATCAGTCTGTCCCTTACTATCACCATCAGTCTGTCCCTTACTATCACCATCAGTCTGTCCCTTACTATCACCATCAGTCTGTCCCTTACTATCACCATCAGTCTGTCCCTTACTATCACCATCAGTCTGTCCCTTACTATCACCATCAGTCTGTCCCTTACTATCACCATCAGTCTGTCCCTTACTATCACCATCAGTCTGTCCCTTACTATCACCATCAGTCTGTCCCTTACTATCACCATCAGTCTGTCCCTTACTATCACCATCAGTCTGTCCCTTACTATCACCATCAGTCTGTCCCTTACTTTCATTATCATCATCATCATGTCAGCCGATTGACGTCCACTGCTGGATTGCTGGACATAGGCCACCCCCAACTTTCTATTTAATAAGACACAACATTTGTGCATTAACGGCCCGTTACTATTAACAGTCCATTGCACAAAGTGATAAAAAACAAAAGCAGATTTGTACTTTGTTTGAAATCAAGGGAAAAACCGCCACCTGAATGGAGAGAAATGTTTACAAAGCAAAAAACCAGTTAAGTATTTGACCGTAAAACCCCTGTTAGGTTCAGGTAGGTTGGGAATTCCCGGATGAAAGTCCTTGAGCATTTCGTTAAGTTTACTGCGGACTTTGGTAGTTCAAAAAGTGATGATGTTCACGACAGCAGCGTAAGGTTACCTTACCTTACTTTAAAGGTGAACTTACCTTTTGTAAAGGTAATCACTGTATTATAATATCAAAATTGAATTAAACTACATCTACAAACTTAATAAATAAAACTAAACTAAAACAATAAAATAAATACTTATTAGGTAATTTGGTAAACGTTAAGCAATATCTAATAGATAAAGACGACTTTATATGTTAGAATGGAATGAAAAAAAAATCTAGGTTTTATTACGCATCTCTTTGTATACTCAAGTAATTGTTATTATTATTTTCAATTGTTCTTGGCATCGTTTTTGTGCAGTCTTTTAAAATCGAAATTACAAACAACTGTCTAAATTTATTTAAACCTACGCACAAAAACCAATTAAAAAAAATACGTTATTACTGCAACGAAACCACTTGATTTCATTTAGATTAAAAAACACTATCGATAATTAACATTGCCAATCCCATGTTTACATTTAGTTGCTTGTTTTTTAATATAATTGCAATCACAAGCAATCAACTCTTAATGACAACGTCCCTTATAAGCTCAACATCGAAGCGAGCGAAACAATGGTACATGTCAACAGAACACACGACTCTATAGTCAAGAAGATAAGAGCGAAATATGTGTACATAATTTTTCCCTTCTGCTGAAGACTGTATATAAAAAGAGCGACTTATTTTCATTTTCCGTAACTACGAACAAAACGTCTTAATTATCCCTAAACCATTCTACTAACAACCCACAGTAGAACCCTTTCGAAGTAAACGCCTGACTGAATTTCTTGATAGGTACAAGAAAGGCTCACTGCGACAGGGTCGTACCGCGGACAGCAAAATATTCCATTTAGCATTTTCACCCAGTTGTAACTTCAGTCTTATTAAAGCTTGACTAGAGTCGAGATTCCTTCTAGATTCTCAACGTAGTTGAAACCCTTTGGTTCTCAGCTTATACGAGTTGTGTGTTTGTGTGTTTTGTCAAACATGGCATAACGGTGTTCACGCAACTCTTTAGAAATGCTCACTTTTGGCATTGTTTCGCTTAAGGTATTGTTTTAAGGCAGTTTCAACTTGCTAGCTGACCAAATACAGTTGTCCGAGAACAGAAGTAGGTCACCTTTTTGCATAATGTACAATTTATTATTGTTGATAAGGTTTTTTTTAATAACTTTAGCACGGAGTTTTCGAATCCTGCGTAACGTTACGTTATCGTATCGAAATCAAGAAACCTTATACTAAATTTTAGTTCAATACGCTCACGGGCGGGCGCTGTTCCAAACGTCATACAAATTTCTCGATAACGTTACCACTCGATTAGGTGCGTTACGTTTCGCACGATTCGAAAACTTCATACTTTAAATAGTTTGTACTTTGGCGTTTGTAAAGCGAAGTTTGACCTATTACTTGATGTTCAGATTGACTTCAAAAAAGCCCGCAAAAAAGCTTAAAATGAAAAACATTTTTGAACAAAAATCTAATAGCAACTTGTAACGTAGCCTTCTCCATACTATAATTAAATGCAAAAGCTTGTAAATAAACTAATGAAACGACACGTCTGCTTTTCCTCCACTAACCAACCGTCTGCCAAGCTCGTGTACAGCTCTTACTGAAACTCATACAAAACCTACTCCCATAGGAGCCAACGGGTTCACACAGCCGGAGAATTCCAACCAAAATAACAATTCGGCTCAATCAAGCAAGAAGGGCCTTTAGTACATTGCTTTATGGTATTGTTAAGTGGTTTGTGATTAGCTTGGACCAGGTGCAGTGTGTGTTAGCTTATTTATACACTCGTCTGGTATTCAGATTCTCGTATGTTTTGTCATACTGAAAACAAATTTCTCGAATTTTCAGACTTAGTCCGATGTAAAATTCGAGAACAAAAAAATAACTTAACTAAGGTCCATTGACCCTAGTTAAGTTATTTTTTTATTCGATTTTATCGAGAAGGTGTCAACTATTGCGGCTGTGCCGGGTTTTAACTGACACAGCCCCAATAGTTGACTCCTTCAATCTTAATAAACAGCAATAAATGTGACGAGCAGGGTGTCCAAATTTGTGCCAAAGTACATAAGCATGAATCCTGCCACTAAGCAGCAGTGCTTGCACTGTTGTGTTCCGATCTGGCATGGAGAGTAAGACAGCCGAGGAAATCACTGGTACATTTTTCATCTTAGAGCTCTGGGTTAGCAACGCAACTGAAAAACCCTCAGAAAACTTACATAAATAATGATTTGTAGTTAATTATTCTCTGTGAAAAATTGTATAACGGTTTAAATTATAAAATACTGTGACAGACAGACATACAGACATACGGACAGACATCGCAAGCTGAGTACGGAGCCCTAAAAAAAAAAAAACGTTTTAACCACCCACGACGACATTTATAAACTCATAACCATTCATAATGCGTTATTCAGTTAATTATGAGCACTTAACGTTAATTAGTAGTTTAACTGGCTTATCTATTAGTTATTTTAATTAATGTTTGAATGTGATAATAGTTTTTTTTTATGATTCTGCCTTTACATTTCATTTTAATAAGAAACAGGCTTCCCCTCAGATTGAGAGGTGCTTTGGCTATAGTTCCCAAGCAGGCCCAATGCGAATTGGGAGCTTCACACTCACCATCGGACTGCTTCACAGGAGTGTTGCGGGTTTGCTCACGATGTATCCATTAACCTAAAAGCTCATGATAAATTACAAATGTAATTTCTCATTTGGAAAAACTCAGCTGTGTAAGACAGGGCTTGCACTCACGCAGAGGTGGAGGGCAGGACTACAAGGCTTGATTGGGACTGGGCTGGTCATGTTTGCAGTATGCATCCGGAACGATGGGCCCAAATCGCCATCTATTGGGTTCCGCCGGATGGATATAGATGCAGAGGCCGACCGAGGAGGAGATGGTGGGATGACTTCGACGCATGTAAAACGGGTTGGAAGGAACTTGCCGTTGATAGAGACGAGTAGCGAGGGGAGGAGGAGGCCTTTGCTCAGCAGGGGGATACTTTACCAGGCTAATAAAAAAGTCCCGATTTTATGGTACTTAATAATGTTTAAACCAATACAAAAGTGAAAACATTTCACTCATCCCAATAGACTGGGCTTTGCCACCGTCCGTCACACATCAGCTGCTAGTAAATATAGTCGGTTAGAAATAGACGTTACAGTAACTGTCCTAGATGCAGTTACATAACGTTAACGTAGCTTATTATACCAATGACATTATGTTAGTACGTTACTAGTATATTTGAACTTGAATTTACTAACCGCTACTCAAGTAGGTATACATAGATCGCGGGACTGCGGTGGATGCGGAAAGCACAAGACCGGTCTGAGTGGAGAGCCGCGGGGAGGCCGCCGGCCAGCAGTGGACGTCTTTCGGCTGACATGATGATGATGAAGATACAACATTACCTAATAAAATGATCGTCACTACACAATATCCCCCGCATTGCGGAAATAGTTTAAGGAAAATAGCTTTATCCGCGAAGGGCATCATTTCTGCGGAACAAAATCACGTAGCACCTTGACGGATGGCCGTCGATCCTACAAGGAAAAATATGTCGTCTACGTAGAGCAGGAACTGACTATTTCGAACGAGAATTGAATATAAAATACGACGACCCGAAGCCTTATGTCATACTTATTGACCGATCGAGCTAAGCGTCTCTGTTTCAGCTTTCGTATGTCTGTCCGTGTGTCCGCTCTCCGGTTCTTCATTACCGAGGGCTGAGCACGACTTTTCGAAACCTGCGTCACGTAAAATCGAATAGTAAACGTTGTCGAGTGTGTATGACGTTTGGAACAGCGCCCGCCCGTGAGCGTATTTGGAACTAAAATTTAGTATGAAGTTTCTCGATCTCGATACGATAACCGTAACGTTACGCAGCATTCGTAAAGTCGTGCTCGACCCTCGGGTCGCATTTCTCCGTTCGTTTCTCAGATTCGATAATTATACAGAGCGGAGCGTCTAGTGTAATCAACCACCCAAAATACGTCTCGATCGGGTTTTGCGTTACGGGTGTCATATAGTGTGAAAATTGTTCGTTGTCTCTCTCTCTGACTTTTGTGTCGATTTGTGTTTTGGAAATTAAAAAAAAAATAGTTTTTAAATATGGTGTCAATGTAATGAACTGGAAATTATGTCAGCAAATTAATTGAACAGGTGAAAACACCAGTGTAAACTCAAGTAATGAAAAAACATCAAGAATCGTCACAGTTTGGTGAAATTAGTTATGTAACTTAAACTATGTACAGTCAAGGAATTTAATTTCCAACCCACCTAACGGTCTGGTAAAGATAGCGGGAAGCCATAGGCTGCGGGTAGCACAAGATCCTATGCCCAGCAGTGGACGTCTTCCGGCTGATATGGTGATGATGATGACCACAGCGCTGCGTATAAGCAGTGATGTGTCGTGGGTGTCACGTTTTTAACATAAGTACATTCGTCACCGTTTTTACGCACCGATATGTGTAAGGTCGGTCTTTTATCCAGTGGTTAGGACCTTGTGCAAGGTCCGCCCGGATCGCTACCACTAACTTACTAGATAATCCTGCTGCTAAGCAGCAGTGCTTGCACTCTCGTTCCGATGTGGATATGGAAAATAAGACAGCGGAGAAAACCACGGGCACAAGAGGCATTAATATCCATCGTAGTGGAGCAGTGCGGGAGGAAAATATTCACCAATGAGATAGCTGCACTGGGCGAGGATAGGAAAAATCCCCAAACGGATGGTCTGATTTTGATGCGGTTTCTTTTATTACTGAGGAGCGACATTTTATTCATTAATTTAATTTGCCTGGTCAGACTAGAGAAAATCCATCGTCGGTCCTCTATTTGTCTACACCGAGTGGTGAGCTATTTTGGTCATATAGTACGAAGGGACGCTAACAATTTGGAAAAACTGATAGTGACGGGAAAGGTGAAAGGTAAAAGACCCAGAGGCAGAAGCCCGAAGAGGTGGTCGGACCAGATCTCTGAACAGCTGGTGTTACCAGTCAGCGCCGCCCTCCACAGGGCGACGGACCGTATCGGCTGGAGGCAGACCATGAATCGTCTAAGGAGTCACGATCCTCAGCAATGGGGGAACGATTAAGAAGAAGAGAAGAAGTTCCCTTTTAGAAATCAGTCTGTAGCCATAAGGCCGTCCATTGCTACCTTGTATTTTATTCATACTTTTTTTCTGTTTTCTATTTTACCTATACGCAGTACCATTACATTTAATTTGTTTATCGTCTGATGAGAATTATCGATGTTGAGGTAAATTATGCAATTTATTGCCCAACACTGTTCAGACTCCATCTTTAACTCAGTTTACTTTCTCCTAAAACTATTTCTGTCCGAACTTTATGCTCATCGTCGTTGCCACATCATTTCGGGGCTAGCCGCAGCCTTAAAATGGGTTAATCTTCAGTTTATTTATATTCGTCGTTTTGTTGATATATTTATTTTTATGACTTAATAAACTGGAGGAGTTCGCTTGTGAAGTGATGTTAAATGGGCTTTAATAGGGAATCTTACGTTGTTTTTAGGAAAAAAGGGGTATCGTTTGATAGGTTTTCTAAACGTTGCGGGTTTCCGTTTGCGAAATATTTAGCTTTAAAGTGCTTATTTCTTTTGGGGTCGAGTGCGTTTCACAGAAAATTTTAACCCGACCAAAGTACAACATACAATGACAATGCAAAGAAAAATCGGTTAAGCAACTGGACCAACAACTAACCATATAACAAAACTAACAAACAAACAAAGTTACCGAGAAGTTATCGACAGTTTGGTAATGCCGGCAAGTTGTTCCGACCATGACGACGCCTTTAAAAGTGCATTCTTTGTGTGAGTATAATAATGTTTGTGTCCGTCACGCTTTACCCGAGTTTAGGCGATGACCGTTAAATTGCTGACGGACACGAGAACATTGCATCGATGGCTAAATAAGTTACAGCGTATCTCAATTTATATTTCGTTCACGCTGCACAATAAAGCAGACAGACGGGAGGCGCGTTTGGCCTATCCATGCACTACAATTTTTCTGCCACATTTTGAGGGGGACGAGGAACACACGTACAGCACACGTCTGCGCTCATGTCGAAATTTGTTACGTTCCTACAAACTCACACTAAAACAAAACTGTCACACAAATGCCAAAAACACGCACATAATCAACAGACCCTGATCATTTTGCTCAGACTTCATGTTAAAATTTTGGCTGAGGGGAAATCGCGCGTTAGCATCTCCATTCCTTTCCTGCTCTAAGCGCTGCACGCTGCATGCAAAGATGACAGCAAGTGTCACGAAATTACTGTAGGTAAATATTTTTGTTTGCTCTTTCTTTCGTAGACACTTAACAAATTGAGATTCTCATGAGATGACGTATATTCATATTCATAGAAATCAACTGTACATCACTTAAACTATGCAATATATTCGGGAAGATCCTCGTCCTCTTCCATCCTGAGGGTCGAGCACGACTTTTCGAATCCTGCGTCACGTAAAATCGAATAGTAAACGTTGTCGAGTTTGTATGAGTTCGGAACAGCGCCCGCCCGTGAGCGTATTTGGAACTAAAATTTAGTATGAAGTTTCTCGATCTCGATACGATAACCGTAACGTTACGCAGGATTCGAAAAGTTGTGATTCAAAAATTCTTTAAATTCTATAATTCTTTAAATAACATTACACTTGATGGAAAGGCCAGGCCTTGCTATATTTATGAGTAAGTTGTATGAATAATGAACCCATATTATTGCACTTTTTTTATACGACGTGAGAGGCAAACGAGCAAGTGGGTCACCTGAGATGTTGTAACGCTTCAATTTCGTTACAGCTAGCGCCACCTATTGAGACACGTAAGAGTGCTATGCAGGGGGAGGAAAGTTACCTGTATTTGACAGTTGAAGTTTTTAGCTGCGCCATCTCTTACCTGTGTAAGGCTAATTTTTAGTAGTTAGTGCGTCAATCATTGCTGTCGGTTTAAAAAAAATACGGTTTTTTTTCATTATATATTGCAAAATTTTATGAAAAAATACCAAACCGAAGGCTTGTAATTTTCAGTCACAAATTATTGCTTGTACTTCTGTTAAAAAAATTGCAAAATTTATCATCATGCAAAGAAGAAAAAAAAACGGTTTTTGGTACACCTACTACATCCCTTCAATTTTCGGACTCAAGTAAACGTCATACAGCATGCAGCCGATGCAGCACCCAGCGGCTTTCTATTTTTTAGAAAATGCGCAGTGTTTAACTGTTATTTCGTTAATTGTCCACTAGTAAATACGTAGAGTCGATTTTCAGCTCCTCCGTTTTATCAGTGCCAGTTCGTGTGTATTGGACGTTGCGGCGAAAATTCGGACGCTTTAGTTACAATCTTTCTGTGTTGTTTCAGTTATTTATTGCGATATCAGATGCTTGTGATTTGTGCTATTATTAGTTGTTGCGATTTTGGACGCTTTAAATGTATAATTTACGAAATAAACGATTTTGAATTCTGAGTTTGATTTTTTCGTTTTGTTCAGTCTTTTTTCTATCTCGGTTTTCGAATTCGCAAGAAAGGAACTCCTGAAAGATCCAGACCGTCACCCTGAGCTCCCAGGTAAGTGTTTGAGTGTACAACCAATGCTGCGTTGCAATCGTGGCTTCTGTTCCTTTGCGATGGCATCTAATTATAACCTTCGTTTTTTAGTACGCGACGCCACCAGAACCCGAGGGAATAGTTTTGCTAATTCCCTTGCCAATGAAAATAATCGATTTATTGATTATTTTTGTTTTTTATTTTTATGAAACATTCATAGAATGAAATTCAACATACAATGACAATGCAAAGAAAAATTCGTTAAGCAGCTGGACATGAACCAGCAACCTCGGTAATCCGTACCACGCTCCACCAATTAAGCTATACTTAACGATGTCCAGCTGCTTAACGAATTTTTCTTTGCATTGTCATTGTATGTTGAATTCCCTTGCCGCCTGCGCTTACGGAGAAGCTTTCCCTACGGCTTCCTCCCTGTTTTCCATATTCCGAGTAAGTAAGCTTGTGCAAAATTGTTTCGTGGCAACTCTTAACTCCTGTCTACCTTCAAATCTACCTCTGTTTTCTTTGGCTGACTTCTTCGCTTGCAGACTTTGTTCGGTGCTTTGGGGCTCGAGTGTGCCCAGGAGGTGCGCAGCTTCAGTTCAGCAGCCTTCTCACGGTGCTGCTCCAGAGCGTCGGTGGACCTGTCACACCCACCACAAGCACAGGTGACGGCCTTCCTTTTTTTTTGTGCCTCGCACCAGGCCCCATAGGATTCTCTTTTTTTTTAATTTTTACTCTCCCTTTAACATCGTCCCTGTCCGAGGTAGGAAGAAATCAGGCGGCTAGATTATATATATATATATATGTATTTTTTTTAAGACTACAAGGAAGTTGTATGTGTGTGCCCCTACGGCACCATACTTATAAACTGCTCAATTATTGTTCCTGCAATCCCCAATCCAAGAGTCTTGTAAAATTCTAATTAAGTGCTAAGAAATAAAACAACCGAGTTGTGAGGGCAAACAACATTTTTATTCATCTCCCTTTAGATAGCCAATTTTTTTTTCTTGTTACCTGTTCGCGCTTTAGGTCTAACACAAGCGCGTGGCGCTCAAAAACACCTGGACCGATTTTTTTTTTTTTTGAGACCCTCGGGTTCTGTCCTGACTGAGCCCCAGCCGAATCCATCGTCCCTGGGAGCTAGCAGGCACGACATCAAGTGTGGAAACCTCACCTGCCACCTTCACACCTTTTACAATGTGATCACCACTGCCCTTAGACACCCGCAACCTCGGGGGGTTTGCAGACACGTTGCCAACCTAGGAGCTAAGATGAATGATGAATGCCTCTTGTGCTCGTAATTACACCGGCTGTCTTACTCTTCACGCCGGAACACAACAGTGCAAGCACTGCTGCTTTACGGCAGGATATAAAAAAAATATGAGAAAATTTTCACAGATTTAGGGAATAGGATTGTTGTAAAGTTATTTATTAGTTATTTATTAATTTCTACCCAATTAAATTATGCTCTGACAGTGACTTATTAACTGACTTCAAAAAAAGAGGTTCTCAGTTTTTCTGTTAATTTCGTTTCATTTCATCGTTTAATTTTATTTTTACCCCGACGCAAAAAGAGGGGTTTTATAAATTTCACGTGTGTGTCTGTGTGACTGTTTGCTTCATCATAGCTCCTGTTGGCCGAGTTGGACGCGTTTCATTAAAATCGGTTCAACCGTTTTCCAGTTACTCTACTTTGCAATTAAAATTTCGGGGGTTTCTTAACTTTGCCAAATTATAATTCTGTTATTGGCTCATGGATTTTGAAATTAATAGTCTACAAAGCAATTCGGGTACAAAATCTGACCCCTAAGATGTCAATTTTGATTATAATGTGACTATACATAAAAGCCGAATGAAGA
Source organism: Clepsis dumicolana (assembly GCA_963691665.1). Lineage (NCBI taxonomy): Eukaryota > Metazoa > Arthropoda > Insecta > Lepidoptera > Tortricidae > Clepsis > Clepsis dumicolana. The sequence goes on from OY829527.1 coordinate 992,045, forward strand.
AATATTGACAAGCGAAGCAAGATTAGTAAAAAAACATATTTAAAAATATTCTCGAAGACGCTTCCAGTTCAGAGATTCAATTGAAATCAATATTTCTTACTTTCCCTAAAAAAGTTAGAAAAAGCCTGACTGGTTATTATTTATCTACTAATAACCTTTTATTAAAGAACTCTATCAAATACCCCATAAACAGACCACACGTAAATACTCTTTCATACACACTTAAGAACGCAGTCATTGAAATGAAAAACACTCCAATTCCACTCTTATTTTTCAGCATTAAGGGTGAAATAGTTTTTAAACGACAGCAGAATATAAACCAATGACGTAGCATTATGATTTCTTAATAGACTTGCGCGCGGGCTAAAGTTTTTTGTAGGGGAAAAGTCCATTTGAAAATAAGCTTAATTTTTTTCCCGCATAAGGTTTGAAATCGGGGTGGTTGTTGTCTAAATAGGGGTGAAATTAAGTTTTGAATCGTCTTAGGTGGTCGATTAGTTGAAAAAGATGTCATTAAAATGTGGTTTGAAAATAAATCTTATGATTGTTGATGGCTTTGTTCTTTTTTGTGTGTCAACATGAGATGACGTGGTGTGACAACAACACAAGATTGAAACAAAAACATAGATAGATATGCAGTTAATTCTGTTTATAAATCTTGTTGCTTTGGTAGGAACCTATAAAAAAATATTCCAACTGAGGACCGCTTTTTTTTGAAGTCGGTTGGTGGATGAGTTTGTGCGGTGGACCACTAAGTAACTTCTACAATACAAGTTTTAGAAGAAGCTTAGAAGTTAAAAGGTTAACTGTAGTGGGAATTCGTGCCACAAATGACAGGTTTACGATTTTTTTTCTTTTCCAATGTACCTACTTACCTAAATTATATATTTATATTCTTATTTCCGACCGATTTCTTATTATAGGCCGGTCTGAGTGGAGAGCCGGGGGAGGCCTATGGCCAGCAGTGGACGTCAATCGGCTGACATGACGATTGTTATTTCAGAAAAAAATGCTACAAAGTCTATTTTTTGTCTATTACCTTTGTGTATAAATAAAACTCGCACTGCAGTATTTAAGTTTAACTTTTTACAACCTTTTAATTAGTTTCACCTGTACCGGTGTCTGTACAAATTTGACCCACATCCAGTGGTTGGATTGACAAAGAAAGTTGAAAGAAACTTGTATTCAAAACCAATCAAAAATTTGGGTTGGTTTCGGCCACCGAAACTTCGTCCCACACATTTTCACGAATATCTGGTATATCTATGACCAAGCGTATGTATCTACTTTCTATACAAAGTGACTGTTCAAAACACCTAAAAAAGTATGAAATCATAGTGAAATAAACGGATCACTCACGTATGTCAGTCGAGTATAGCTCGACATGTTTCGGACTAATCCGTAGTCCTTCCTCTGGGAGCACACGCCACGCCGGTGGCGAGACGTAAACTGCGCTGACAAACTAAACTAAACTGCGCTGGTAAACTGTGCTGTCGACTGACATACGCGAGTGATCCGTTTATTTAACTATGATTGAGTGTCACGGTAGTTTTATGTTAAAAGTATCAAATCGTTAGCCACTCACCAGCCAGAGACTCGAGATGACTGTCCAAAATCGTCTCAAATGTTAAATGAATTAACAAGCAATGGAACTGAATTGGATAATTGTTAAACTTAGCTCGATGCGATAAAGCATGCTGCTGTATTCCTACTGCCATACCTAAATCGTGCTTTTGGTGGAAACCAGCCCCCATACTACGAAATTCGAAAATCGAAGTTCGTATCGTAGCGTCCCGCTCACTCGTATTATATAATATTAGCTTGAGAGGGACGGCACGATACGAAGTTCGAATTTTGCACTTCGTAGTCGGGGGGCAGCCCCCCTACTACGAAATTCGAAAATCGAAGTTCGTATCGTATCGTCCCGCTCACTCTCGTATTAAATAATATTAGCTTGAGAGGGGCGGCACGATACGAAGTTAGAATTTTGCACTTCGTAGTCGGGGGGCAGAACGCCTTACTTTACTAGCACAATTTAAATGAACAGGAGATGTATAAGGTTTAAAGTTAGTATCATTTCGTCTAAAACGAAACTGGTCTATGTAGCAACTGGTCGAAATAGCAACTCTTCTATAGATACATAATAGCGACTAGCTGCTATTTAGATCAGTCGCTAAATAGACGAATTGCTACTTCTAGACCAATTACTTTTTAAAACTTCTGTATTCTAGACCACTTTCAATTTTGACGACATGAGAATCACATGCTTAGACGAAATGCATATTAGACCATTTGCTTTTTAGACGAAGTGATACCTAACGCGATTATCTATGAATCGCGGGGGGACCTATCCCCCCCTTTAATAGATCTTCAACCCCTCCCCCACGAGTAAGCTAATAGCCTCATTCACAACCACTCCAGCCAAGTGGCACCTAACCAACCATTCGCCTTTTAGTTCAAATTTCGGTGAATGGCCTCCACATTACCAAACGCTACTTGGTCAAATAAATAACTAACAAAAGCGGACATATTTCATTGACACTCTACGTGTAGAACCGGGTACTAAACTAACTGTACCAGTGTTATTTGAACCAAAGGGCTTATAGAGAACTTGTGGTAAAGAAAGCTCACTCTGCCTTTACCGCTGGAACATAACCTAACCAAGTTATAAAAGTTGAAAAACCCTTGCAAATTCAAAGTTCAATATCTCAAAAATGGCTGAACCCATTTTAATAAAACTTAGCTTAGAATAATCTCGATCAAATTGGGTTTCGATTAAAATGAACCGCATCGATATCGGTCCATCCGTTTGGGAGCTATGACGCCACAAACATTTAATCGAAAACTAGTTTAATCGAGATGGTTCGTAGCTAAGTTTCAATGAAATCTGTTCACCCGTTTTCGAAATACTGAAGTTTGAAATCACAATGTCGGTGGCTTTTCGACTTTTCTAAATTGGTTAGGTTATTCCTTTTGATATACGGAACCCTCAAAATACATAAAGGTTGGTAAAAAACATTACAAGTACTATTCAAAGAGAGGTAAAAACAAAATAACGATCAAGGTTGACCTTGTATGAGGCCACAGTAAACAAAATGTTGTTATCACTCAACTCAGAATACAGAACAAACCAGAAGCCGCGTTCAGAGGGTCAAGCACGACTTTACGAATCCTGCGTCACGTAAAATCGAATAGTAAACGTTGTCGAGTTTGTATGACGTTTGGAACAGCGTCCCGCTCTAGCTAATACTATTTATTACGAGAGTGAGCGGGGAACCATACGATACGAACTTCGATTTCGAATTTCGTAGTAGTCCCTCTGGTCGGCGATTACACTAGGCGCTCTGGTTCGCTAATTATAGGTATAGATTTTTTATAGATTCGTTTCTCGAAAATAAAAAATATGTTCAGAAATGAGGCCGCGGGGTCTGCAGAGGCCCGAGTATTCGAAACATGCGTAACGTAATCGAGTAGTAAACGTTATCGAAAATTTTGGAACAGCGCCCGCCCGTGAGCATATTTGTAACTAAAATTTAGTATGAGGTTTCTCAATCTCGATACGATAACGTAACGTTACGCAGAATTCGAAAACTTCGTGCAAGGTCTACAGAGGGTCGAGCACGACTTTACGAATGCTCTAACGTAAAATCGAATAGGTAGTAAACGTTGTCGAGTTTGTATGACGTTTGGAACAGCGCCCGCCCGTGAGCGTATTAACTAAAATTTAGTATGAGGTTTCTCAATCTCGATACGATAACCGTAATGTTACGCAGCAATCGTAAAGTCGTGCTCGACCCTGCTCACAGAGCTACCAGTACTATTTTATGTTAGTTGTAATAATTTAAATGGCCTCGCTGCATTGCGCTGTGTAACACGTCTAAGTCAATATTGTAAAGTTCGTCGCGTTGTGACATTCTGTGTCAATGCACTCGGATTTGTGGAGAATACTAATATTGCAGAGGGTCGAGCACGACATTACGAAAGCTGCGTAAGGTTACGGTTATCGTATCGAGATCGAGAAACCTCATACAAAATTTTAGTTCCAAATACGCTCACGGGCGCTGTTCCAAACGTCGTACAAACTACAAACTCGACAACGTTTACTATTCGATTTTACGTTACGCAGCATTTCGTACTTAGAAAAATACTGTACTATTAAAAAGTATTACTGTTTACAGAATAATAATTACATGTGTTATGTCTGTTTGATGACCGAATAACCTGATCGTTAAAGAATCTGTGTACTGACTAAGCTCTATTACAGTCCCGGGTTTGATACCCCGTTAGTACAAATATTTGTATATTTGCTTATCATGTATTTGTAAATTTAGTTTTAGTAAGTAAACACTTTATTGTACAAAAGACAACACAAGTAACGAGCAACCAAATCCGAGTACGAAGACGGACTTATTCCTTTGAAGGATCTCTATCAGCCAACCTTTGAGTGGTGGAGAGGAATAGTGTAGAGGTGGTTTCGAGAACCTTCGACCTCATCGGCCTTCAGTCCTGCGAGCAATGTGCCCCACTCACTGCCACTTAAGTTTCGCAATTATAGTGTATTTCGGATGATTATCAATAAAACTCCAAGCTAATCGTACAAGTTTATTCCTTTACGGTAAATCTACAACTACCCTCTCTTTGCTACTCTCCTAACTACCCTACATAGGCACATACACCATAGCAATTCTTTGAAAGAAGTCTGTTTATAAATCTGTTCTATCTATATAGGTAAGTATATTATCCGTGGCCCAGTTTATACGTAGCATAAGACAGTTTTATGACTGTAAAATGTTCATAGAAACTACTTAAGCGCCATGTATTGTTTTCAAACAAAAAAAACCGCGTATTTCTTTGTCCGTTATCGGAGCCATTATTAGAATTATCTGAATTAGTCTTATCACGTCTTATCAAGAAAAACACTTTACATGACACTTGCAGATTCTGGGAGACTGATAAGACATTGATAGATAGGATAGGTTCAGTGTAATTAAGAGGCTTTGTTAATTAGTAGACTTGGCGGGGAAGAATTGGTCATGCTTCATATTTTTGTTGTATGGTTTTTATAATTTATTTGACAAATATAGACTATTTTAAGAAACTGATTTCGGTATTTTTGTATTTAATGTATCCTATCTACATTAAAAATAAATATTAATTTATTGCTGACGTGACGTCATCAAACGCATAATGGATAATGTAGTCTTAGCCTGCACAAAAAAAATTACAGTAAAGTCTATGGTAAATTCAACGTCAAGGTGTTAACGTCACTGCGGACGGCTAACCTCAAAAAAAATTGAAATCACTAACACTAACTGAACTTGTTTGAAATGGAAGGCTACGACTGTTTCGTCCCTGTATGTCGAACAGGGATAACCCGGGTTTGTTATTCGTACCAATCCCAGAACGACGGCGAGAGGAATGGTGTCGTGAAGTTAAGCAAAAATACTTCAAGAACTATTTGCAGTTTTGTTGTGAAGATCATCTAAATGTATGTACCTATTTAAAACAAATACATTACTTTTACACAATGGCTTCACAATAAAGTATTAACCATTGAGTACACGAATAAAATAAACTATATTGTATTTATTATTACAATATTGTTTTATTTTGCTTTAGCTCCTCATAATTCAGCGATGTTGTGGTTGCTAGAATTCGCCATGAACTCCAGTATCATAACATTGTTCACTTGTGGCAAATTGCGAGAGTCGGCTTTTTCGAAATTAGCCGTCCTTTTTGCCATTTACAGTGCCGTTAGAGGATAAAATGCTGCTGGTTTTACTTTTTGTGCTTAAATAACAAATAAACAAACAAACTACAAAACGAAACGACACGTCAATGTCAGTGCCCTAAGCACGACTTGTCGAATCCTGCGTCACGTAAAATCGAATAGTAAACTATAACGAGTTTGTATGACGTTTGGAACAGCGCCCGCCCGTGAGCGTATTTGGAACTAAAATTTAGTATGAGATTTCTCGATCTCGATACGATAACCGTAACGTAACGCAGGATTCGACAAGTCGTGCTTAGGGCACAGGTTTGAGTTTGTTTGATATAGACTAGACAGACGTCAGTCGTTTTTTTAATTAAGCCAACGGAATCATTGTCCATTATGCGTTTGATGACTCACAGAAAGGTCATTTGAAGGTCAAAACATTTCAACGAATATCTTAATAATGTAAGACTTTTTTTTTATCTGATATACAGAAACTGTACCGAAAGCTTGTTTCTCGAAATGGTTTTGAGATTTCCATACCTATATAATAAGTTAGCATGGCTAATTTGGCAAGGTACCTAAATAATGGAAGGCCCTTGTGCGAGGTCCGTCCAGATCGCTACTGCCATCTTACTCGCTACTCCTGCTGTTTAGCAAACAACATGCATAGCATAGGTACGAGTATCATAGGTAGCATGTTGAACGGTCGTTTTGGTGCTCTGACAATGGTCTCGTAGAGAGTGCCGAAACGCTTTTAGTGTAGTGGTGTTAGTGATAGTTGAGTCTGTGTGGGATAAGATAACTATTTTTCGCTTGTGGTCGCGGGTGAGTAAACTGTTTTTAGTTCATAATTTAGTTATTGCACCTTATCCTAATACCAAAATTAAGCACAGCAACAAAATGAGGCTATGTAACAATGACTGTTAAATTAGTTTATCAACCAACTTCGTAGTACAATCTAAGCAAATTTATCAAATAAACCTAAATTAATACGATTTATCGGTTATTTATAGATAAAATACTTAAAAACAGTAGCTAATTAGTTGGCATTTTCCGTCTTAAAAATATGCTAGTATGCTACCTTTAAATTTGTAGGGATCTAATTTCTTAGGATCATCGCTGACTCGGAAGGTGCGCCTACGCTGGTAGACGGACTGAAGACTTGTCAGCAGATGAGAGGTAGTAAGTAATAGTAATTAAGCGCACATTAAGCGTGAATGCTCCAAGTTACTAGAACAATAGCGGTCGTTGGACCGTAACAGACGATTTTGTCATTTTTGACACTAATTTGACATAAAACCTGTGAAAAATTGTGTCAAAATCGTCGGTTAGGGTCATTGCTATTGCTATAGTAAGTTCGATAGAAGTCATGAAGTTATCCGGACAATCAACTATCCGTTTCGACTCTAGTTTTGACTCTTTTCATATTACCTAAAATTTTGTTGCATTAAAAAAGTCAATCTTGATAAATGGTTGCGAGGCTTGGCTTGGTAGTCTGGTGTCGGAGGCCAAGATCCACTTCGGGTCACTGCCCCCAGCTAGAAAGTTATAAAGCTATAACCTACCTAACCCACCAACCCCCGACATTGTCATTTCAAAGTTGAATATTTCAAAAACGGGTTAACCGATTTTAATGAAACTTAGCTAAGAACCATCTCGATTAAACTAGCTTTCGATTGAAAAAAACCGCATTGAAAGCGGTCCACCCGTTTGGGAGCTATGATGCCACAGACAGATACACAGATACACAGATTCACATATACACACATACTTCTTTATCGTCGGGGGTTAAAAACAGTGATTACATTGCTCTCGTAACTACAGGATGTTTTAACAATTTTTGAATAGGTACATGGTGATTGTTGTTTATTAATTTGACCGAACGTTTAGTTTGAAAACTGTACTGTGTTATGTAAACTGTTAACTGTGATTTTGAAAAACTGTTCGGAGTCACGTTAAAAGCCACGGCGTAGCACGTGTGTTGTAGGTATCCACGGTATTTATTAAAAAAAAAAATCGTTTCCTTTTTGATTTTTGAGAATTCGGTACGGCCGGAACAACAACTGCTTGGCCAGCAATCACCAGCTACTTCCATGCCTAGACAATAATGTACTATTATTTGATAAAAGTTGCATCAAGTGCAATGCAATGACTCATAATGACATAACATAGGATGACGATATGCAATTGTTATCAGTTGTTAACATACAGCCATTATGCCCAGTATAGATCGTAATTACACCGAGCACATAATGTTAGATTCATTCTTGTTGTCGAATTCACTCGGGATCAAAATCGGCTTGACGGACGAAAATGATCGCGATTGCGAGTGCCTTGAAACATTGCTTTTGTGTAACGAAATGAACCGATTAGGAGCACGATCAGCATCATCACACTCATGTCAAACTAAACCATTCCGAGCTGTCATTTTGCCTACAGTGAAACCAATCGTTCTTTCAATTGGCTTGAAAAATGCCTCGGCATCGCTTTCGATTGTCCTTCGTCATCATCAAACTTAAGAGTTACACTCTTGTCGGTGGAGTTTCTTCCAATCATCTCTCCTATGAGCCAGCTCCTTGACCTCCTGATACGACACGACACCGGCCTTCTCCTTTACCTGGTCCATGTAGCTTCGCCTAGGTCGTTCGTCTCTGTTCTTCAATTTTTCCTTCTAAGTAAAATAGTCTTAAAGATTGTCGTGTCGTATCAAATGTCCGATAATTTTCCGCGTCTATTCTCTATGGTATTCAGTATCGTACCTACCATAGTAAGACCTTACGCGATGCAAATTGTTTCATTTTCAAACCGAGCTCGGCTAACGTAATAGGCGCCTTGGTTTTTATCTGTAAGCCTGTTATTGTTTTGAATAAATAAATAAATAAATAATAAAATGGACGCGATTGTGATTCCGAGCTAGTCATACAATTTAAGGTTGCTGTTTAAGGTTTCGTAAAGGCGACTTACTATTCAATACGAATTCGGAGTCAGCCTCTAAATCGGATAGTTTTGATGATTCACCATCATCGCCAGGTTAGTTAGGTCCCACTGCTGGGCACAGGCCTCTTCCCAGGATGGGAACTTCACACACAGCAGATCTCCGAGATCCGACCCCGGGCCGGACAAGTGCGGTTTTACCTAATTTTTTCCTTGACTTGTGTTGTAAGACCTTGCTTAATGCAAAATTTCATAATTTGGGTTTTGATTTACTTGTGAATGACAGGCAGACGGACACCGAATGGACCGTTTTTCCATTTCAAATACAAAACCCTAAAAATTTAGAAAAAACATTACAGATCAATCTTACTAAAAGAATAAGAAGTCTTTATTTCGCAACAGCAACATAATTATACAAATAAGTAGGTAGGTACTATAAATATTAATCAAGACAACATTTACCTCACTATACTAAATATGTTAAATCATTAAATTAAAAGACGAACCATCTGTAACTAAATAACTTTATCTCTTTCTAATCGTCTAAAAATTCGGAAGTGCTCTCTGGTCATACACATGCGTAACAGGGAAACCCCGATACGTTTGCTAACTGTTCTTGATTTGGCCATTAGTTCATTACTCAATGTTTATGACACGGGGTTATCTTAAGGTTTAGAGTGATTGGAAACAACGCAGTTAATAAGGAATCATCATCATCACCAGCCTTTTTTACGTCCCACTGCTGGGCACAGGCCTCCTTTCAGAGTGAGAGGGCTTGGGCTATAGTTCCCACGCGGGCCCAGAGGGGATTGGGAACTTCACACACATAATTGAATTGCTTCGCGGGCGTGTGCGGGCTTCCTCACGATGTTTGCCTTCACCGAAAAGCTCATGGTAAATTAGAAATGTAGGTAAGTCCGTATATAAATTCCGAAGAACTCAAGGTGCAAATGGGTGTGACTGAGAGGCCATAGGTCAAACCACTGCTGTCACGGCTTTTTAATAAGGAATAAATAAGGTTGAAAGCTAGCCATAAAAATTTATTTTCACCAGAGGACAGCCATGGGGCATAAGACCATGGTGGTCATGGGACCAACATCATAATTTTCATTTTGTTATGAAGTAATAAATTTTAATTAGAGCAGAGTATATTAAATGATGATCTCACATGATCATAAGGGCGCTCCCCAGGTTAATGATGATGATGAACAAAAAACAAGCACAGTGTAAACATTCGATTTCCAATAAAAATAGAACTGAAATCCTTGTACTAGTTAACGAGCGAAAAGACGGCAAATGACCTGAAAACAGCTGGGAGTTGCAAAACATTTACATTGACGACATAATCCATTGAATCGGATTAACTGAATACGAAAAAAAACATCTGCTCCATACAGACAGACACCTAAGTCTCATCATAAGAGCGTCTTTTTAACTGACTTCAAAAAAGGAGGAGGTTCTCAATTCGTCGGAATATTTGTTATATTAGTTTTCTACGAAACATTAAAAGTTATAGGTAGTTGTACCTACGAGTATTAATGGTTCTAAAATTACGGTAACGTTCCTATCAAAGTCAATTTGACTCTTGCATACTGGCATTATGACAGTTTATAATTTACGCTGAATCCAAGCTTTAGATAGGTATTGCCGAAGGCATTGAATGACAAATTAATGCGACGATTACGATTATAGCAGATAACTTAGCATTTAAACGATTTGTGAAATGTGAATTTTCTCTATAAATTGTCATCAATTTTCTAAAGCCAATCTTACACAATAAAACAAACAGAAAGTTGATTTTGAAGAACAAATACGTTTTCAAAGAAAGTAGACGAAAACTAGAAATGTATTGAATAATACTATAATAACTTCACGAATACTGAATAGAAATAATATCTTCACACGCGTTTCCTAGTCGCCTAAAAAATCTACAATTTTAAGAGGCCCGGCTATCTTAGATAAAATACCTTACTGATATCAAATATCGAATATCAGAACACTGGATAACCACTGAAGACGGTTACCAAGACGTGCTCCATAAAACGAGATTTAATTTGAGATTATTTTGAACTTAACCCGTGGTTAAACTACTTTACAATTATAATAGAGTAAATAAACCGGCAAGTTTTTCATAGAGTTTAATATGCGTTCGATATAATCACAGAGAAAGTCGGGAAATCGAATAAAACGTGAACGTTTATAGTAACTTAATAACGATATTAAATAAAAGCCGTGATAGCCCAGTGGTTTGACCAGGTTTGACCTAAAGGTCTCTCAAGCAGAAGGGTTGTGGGTTCGAGCTCCGACTCGCACTTTCGAGTTTTTCGGAATTTATGTGTGAAATAGTAAGGAAACCTACACATTCTTGGGAAGCAAATCGATTTTGTGTGTGAAGTTCCCAATCCTCACGGGGCCCACGTGTTAACTTAAGCTCAAGCCCTCTCATCAGAATTGGCTGATGATTGTGATGATATCAAATATATATATAATTAAATAGAAATACATAGCAAAATACAGAATTGTATATTTAATTATGAACGTGAACTTTAAATCATAATTAACAAATACGGTATAGTATTTTTGCTTGCGGTATTCATAGGTATAAATAATATTGAGATCAGAAAATACCAGGAATTACAATAGGTATACACAAGACGAGGTCAACAATATATTACGAATTAAGTAAATTGACAAGAATTTTTTAATAAAATGATTTTTAAATTTAAGCAGCATTGCCAGAGATAAGTCGCTCAAGGCTCTTTAGTAATAGTAACCAAATAACTTTTCCACTTTAATCAATCAAAAACTTCCCAAAGAATAATATCGTAAACAATGAATCAGTTACCTTATCGCTGAGGTTTAACGATTTACCGATAACGGTACGTAAACATACCCTAAGTTCAAGTACGATTTTACTATCCCCGGTGATTAAACATTTTAAACTAAGCCGTTAAAACTTTACAACAACGTCCTTAATTAGAATTGAAATAAACATGTAGGAACGCAAAAGCCGTACCTGCGCTTAAAACATCTCGTACTTAACAATAGTGTCATACAGATTTCAAAACTTACCATGCAACTCAGCATCCCAGGGGATCACTACACAAATCACTCTTCAGCACTTAAACAGTAACTAGAGACAAATCAAAAACACTTTACCAAAACGACACCCTTGCGACACTCCCGGTGGCGAATGTAAAAAAAACGCTTTTTTTTAAATCGATTTTAGACACGTGCGCGCGAGTCTATGGACGCGTGCTCCACAATAGCCGCCGGTTTGAAACTGGCGAGCGATCGAGCTGCGCGAGCGCACTGTTTACTAACCCCATGTGCAACGGCGTCGAACGCTATCATCGAATCAACTACCTAGCCCCAACCATTTAAAGCACCTTTTACTCCGTCGGTGCTTCATTCCGATGCTTATCTGTGTTAGTAAATCGGACACATGTATTTGTCATTTATATGAATGAATAAACTCGGCATAGAGCTTTCTGTTGCCGCGTTTCGTTATAACCTTAATTAATGTTTTCTTCCACTTGTCAGAGTCCTTCGGGTTTCGTATTATCATGCAGTGAATCATACATTTCGTTATTTACGGTGGGATCTTCTCATACGCGTATGAGATTGGTGCCGATAAAATTTTCTTAGAAAGATGTAATGTTAACACTGATTGTAATGTTTAATCTCATTCTCTTTACTGGGAAATTTGTAACGTGGCACATTTCCAAATTGTTATGACTTTACGGAAGACAAAAGAAATTGCTTCTACTGTTTCGGATTGACATGTGTTCAAACAAAGCATGTTTGTTTTTTCGAGTGCATTCAAAAGATTTTAGAGCTCTGATAACCTTAATTGGTTGGCACATAATTAGATTTTGAAATCACTGTTTCCCAATAGGTACCTAGTCTTTTGAATAGAGCTTATGGAAGCTGCTAGTTAACAAAGATTAGTTTAAAGAGGTGTGTGAATAGTAATTAGAATAGAACCGTAAACGAGTTGTTCTTTCACTAGGTTTTATTTTACCATAATTTTAGCAAATTTTATTTTTTACTTCATCACATCTTGTAATGTTTGCAAAATGAAGTTCAGCTTAGGAAAGATTTTTCAATCCCCACATAAGCTCTTATCCCGCACATAGTAGGTATAGGGGTATCTATGGAGTAAGAGCTTAGCTGGGGATTGAAAAAAGGCCCTTAAAAATATCGAATCTCTTTTAAATTCCTCAAAAGACGTATTTAGTCCTAACTCGATCAGCTCTTTGATCAGATCAATCAAATTAGTCCACGTCTCACCACTGCTGGGTTAAGGTTTTTTTTACGCCACTTTAGTATTATTTATTAACATTAAAATATGAGCGTGCTACTTCGCTAAGGTCCTTGAAGGAAACCGGAAGATTATAACCTTGCCACCACGTCTCGGCAAAAATTTGATCCAATAAATTTGATGGTTATGCACATCCCGGTTAAAACGACATGTCCCGGTTTATGGTGACGTGCTCCAATATTCCAGTTAGAGGGACGGTTGTCCTGATTTTTGACGGCACTAATTTCTGCCAATTGGCCTCCAAAATCGGGACCCCTGTGGTACCAAGCTACAGTTTTGGCCTGTCTTTTTCCACTTTCATTTTCTATTCAAGCATTAAGAATGAAGAAAATTTATCGACTTCTAACATGAAACTACCGTGAGACTCAATCATAGTGAAATAAAATGTAGTAGCGCGAGCAGAGCCGCGGCGCGCAGTGTGCGTCTCGCTGCCGCTGGGTCGTGCGCTCACAAAGGAAGAACTACGAATTAGTCTGAAACATGTTGGGCTAAATTCAACTAAATATATATACGTGAGTTTTCAGTTTTAATTCACCAAAATTTATCGAGTAAGGAATGATGTGAGCTCAATAGGTTTGGAAAATTTGCTATTATTCTCAGGCTTTTCAATTCAATATCGTCTATTATAATGTTTTGAATGCAACCACTTCCAGTCGTTCTATTTCTTTCTTTCAGCTATAGACATGCGCACGTTCAAATATCGCAGTACGTATTTGTAGTTAATCAGTTAGTATTTTTTACATTGTTTGTTGTTTTCATGTGCTATCTTTTCTGGTTTTCTATGTACTCTTGTTCAGGAAGCGTTAAGACATTTAATGTTGCATTTACATGTCCAATAGTATTCGCTTCTAAACTGTGATTCCTTGGACATACCTACTTTCCTAACACCTACTTTCATCAATTTAGGACATCTCCGCTACAGTTTGTGAATTCACATGCTAATGGTGTTCACTGTTTATTATTTGCTCTACAAAATTAAGGCAAAGGTAACCCATTAATTCAATTTAAGTTTATATTTACTTTAGTGGCGCTCTTGGCTTATCTCTCTAGTTATTATTTCTAGGAATATAATAATTAACGTTGTGCTCCAAAGAGTCTTATCGTTCAACTACCTTGTTCCATAAAAAATATCGTTAAAATTCCGGATACTAAAATTTATAAGACTACGTGGCTATAGTAAAGTCCAAAGTGCCAAGGTTCATCAGTCACTTCGAGTTTATGGAGTATTGCTTAATAATATTAGACAAAAGTAATAATGATGTTCTGTTCTATCAGCTTAGGGTTGACCTGATAGAGATCCCTTATAGGGATAAGTTTGCCTTTATACTTGTACCTATGTCATTCTTTGTCACTTTTATTTCTGTATTTTCTGTACAATAAAGCGCTTACTTACTTCTTTATTTGTCTGAGGTATTTTGGTAATTTATTTTTACACAATTAAGTCCCGTGATCAACATAAAAATGTGTGAAAATCGCGAAACCTTAAATCAATACGAAGTCACGGGCATTAGCTAGTATCAAATAATTTAATAGCCATGATCGTTCCCCGGTCAACATTCCCTTAGGATTAACAGAGAAATGTGACAAAGTTAACTAAGTCTGAGTTTAGTTATGATAACAGTTTACGCGTTCCTGAGCCTTTAACTACTGAACATACAGGCTGTGTTTGTTGCCTGAGATAACTTAACGGCTTCAGTTTGGTTTAAGCTTAACGGTTTTGACTGTTGCTTCAAATGTGCCGGCAAATAGTGGAGCGTTTGGAGGTTAAGGTGATGTAACTACATTTTAAATAGTATGTTTTAATTAATGATTTATGATGGTGCAGGTAAGAAGCAAAGGACGATGATACGAAAAGTACTGCCAATGCCTATATAGTTATACAATGTCGTTTTTTTTTCCTACAAAATAATAAACCTATTGTTGCTAGTTTCTCTGTACGATTCATTTCGTGTGACAAATGTTAAGATATTGGCAGTCCACTTGGTTTTATTGTCCTTGGTAAGAAGTAAGTACTAATAAGAACTTAGGAAACAACCCAGATCCAAAATTCTGTCAATAAAATTACATGTTTCTTACCAGTTCGAAATTCTTCCTCTGGGAACGCACGATCCGGCGGCAGTGATTTGTTCTGCTCCCGTGACTCCAAACTAATCAGTCCGAAACATGTTAAGCTAAATTCGACTCGACTTACACATAAGTGATCCATTTATAGTTCGAGCTAATAAAGGCCATTGCGAGTCAAAAATCCGCTAGTAAAGTGTCGAGTGAGGTCTATCTGACAATTTCCACCAATCACAGGCCAGTTAGCTTGTCTCTCATTGGTGGAGAATGACAGATAGACCTTTACTCGACACTAGCGATTCTAGCGGATTCTTGCCTAGCAATTGCCCTCATTAAGAGTACCTACTCTTCCTATACCTATAGAAACAGTCATGGCTTATACACATATTATAAGAAATCAATTTCATTCACAAATTGGCTGCGCAAAGGCACCGCTGTGAAACTATGCGGTAATGGTGTAGAAATATGCCCCCGCGCAGTGATTGATGGTATCCTACGGTTAAAAAAAACCGGACAAGTTGGAGTTGCATTGTATTTATTTATTTATTTATTTATTTATTCACACACATAACAACTATTATTACAGGATAACCCAATGCAATAGTGTCTTTACAATTTAAATTGATAATAAAATTTGTAAGTAACAATAAAAATCCATCCAAGCCAAGCCTATGTTAATTACAGCTCAATTTTCATCATTAAATATAAAAAATAAAATTAAAATAAAGTAAAAAGTGAGTACAGCAATTAAAAAAAAACAAAATAAAATTAATAAACGTCAAAATCAAAATAAAATTAATAATAGTCAAGTCAAATTGAAAAAATACAATAAAAAATAAATTAAAATTAAAATTGTGTATAAATTAGTCTTAATATTACGAGATACATTTATTGCTAGGTTCCATGCAAGTTCCTATTTCCTAACCCCCGACGCAAGAAGAGGGGTGTTATTGTTTGATCTGTGTATCTGTCTGTAGCATCGTAGCTCCTAAACGAATCAACAGATTTGGATGCAGCTTCAATGGAAAGCTAGTTTAATCGAAATGGTTCTAGCAAAAATCGGAGGATTTCAACTTTTGTAAGTTGGTTAGGTTAGGTTATGTGATATGATAACAGTTTCAAATGAATTAATTAAATTAGACATGAGTATTAATTACGTGACTGACCTACGTTACCTACCTTAGTAGGTTTAAAACGGCTTGTTTTTAGATAATTTCCAATAATCAACACGGATAGCTACCTAATTGTTGTGGTTATACTATTATTTGCTTTTTTTCTAACTAGACCAAAAGGTAACAACCATCTGAGTAACATAAAATGTACAACTTATCCCTAAAGGCAGTAAAAATGGTGAAGAAACCGTGTGAAGATCGAAGGCGGAGAAAATGCACCGCGTTACAGCTGTGTCACACAGTGCGAGCTGCTGGCCCGGCAGCGGATAATTATATAAAATAAATAAACAAAAACATTTATAGAATATAATAGAAAATGCACCGCGTTACAGCTGTGTCACACAGTGCGAGCTGCTGGCCCGGCAGCGGATAATTATATAAAATAAATAAACAAAAACATTTATAGAATATAATAGAAAATGCACCGCGTTACAGCTGTGTCACACAGTGCGAGCTGCTGGCCCGGCAGCGGATAATTATATAAAATAAATAAACAAAAACATTTATAGAATATAATAGAAAATGCACCGCGTTACAGCTGTGTCACACAGTGCGAGCTGCTGGCCCGGCAGCGGATAATTATATAAAATAAATAAACAAAAACATTTATAGAATATAATAGAAAATGCACCGCGTTACAGCTGTGTCACACAGTGCGAGCTGCTGGCCCGGCAGCGGATAATTATATAAAATAAATAAACAAAAACATTTATAGAATATAATAGAAAATGCACCGCGTTACAGCTGTGTCACACAGTGCGAGCTGCTGGCCCGGCAGCGGGTAATTATATAAAATAAATAAACAAAAACATTTATAGAATATAATAGAAAATGCACCGCGTTACAGCTGTGTCACACAGTGCGAGCTGCTGGCCCGGCAGCGGATAATTATATAAAATAAATAAACAAAAACGTTTATAGAATATAATAGAAAATGCACCGCGTTACAGCTGTGTCACACAGTGCGAGCTGCTGGCCCGGCAGCGGATAATTATATAAAATAAATAAACAAAAACGTTTATAGAATATAATAGAAAATGCACCGCGTTACAGCTGTGTCACACAGTGCGAGCTGCTGGCCCGGCAGCGGATAATTATATAAAATAAATAAACAAAAACGTTTATAGAATATAATAGAAAATGCACCGCGTTACAGCTGTGTCACACAGTGCGAGCTGCTGGCCCGGCAGCGGATAATTATATAAAATAAATAAACAAAAACATTTATAGAATATAATAGAAAATGCACCGCGTTACAGCTGTGTCACACAGTGCGAGCTGCTGGCCCGGCAGCGGATAATTATATAAAATAAATAAACAAAAACGTTTATAGAATATAATAGAAACGGCTTATTTCTTAGAATATGGTAGGCACAGATGTTTCAATATAATAACAACAGCTTATTCTGCCAGTTTTGGCGTAAAAATATCTAACGGTTACAATTACAAATCATGAATTAAAATACGAATAAAATTGTCATTATAAAATTAAGAAATAAATTAAATTATACTCGTAATTATTATTAAATCATTAGCATGTAAAGATTATACATGTCATATAAAACAATTAATTCATTTCACAGTACAAAAAGTCAGCAACAGAATAAAAACACCTTGTCGAGCAACCATTTGAACAAGTCTTTTTGAAACTTATTATTTTCATTAGGTAAGTACTTTTTAACAATTTTAGTGGCTGGTACCTCATAGCAGATAGCCACATACGTAGTATACATAATGTATTTACTATAAGTATAATACTTATTATCCAACGATATCCCACACTAAGGGGTAGACGAGAAAAAAAATCGTCCCCAATATATTTGTATGGGAGGTACCCCAAAGAGATTTTTGAGATTTTATTTTACCACTTTTTCGGCCTAATTAATATACATGTCCATACAAAGTTACAGCTTTCTAGTATTAATAGTCTCGGTTGCAATTCGGTCACATTTCTCAACCGATTCTAGTGAAGTTTTGTGAGCAGTTTCGATAAAAGTATACCTAATGAAGTACAGTTTTTTTTATCTATTCGTTTTTGGAAAATTAAAAAAATAACGAAAAGTGAACCATTGCCTATTTTATCTGACTGTTGATAATTACGTGTAGGTAATTAATTTATTGAAAAATGTTCGCCTTTTCTAAGTACTTGTAAGTTAGTTAACAGAGCGAGTAGCTGTCCTCCAGTGACTGACCTACTTGCGCTGTACAACCAGGCCATAACTGATGTACACTACCGATGGGTAAGTTAGTAAGTGGTTGCGTAGTTAAACGCATTGCCTTTTAGACGACACTTACTAAGTCGGGTAACCGGTCCCGTTTAGAAATTATGTTTACATGTAAATGAAAGGTTTTATGTTTGTTTAACCAGGTGACAAAGCTTTTAAGGTTATAATCAAGTCAATAGGAAGTTTTTTTAGTTTATTAGCGCCGCTCATTGACACCTGCAACACGGGGGAAAATACAAGTGTGATGCAGTCTTTTTACGAGTTATTCTACAGGACTAGACTAGAATATAATTACTGGGTCAGAGTAGAAAACTGGTAGCACGTGATTTTGTTGCTTTGCAAATGGGCTCGTAGAGAGTTCTGAAACGCGTCAGAGTATAGTGTAGTGGTGGTGATAGTTGGGTATGTGTCATGTGTTGAATCGTGTAGCAGTTGCAAACCATACATTTGTCGAATAGACGTAGTTTTTTGTTTGTAGTTTATAAAAATATATTCTGTTTTGTAAACTTGTATCCTGGTCACGGCACTAAATTGTTATGACACCAAAGAATTGCAAGTTCAGTATTTCGTGCACTTTTATCAGTGCAATAATGTACTGTTTTGTCGTCAATCGATTTGAAAATTATTTCATATAAAGTTACGATTTCATTATCTAATATTTATCATAAATTGAGTACCTAGTAGTAGTATCAGTGAAATTTTAATGTGAAATCGGTTAAAAAATAACACTTCCCTAATATCAACCTTACAAAAACACTTAAGGTGCCAATCGCTTATAAAATTTTTGTTCTTCACGGTTTGTTTCAGCATGGTTCTAACTAAACTTGTCATATTCAAGCGATGACTGTATTTACTAACCAAGTGGATCAAGAGCCCGGAAACAAATTGAAAGTGACTAAATCGAATTACAGTCAACACAAACACAATAATAAAATCATTTAAAAATGCTACTAGTATTGCTATCAGATAGATAGATGAACTCAAAAGATGGGGTCAAAGTTGGCAACATTCGTACCCGACTCTGTTTCTGGTCCGACTGACTTAGTGGTGACCGGATGGCTTAGTAGTAAGAGACCCTGACTATGAAGCTTGAGATCCCGGGTTTGATCAACGGTGGCAGCGAGACGTACACTCACTCTTATAACGTGAGTGAGCCTCGAACGTCAATTCCCGGTCGGGCCAGAGCGTCTAGTGTAATCAACGACCAAAAAAAAAGTCTCCATCGCGTTCGCGTTTACGTCTGAATTACTATGGGCAAATTGGCAGCGCCACTAGTGGCACGTATAGACAACAAACAATTCTCATGCTGTTTGACGCCCGTAACGCAAACGCGTTTGAGACGCATTTCTGACCGTTGGTTACACTAGACGCTCAGATGTTTGTATGTTGAATACGAATGTGTTTTCGAGTAAATAAGTATGTAGCACCCATATTTTGGGTAGTTTGGGGCTAGGTGAATTGATGTCAATTGTCCAATGATATTGTGACACTTTTGACTTCGGGGGTGCCTATCAACACCAGGATTACGAAATCAAACAAGGAAAGTGGTCAATAGTAATTTATTAAGGCAATTTGGCTCTCGGCTAGCTCGTTTACAAAATTAGGAGAGCTGGTGGGTTGTAAGGGGTCTATCTCAGTCGATGACTTTTGCTTGCTTTTAAAAATTTTGTAGGTAAAACCCGAAATATAAAAAGTAAAGGGCGCCACCAGTCGAGACGGCGACTGGACCAAGTAAGTTATAAAATCTCAAATATGTACCTCGTCTGGCGGAAAGGGTACCCGTTAATCTGGAGTCTGCTCCGGGGAGACTGCTAGGGAGCGACCCGCAGAGTCCAAGGAAGAACGGACACCAGGACCGGCAGAGCAGCAACAGGTGAAGGCCGAAAAATATGGGTGAAGACACCAGGAGTAGTCCAGGAAACGAAAAAAGAAACCCCCTGAAAACAATACAATAGTTTCATTATAACCCGAGTTAAAACGAGGTGTGCAGGAGGAAATGTATCTACCCTCTACATAAAATTATCTTGGTTTAGGGCAAGAAACTCACCAAAGGGGAATGATAGTCCCGCTTCAGCTGGCCAGGCTCGCGATGACGTCTGTCAACCCTTTGGGGGTCTCTTTGCACTCCCTTGAGTTGGTTATGCTGAAACGAATTCATTGCAATCAGAAAATGGTCACGTATCTCGCAAATGGGTGAAGCCCACAAGCTTAAGGACACTTACCGTGCGACATTTAGCGTCGCATTCGCTAGGAGGCTCAGGGCGTTCGTTACTTCCAAAGAAGTGGTACTTATCAGGCGAAGGTCAGGTGGAAAGTAAGGCGGGTGAAATGCCGGTGTCATGAAAGTTGATATTTGACACTTCCTTAGACCTTGCCATACGCGACCAAAATCGCGTTGGAGGTGACGAAATTTGCAAAAGACAACGAAGCCGTTTTAATTTTAAAATAATGGAACACTAGTACTTACGTATTTTTGGTAGGGAATTTTCAAACACTCCAGCTAATAAAATAGACCAAATGATTTAAAAAACGCATGAATGTAAACATATGAATTGCCCTATAGTAACACTGACGTTGCTAGTAAATTTTTAAACAGATTTTGAAAAGAATAAGGGACGGAGTCCCATGCAGTCAAAAATGTTGAGCGTTTATTTAAACGCTAATGGGATTAAAAATTATATGTCACAATATTTATTTATTTATTTTCTTGCGAAAACTCAGTTTATCGCTATATAGCTTTATCAAATCTTTTTTCTTGCAGATCTTTTATTGCAGTTGCGATGTGGTATTTGTTTTTACCGACTGCCGATGGAGAGTTATGTTTTTCGAGCGTATGTATGTATGTTTATTTCTTTAACACGCTCTGCAGCCTAATCCAATTCACGGATGTCAACATTATGTATGTTGTGGGAGCGACAAAGGGTATATTAATGTAAGTTATTTTTAGGGTTCCGTACCTCAAAAGGAAAAACGGAACCCTGATAGGATCACTTTGTTGTCCGTCTGTCTGTCTGTTTGTCTGTCTGTCTGTCAAGACCCTTTTTCTCTGGAACGCGTGGAGGTAGCATGCTGAAATTAATATCAAATACTCAAGCCTGCGGTCCCTTTAAGCTATGAAAAAATCAATCTTCTAAGTCAACGCAATCAAAAGATACAGTCAATAAAAAGGCTATTTCCATACAAATTGCGGAAATCCAGAAACCTAAAGGGTACTTCCAGTTGTCCTAGAAACTTGAAATTTGGTATGAAGATAGCTCTTATAGCACAACCATGCACTCAGAAAAGTCTCAAAATCTTTAATTTTTATGTCTACCTGTAGATTTCGCAGACCAATATAAGTTGACCCTACACTTTGCTACATTTTGCTTAGCAGCAGGGCTCTGCTAATACTGGCCTTCTTAAAACACTGGGGAAAAGCGTTAAAATCTTTCTACGGAACCCTCGTGCGCGAGTCCGACTCGCACTTGGCCGCTTTTGTTTTCTGCAGTAGCGATTTTATTTTTTAATTTATTATGGTTAGATTCTTAAATGACCAAACACGAGTAGTCCACAAACTGATCCGAAACGCCCCGACCAAAACTCAACTTCATATTCACAAGTGATTCATTCAGTGTCAAATCAATTTTTGCTAGAAAGTAATCCATCATCTAATAGCCATTGTAAAGATCAATGTCGCATCATCCGCTTCCTGCGCAATGCGCGAATCAATGTCAACAGTCAATAATTCTATGGATCTTTAAACCGGAACACTTGATGTATGAGATGGTCAGAGAACTCGGCGTCTCAGATCGTTAAGACTCCTTCGTCGTCGTAAATTTTTGTGAAATTATTAGTTTCGTAACCATGCTATACATACATTATAACGTCACAATTTTTGTATAGAAAATACATCAAAATCTGCTAGACATGAGATGTAATTTGGTTATCCTCGAAATTCATTTTAACGTAAGGAGGTAGAAGCATTTTTTTATATACGAGGAAGGCAAGCGAGCTAGTGGGTCACCTGGTGGTAAGTGATCATCACTGCCCATAGACACCCGCAACTCCGGAGGGTTTGCAGATGCGTTGCCAACCTAGAGGGCTAAGATGAAATGCCTCTTGTGCCGGTAATTATACCGGCTGTCTTACTCTCCACACCGGAACACAACAGTGCAAGCACTGCTGCTTAGCGGCAGGATTAACTAGTAAGATGGTGGTAGCGATCCGGACAGACCTCGCACAAGGTCCTACCACCCGCAAATTTCATCTTAGCTCTCTAGGTTGGTAACGCATCTGTTAACCCTCCGGGGTGCGGGTGTCTATGGGCGGTGGTGATCGCTTACCATCGGGTGACCCACTTGCTCGTTTACCTATATCGATGTTGTATCGTCTCTCGCCACACTCCTGTAAGGCAAACGCCTTCCTCATCATGTAAAAAAAAAAATGAACAAGAACTTGGTTCGATTATTTTTTTAAATTCTTAAAAATTTGCCACATTTAATGCTGATTTCTGAAACATTCCGCCCAATTTCCAACCGCTCCCATTTTCGTCCTAAGCAAAAACAAGCCTAAAGTTTGCAGAACTAAACATCAACTGACAAAGATAAATGACAACGAGGATTTATGTAACTAAATGCGACCACGTGTAAATTAGCCATCTATTTATAGCTATGGAAGTTTATGGGACAAATGTACCTATGTTTCGCGTAGCAGTGGAGGTGGAAACAACACATGTTACACAGACCTAACTAACAATTGAATTCAAATCCTAATCCTAACTAATATTATTTTAACGTTGATTTCTGTACTACCGGAGCCCTCTTTCAGGCAGCCCCCCGCAACAAGAAGTGTACAAAGGTACTGCCTCCAGAATATTCATTAGTAGCGGACGGAGCGGACCACTCACCTGCAGCAAGTAAAGAGCAGCAGCAGCAGCAGGCGCAGCCCCCCCCCCCCCCCCCCCCCCCGCCAGAAAAGGACAAAAAGGACACAAACACTACTCTTTCCTCCAAACCATTGATAAGTAGCAAATCACCACGCCGCCTAAAGGTAAGAGGGGGGGCTCGGGGGGCCCAGCCCCCCGCCATAAAAAGCACACACATTTAGATACCTGGGTCATATCGTCACATACGACCTAAAAGACGATTTTGATGTGGAGAGGGAGAGGCGTGCTTTGGCGGTCAGGGGAAACATGATTGCTCGCAGGTTTGCTCGATGCACAAGGCAAGTTAAGATTACTTTGTTCAGAGCATATTGCCAAGTATTCTACTCGAGCAACCTGTGGGTTAACCATACTAAGCGTGTTTATAGTACGCTGAGGGTTCAGTACAATAACATACTCAGGATGCTGTTGAGGATGCCGCGCCACTGTAGTGCGGCCGCCAAGTTCGCCGAGGCGCACATAGACGACTTTTACGCAGTAAGACGGAATAGAGTCGCCTCGTTGCTGCGACGTGTGCGCGGCAGCAGTAACAGCATTCTGATGATGTTTGCAGAACGCCTCGATTGCCCTGTCACTAAGCATTGGGTGGGGATTGTGACGGGGCAAGTAAAATAATTATTCCCTTCTTTTTTGTAAGCCCAAAATGTAATGAATGTATACTAACATAGTCAAGTAAGTGTAAATGTACTTACTAACAATTATATGGGTCATCTGGCCTGAAATAAAGGATTTTCATTATTTTTTTATTTTATATTCTACTCTTTCTTCCAAGCCATTGATAATTAGCGAGCCACTACGCGGTCGAAAGGAAAGTGGGGGGCTCGGGGGGCTCAGCCCCCCGCCATAAAAAGGATACAAATACTACTCTTTCCTCCAAGCCATTGATAATTAGCGAGCCACTACGCGGCCGGAAAGAAAGTGGGGGGGCTCGGGGGGCGCAGCTCCCTGCCATAAAAAAACCCAAATACTACTCTTTCCTCCAAGCCATTGATAAGTAGCAAACCACTACTCCGCTGAAAGGAAAGAGAGGGGGCTCGGAGGGCGCAGCCCCCCGCCATAAAAAAACACAAACACTACTCATTCCTTCAAGCCATTGATAAGTAGCGAACCACTACACCTCTGGAAGGAAAGAGGGGGGACTTGGGGGGCACAGTCCCCCGCCATAAAAAGGACACAAATACTACTCTTTGATCCAAGCCATTGATAATTAGCGAGCCACTACGCGGCCGGAAGGAAAGTGGGGGGGCTCGGGGGGCGCAGCCCCCCGCCATAAAAAGGTCACAAATACTACTCTTTCCTCCAAGCCATTGGTAAGTAGCAAATCACTACGTCGCTGAAAGGAAAGAGGGGGGCTCGGGGGGCGCAGCCCCCCGCCACAAAAAAACCCAAACACTGCTCTTTCCTCCAAGCCATTGATAAGTAGCGTACCACTACGCCTCCGGAAGGAAAGAGGGGGGACTCCGGGGGCACAGCCTCCCGCCATAAAAAGGACACTAATACTACTTTTTGATCCCAGCCATTGATAATTAGCGAGCCACTACGCGGCCGGAAGGAAAGTGGCGGGGACTCGGGGGGCACAGCCCCCCGCCATAAAAAGAACATAAATGCTACTCTTTGATCCAAGCCATTGATAATTAGCGAGCCACTACGCGGCCGGAAGGAAAGTGAGGGGGGGGGGCCGGAGGGCACAGCCCCCTGCCATAAAAAGAACACAAATACTTCTCTTTCCTCCAAGCCATTGATAAGTAGCAAATCACTACGCCGCTGAAAGGAAAGTGGGGGGCTCGGGGGGCACGGCCCCCTGCCATAAAAAGAACACAAATACTTCTCTTTCCAATAATTTATTGAATCAGGCGTTACTTTGCGGAGGTCCATATTTATGAACTAAAAAACAATTACTTTGCTCACCCGCGACCACTAATGACAAATAGTTATATCTGTGCGGCAAATGTATGTTTCCATGCAACATAAATGATTCGTGTAGCAGTGGAGGCGGAGGTGTTGCATGGAAACATACATTTGCCGCACAGATATAACTATTTGTCATTAGTGGTCGCGGGTGAGCAAAGTAATTGTTTTTTAGTTCATATATACTTCTCTTTCCTCCAAGCCATTGATAAGTAGCAAGCCACTACGCCGCTGAAAGGAAAGAGGGGGGCTTGGGGAGCGCAGCCCCCTGCCACAAAAAAACATAAACACTACTCATTCCTCCAAGCCATTGATAAGTAGCGAACCACTATGCCTCCGGAAGGAAAGAGGGGGGGGGGGGGGCTTGGGGGGCACAAGCCTTTGATAATTAGCGAGCCACTACGCCCGCCGGAAATAAAGTGGGGGCTCAGGGGGGGGGAGCACCCTTGCAGCAAAAAGTATACAAATATATGCAACGCTTCCTCAAAGACATAACATTGATAAGTACCAAATCACTGCAGCTAGCAAAGTGGGAGTGGGAGCGAAACTTTGGGTTCTTAAAAAAATAACATCTAGGCTCCATCATTCTTGAGAATGGCTTCTTAAATTAAATAGACCTAAACGCATGGGATAATGGACAGTTAATTGTTATACAGAACTGTATTATATCCGCGGTATAGCACTAAACATATTCTACGCGGACGAAGTCGCAGGCAACAGCTAGTAATTTATATAAAAGTAGAAAACTGCTCTAGTTTGCCTTTGAGGCGTACAGTATCTATTTTCTTAAAATCTAGAATTATTTATTTAGTAACATTATCACTATCAATAGATTAACATTATCATTATCACCACCACCACTACACTACACGCTCAAGAGTAACTGGCAGCATGTTAAACGGTTGTTTTGGAGCTTACAGAATGGGCTCGTAGAGAGTTCCGAAACGCATCAGCGTATAACGTAGTGATGGTGGTGATAGCTGGCTCTGTGTTACATTGTGTTGATACGTGTAGCAGAGTAGGCAGAGGTATTGCATGGAAATATACATTGGCAGACGCAGTTATGGATAGCTATTTTTAACACCTGACGAAAAAGATAAATGTTGAAAACCCCCGACATTGTCATTTCAAAGTTCAATATTTCAAAAACGATTCTAACGGGTCTAACGATTTTAATGAAACTTAGCTAAGAACCATCTCGGTTAAACTAGCTTTCGATTACAAAAAACCGCATCGAAATCGGTCCTTCCGTGTGGGAGCTATGATGCCACAGACAGATACACAGATACATAGATACACAGGTCAAACTTATAACACCCCTCTTTTTCGTCGGGGGTTAAAAACGGTATCATTTCTCAAAGTCATACGAGTACCTTCCCGACACCAAAGGCCCCTTAATCAATTTCTGCGACCTTTCGCTTTCTGGGCCAGCTCCTGGTGTCAAGTACAAGTCGAGAGCTGTCTTCTTATCAATTGTCAGCAGTCTGTTAGCGACAACATTGTTATTTCATCAAGTCGTGTTTGAATATAATCCATGAGGTAATAAGGGCTACAATAGCCAACTGACTTATTACTAGCACCATGGACATAATGAAAATGGGATATTGACCGCGATTACCTTATAGGTTTGATGAGCTCCCGATATTTCGACGCAATTACATGCATCATGATCACGGGCAAACTGACGAAACGAGGGTAAAATGCGGGTAGACAGAGCCCGGTCTGCGCAACATTAGTATCTACCCTCGTTTCGTCAGTTTGCCCGTGATCATGATGCATGTAACTGCGTCGAAATATCGGGAGGTAATCAAACCTATAAGGCAATCGCGGAAAATATCCCGTTTTCATTATGTCTAATGTAAATAACCGTGAATCATTTAACACTGTTTTTTTTTTGGGTCTAGTATAAAATTCACGAAAAATGTGTCCCATCCCAAGACATCTCAGCATTTTTCGATGACAGCCATACGTCATAGCGCTGTCGTTCGACCAAACTAAGACTGACTGACGCTCGATTAGTGGTCTGTTTTGCAAATTAGATGGTGTTTTAGTTTGGACGTTTTCAAGCGCTAATCAGAAGTCCATGGTGTTGGTGGCCCAAGAACTCTCGTTCAGCAGTGTCGTCAGCATCTCGTCAAAAGGCTGGTGATGATGATGATGAATACGGGTTAACACAAAAGATCTCACACAAGAAATCTAGTTTCTTAGCTAAGTTTTATAAAAATCGATTCAGCGGTTTTTGTGATATTGAAGTTTGAAATGCAAACATCGGGGGTTTACCAACTTTTGTAAGTTGTAAAAACCCCCATTTCCCCATATTCTGAGTTGGTTAGATTATTTGGGTCTGGGATTAAAAAAACCGGCCAAGTGCGAGTCGGATTCGCGCACGAGGGTTCCGTAGAAAGATTTTAACGCGTTTGCCCAGTGTTTTAAAAAGTCCAGTGTTAGCAAAACCCTGCTCTTAAGCAAAATGTACACAGTGTAGGGTCAACTTATATTGATCTGCGAAATCTACAGACAGACATAAAAATTCAAGATTTTGAGACTTTTCGGAGTGGTTGTGCTACAAGAGCAACCTTCATACCAAATTTCAAGTTTCTAGGACATCTGGAAGTACCCTTTAGGTTTTTGGAAATCGGCAATTTGTATGGAAATAGCCTTTTTAATTACTGTATCTTTTGGTTGCGTTGACTTAGAAGGTTGATTTTTACACAGCTTCAAGGAACCGCAGGCTTGTGTATTTGATATTAATTTCAGCATGCTACCTCCACGCGATCCAGAGAAAAAGGGTCTTGAGAGACAGATGGACAACAAAGTGATCCTATAAGGGTTCCATTTTTTCCTTTTGAGGTACGGAACCCTAAAAATAAGGTCTCCTTTTCAAATCCGTACTTTAATACAAATGTAAAGAAAACTTAATCTGTCATCTGACTCCTAAGTAACAAAATACCCGGTCCTTGGCGCCAGATTAAAATTAATCTTTTTTTTTATCATTCCCGTTATCACAGACTGGTCGTTTTTTGGACCCTTTCTACATTCCCGGGCTGTTTGACGCACAGACAGACCCACATCTTTTTTTATACGACAAGGAAGGCTAACGAGCAAGTGGGTCACTTGATGGTAAGTGGGTCACCACAGCAAGTGGGTCACCACTACCCATAGACACCGACAACCTCGGGGGACTTGCAGATGCGTTGCCAAACTAGAGAGCACAGATGAAATGCCCTCTTGTGCCCGTAATTACACCGGCTGTCTTACTCTCCACACCGGAACACAACAGTGCAACACTGAACACTGAACAAGTGAACAACAGTGCAAGCACTGCTGATTAGCGGTAGGATTAGCGAGTAAGTTGGTGGTAGCGATCCGGACGGACATCGCACAAGGTCCTACCACCCGCAATGTCAGAGGGTTACTAAGTAATAATTACAAGCTGTTTCTTAGATTATTTGTCGAATAATAATTTCTGTTCGGCCGATGATAAATCTAGCGTTACATTTAACCTAATCGGTTCAGCCGTTTTTGAGACATTACGTATTTTTATATCGTTTAAATAATGTACAGTTTGGCTTTATAAAGTTGAAAAACGCAGCTATTTCAGCGTCTGGCTCACGGAAGCCCCTTAAGGCGGTTCCCTTAAAAACAAGCCATCCATCAAATCCCAATACTTGGCGCATTCCGGGTTCGAACCCGCACCGTTATCTCAGTCATTTGGTTTAACTATCTTATCTTTCTTTAGGAAATTGGACAAAAACTACCGTTGTTTTTATGACACTTGCTGCACTAGCGGCGGGTTTTATGAAGTTGTAACTGTTTTTTGAGTCCTTTGAAAGGGTCGTCGTTTTACTTGCATGAATCAAAACATGGTACTAAAATACAACATGTTTCAAGTTTCAAACACCCCGCAGGTTGCTTCATGGCTTAAAATGGCATCAAGTACCTAATTATTTATTACGTTACCAGTTGTAGGCTAGACAAGAAATTACGCTATTCATTCTCTTTATGAAATCAAAAATAGATAAGAAAAATGGTAAAAATAAAACACTGACCAAGTGTTTGGACATGATAGCGTATGGACGGGCCTTCAGAGGGTCGAGCACGACTTTACGAATGCTGCGTAACGTAAAATCGAATAGTAAACGTTGTCGAGTTTGTATGACGTTTGGAACAGCGCCCGCCCCGCGCGTATTTGAAACTAAAATTTAGTATGAGGTTTCTCGATCTCGACACGATAACCGTAACGTTACGCAGCATTCGTAAAGTCGTGCTCGACCCTCGGTACTTCGTTCTTTTCAATTCAGTGAGACTACGAAGTAGTCTTAGTGACATGAGCCGAGCACGCCGCTCCAACACCGTTCCTATTTCAAAATGTCCCAAAGGGCATATCCTGATGTTTATATCAATGCGGACAGCCCTTGAATAGGGGTTTTTGGCATTATTTCAATTTGTTAGGTTTTTTTTTTTCAATATCTGAGAAATTTTATCAAATGGTCGTATTAGGGCCAATCAACTTTTAAGTGTTGCTCGTTGCCATAGCGTCGTCTCCTCGGTCACTCATTTAAAATATTATTTTCTAGGATACAAATCCATTAAGACTTAGGAGTTTTTTTTTACTATAAACTGACCAGTGATTGACCCCTACCTCACTTGATGGAAGGTGCAGATGAGGCCTAAGGTGTAACTCACTGGTTCAGTAACAGCCTATTCGCTCTAGCCTTGAAGAGCCCTAGATTGTACCCGAACACAACAGTAACAGTGCCGAGTTGTAACAATTACAAGCCTATTCCTTCATGCCTTATCTCGTAAACAGTATGTTACATAGCAACTATATTACTGTTGTCTTCTGAGTGACGGAACAGAATTACAGCACTAAAAAGTTGATTGACGCATTTTTATCTAAGTACATATTAATGTAAAAAAATTGTAAAGCACAAAAAAACTAATATTAATAATGCAAAATCTTCGTCCGCATTAACCGGGGTCCCCTCAAAGTCATTTTAAAAAAGAAAGTAGCGGTAGGGTGTGCATGTGCACCCCAAGCTTTATTATTACTATGCAGCATAATTTCTTCCGGTCTAGAGGCGTCTTAAGTGCCATTCCCACGGAAAACGGTCAGGCGGAGCCTTAAGGAATAGTGACAGGTGGCAAAGAGGTTATTTAAACTATTTAGTAATTATTTATTTTACTAAGTTATCCAATTTTACGTAGAACGATTTCTACACATGGTAAATTAGGTAGGTACTCCTTCCAAAACTGAAGTTGCAAATTGTTAAGAGAAATGCCTGTATTATGGCCGTCAGAGTATTTAATAAGCTACTCAGAGACCTATGTGATCTGCCTTTGAATAAATTAAAGACAGATCTTCATGCATGGCTGTTGGAACGATCCTTTTACTCAGTTAATGAGTTCTTTAGTAATTAAATAAATAAATATCATGAGACAATTGACCCCAATTGACCTCGTCCCAAACTAGGCAAAGCCTGTACTGTGGGTACTAGACAACGGATAAACATACTTATATAGATAAATACATAATTAAATATTATACATATCTAACATCCAAGACCCGAGAACAAACATTCGTATTCATCACACAAACATCTGCCCCGACCGGAGTTCGAACCCGGGACCTCTAGCTTCATAGTCAAGGTCTCTAACCACTAGGCTATCTGGACGTCAACGTCATTAAGTTTTCTTGTAAGTATATTCGCACGCCAATAATGGTGTAATGTGCAGTTTTTAATTTTAATTTTCGCAGTTAGTAATATGGTTACAGGGAGTTTGTATTTGTACATTATATTGTTTTAAGAATCCAAACTGTGTTCCTATAAGTGATTAAGTAAGGGTTGCGTTTTTTTTCCATTTGAGGTAAGGAACCCTAAACAGTTTAGATGATAAATTAAACTAAACTACTTGTAAACATTCCGTAAGCATGTAAAAATAAGCTTACTCCGATTACTCGATAGATGGCGCACAACGTTGCTAAGAAACACGAGTTTTACAATAAATACATCGTGCGTGATTCACAAAATCTACTCATTTCACCTCATTATAAACTAATGTAGCTAATTTGTTTAAATACTGTACTATCTAAATTAATATTTGTATACAACGAAATGATAAAAACGTTTTATCTTAATTCAAAACATCTCTACAATTGATTCCCCATTAGAACGGTCAGTCAAGATGAAATATGTTCAATGACCTTGTGATGTAAGGACGCGACGTAATAAAGTCATTGACTGGCTTAATAATCGCAGTAGAATGTAAACACGTAATTCGAAAATTATTGCACCGGCGTTGGTGGTGTAATGGTCAGCATAGTTGCCTTCCAAGCAGTTGATCCGGGTTCGATTCCCGGCCAACGCACGCGTTTTTGCTTCTATTTGTATTTTTTTTTAATATAATAGCGTTTCCTATACTTTTTACTAGCCTTTAAGTCGTATGAAGCCGGAAGTTTATTTTAGTGCGCAATCGAAAATTGTAAAAAATGAAACTATCTGCAAAAATAATGTTCGCAATGCCGTAAACATCAACGTGGCACATAACACAATATTCATACTGATGTCATAAGTATGAATATTTCGACAGTTCTTTTAAAAACACCTTTAGGTTTGTAAGCATTTTTTTTTACTAAGTTCCTAAATATTTTTGGAAACAATCGCCGCGAATGCAAAAATTGTGACCCTCCCCCTTCCCTTATAAATTTTAAACTAAGTCTTGCCCCGAATTTCATAACACCGTCGTCACCGAGTCGTCACCACATCACTGACGTTCGGCTATTATTACAAGCACGTCTGATTTTCTCAGTACAAAACCGATTTAGATGATCAGTCACGTAAGATTTTCAGAATCGGTTTTCGGAAAAGTTGCGTAATAAATAGCGACCGAAATACCCAAGAGTTTCATAAAAGTTTATTTTGTTAAAATAACTGAAGTCGTTGGGTATTGAGCATACTTAGTAGTAAGACTGACAGTGTTCTAAGAATAATTATTTACCTAACCTCATCCTAACCTCCAGAAAGTGTCAAAAGTGTTGATTAATAATCATAACGTATTGTAGGTAGGTACTTGTTGAGTAATGTTTTGACTCAAATATCGTCGCGTGGTGTTGAGAACTGCGCTATTATTATTTTATTACTTTTTTAGATAATGTTCTGTTTTTATTATATTTATCGGTTTTATTATTTAGCGGTCCATTTTAGTTTTTACTTTTTGGAGGTTCTTTTAATTTTCTTTATTAGGTATTATTTTTCTTACAGAGGAGAAGAAAGGGAACACCTTCAGTAGACCTAATGCTTTAAACTTTGGGTCCATGGGGTCCCAGCGCTTACAAGCTTATTTCTGAGTTACAAAAGCGCTTAGTTGATGCAACTTGTGACCAAAGGGCTGGCAGTTTTCTCTCAACAAATCAGCATCGCTATTCAGCGAGGCAACGCTGCCAGCCTTTTGGGCACTATGCCACGGGGGCCATATTTAGATTTAATTTAGTTTTAAGTTGTAGTTTATTTAGTTTAAGCTTAGATTTAATGTTATTGTAAATTGCTTTTATTATGTAAATAAAGTATTTAATGCTTAGGAAGTAAGTATAATAAACTTGCTGACATCATTAAAATTAATACTCTGAAACATTTTCAATGGATCTTTCTTAACGTCCTTTTCGAAAACCCAGAACAGTCTACTCATACGAATTCCAGCGAAAACAGCAACAAGTTTTCAGAAAATGAACGTAACTATTAATATTCAAAAGATGTCTTCCATTGTGTCGGCTTTGTCTTTAGTTTGTAATGATGACCAATTGAACAGCCAGACTGGCGGCCATACGAAAGCATTTTAGCCGAAGATGAAATCGTCACACCCATTACTGCTAATATGGCTATTACTAAAGCTGTTGTTTTTTTTTTTCAAACTACCTCCTGCCCCCCGACTACGAAGTGCAAAATTCGAACTTCGTATCGTGCCGTCCCTCTCAAGCTAATATTATTTAACACGAGAGTGAGCGGGACGATACGATACGAACTTCGATTTTCGAATTTCGTAGTCGGGTGGCTGCCTACTCCTAGCACCACCTAACCCTAAAGTGGGACAAATATGACAAATCTTCATCGAATCGCTGACGAATTTACAAAACATGTCCAGGTTTTTTGCATAATACACTACTCCTTATCAAAACGTCATTAGTCTCCCCCGTATCTCCTGAACTTAACCTTGTAGCTTTAACCACAGGGTTTAATTTGCTTTCTTCGTAGTTTGGGAGATAGACTCTTATCGCTTTGCCGGAAATGTGATGGCATTGTTTAAGTTTCAAGAGTTATTGATTCAGATGTTTGATAGTCATATGGAAAACCCTGGGTTTATTTTGGTAACTGTTTAGTTTTCTGGGTAACATAATTGCTCATGGTAATTCTTACAACATGGCGTATAGAGAATGGACTTAGCTTGTGAAATGCTGGCGCGAACTGACATAGCATCTTGTGCTAAAAATTTAAAAAAAGCTATCGTAATTTCTTAACTACCGAAATTTCTGTAAGTCAATAAGATAAGTAATGTGGTTTTATAACCCCCGACGAAAAGAGGGGTGTTATAAGCTTAACCTGTGTATGGGTGTATCTGTGTATCTGTCTGTGGCGTCGTAGCTCCTAAACAGATGTACGGATTTGGACGGGACGGGACTTTTTAAATTGTTAGCCTAGTTTAATATACATTAATCAAGATGATTCATAAATAAATAAATATCGTGGGACAATTTGACACCAATTGACCTAGTCCCAAACTAGGCAAAGCCTGTACTATGGGTACTAGACAACGGATAAACATACTTATATAGATAAATACATACTTATGTACTTATAAAACATCCAAGACCCGAGAACAAACATTCGTATTCATCATACAAACATCTGCCCCGGCCGGGATTTGAACCCGGGACCTCAAGCTTCATAGTCAGGGTCTCTAACCACTAGGCTATCCGGTCGTCAAAATAACTAAATAGGTAAATAACTAAGTTTAATAAAAATCGTTTCAACCGTTTGTGAGACATTGAACTTTGAAACGAAAATATCTGCGGATTTTCAACTTTTCTAATAATAATTAATAATTAGTCGACCGAATAGCCGAATAGTGGTTAGAGACCCTGACTAATGAAGCTTGAAGTCCCGGGTTCGAATCCTGGTCGGGGCAGATGTTTGTATGATGAATACGAATGTTTGTTCTCGGGTCTTGGATGTTTAATATGTATTTATCTATATAAGTATGTTTATCCGTTGTCTAGTACCCATAGTACAGGCTTTGCCTAGTTTGGGACTAGGTCAATTGGTGTCAATTTGTCCCGTGGTATTATTTATTTATTTATTTATAATTAGTATCGTCATTGCTGTGGTATGTGTATGTAGAGTACCTATTATAGTTAGGTGTTTGTTATAGAAATGCTGCCGTCTTCATGAACGTTTCAGTTCAAACCGAGCACAGTATTATTTTCAAAGCAATGTGCCAAAGACGACCCAAACATCTACCATAATGTTTCACACGACTGCTCAAACAAAAAGGGATTTTATTAACACCCAAAGCAAATCCAGAAAAAAGCTTCTTTCATGGTGGTCCCTTAATCATTAAAATTGAGACTTTCGCGCGAAATCACCAATTTAAATGTAAATTAAGTGTAAAACCAATCATTACCACAAACCAACTAATTAGCCTCCCAACCTCTTATCTCACCACGTTATGTAGCTCCAAATCCAACACTACTACGTTCAAGATAACGTTGTTTTTGGAACTACCACGTTTGTCGAGATACTCCATGGAGAAATTTAGAGTGCCTTCAGCCTCCAGGGTTCCTGTCAGTCAAATTAGTCTCACTGTGTGGTCTTTATTAACTTATGACACCTTACGAAATTACAGAGAAAATTTGCTCAAAATGACCTAGTAATACCCAACACAGGTGGTGAAAATCTTGGTTTTTAACCCCCGACAAAAAAGAGGGGTGTGATAAATTTGACATGTGTATCTGTGTATCTGTCTGTGGCATCGTAGCTCCCAAACGGAGGGACCGATTTCAATGTGGTTTTTTTCATTCGAAAGTTATTTTAATCGAGATAGTTCTTAGCTAAGTTTCATTTAAATCGGTTCACCCGTTTTTGGAATATTGAACTTTGAAATGACAATCTCGGGGGTTTTTCAACTTTGCTAAGTTGGTTATTAGTTTATGAAAATCTTGGTGTCTTGGTTTGTGGGAGTGACATGGTGTAAGTATTTATTAAAAATCTACAGTGACACGTGTACAGCTCACAGAGCACTAATATTATTTACAATGCACTTGCTCGGAAAGTGCACTTTGATGTGGGTCAACATGTTCATAGAAAGTTAGTCTTTTTAGCACGAATTCGCAAGTGTGCGGAAAAAATATATGGATATCTTTTTCCACACGTGTGTGGAAAAGTAGTTTTTTAATTTACTAAATGTCAAAAAGTTGTGTCCAAACTAGTGTTTAACAGAATGATACCTAAGAGGTGTGACTTTATAATTCAGCTTTGCGCAAATGATAAAACATTTGACGAAACTAAGTTAATAATTAAAGATTTATTATAGTTAAAATATAAAACAGAAGTACATGAAACAATTTTTTTATTATAAGGTCTTAGAATAAAAATACGATCATGGTTAACATAATTAAGCAAGTCTAATTCGGACCTTGCAATGCGCGCGCCGCAGCGCGGCACAGATAAGTATTAATGCCCGCCAATTAATGGTCCAAACTTTTTATAAACTTTCTAATTTTGTCAAGCAATTGGTAACGGTTGGTAACAGTCTATAGAATAAAAATTAGGAGTCAGGAACATAATAATTTTTTATTTTGAAGATTCAAAATTTACAAATGCAAATAAGTACTTATTGTCGAAAGTTTCAAAATAATTTTAGGCCTACAAAATTTATTTGACATTATTTCGCCATACTGCTCATTTAATTTAAGTCTGTGGTAGATATTTGTTTTGAGTTTTATTATGTATATTTTTGTTTCCTCGCTTAATGCATTGTAAAACGTTGTATGACATACGTGCGGAAGGCAATTTCCAACTCGTGTCGGTTTAAAACACTCGCTTACGCTCATGTTTAAGATCACCGCCACTCGTTGGGAATTGCCTACTTTCCGCACTTGTATCATAAATAACTATTATAGCATTGAGTCCAATCGGCTGGGTAATCACGTCTTGAGTCATTGTTTCGCGTACGGAGATCTTTGCCGGAATAATTAACGCAAAGCGATAACGAATTCTTGAATCATTTTCCTGTGAAGATAATATCAGAAAGGAAATTCAAGAAATTATGCATTGTGCGATGTGATAATTTTCTTTGTTGAGTTTCGGGGTATAAAAAGCAATAACGAATTCATTTAGCTGATCAATTTCAAAAACTGTGGAACATACATCATACAGGTCCGCTTCAAACTTAACTAACAAAAATGGCGTAAGTTTCATTTATAATTAGGTAAAATAAAATTATCGGTCAAAAGTGTTCGAGCGTTCAGCCACTGCGGATTTTTCGAATAAATAAAAGTTGAAAAACTTTAAAATCTGAGGTGTAAATAAAAACAGTTTATAAACATTTATTACAATCAGTTATGCAAATTCACTGCTTAGTGTTCTATGTTTATAAATTTTTCGCGTATAGGTCGATCGAAATCGATTTTAGATATTCTAGGAATTCAAAACACCTTGCTTATAAACTATAAAATGTTCCTGATCCTCAAATAATGTTCTTGGCCATTGAACGTTACATTACCGGTATACGTAATTATAACATTGAACATGTTTATTATAATTCA
Organism: Clepsis dumicolana; assembly: GCA_963691665.1. Classification (NCBI taxonomy): domain Eukaryota; kingdom Metazoa; phylum Arthropoda; class Insecta; order Lepidoptera; family Tortricidae; genus Clepsis; species Clepsis dumicolana. The sequence continues at coordinate 1,029,124 of OY829527.1, forward strand.
CCTTGATTTAATATCAGTTGGCGGCCGCTGCTATGGACTTCGGGCAGATTCGGCTAATTTCGGAACTATCGTCGTCTACGCATCGCAAGCTACGTGGAAACGCCCACGTAACTAGTATCATAGCTATAAGAAAGCGGAGAGTGGTAAAACTATTAGAAGGAACACCTAGGTTTGGAAACAATGTTCGATCGACTGTCAGCGCGCTTTTGTTTCTACAGAGTTCACTAGAAACCTAGGGTTTCTAGCACACGTGCTACACAGATTTTCTGTAAAACGTTTATTAACCTGTACCTCAAAAGGAAAAACAGAACCCCATAGGATCACTTTGTTGTCGGTCTGTATATCTGTCAAGGCCCTTTTTATCTGGAACGCGTGGAGGTAGCACGCTGAAATTGATGTCAAATATTCAAGCCTGCAGTCCCTTGAAGCTGTGAAAAAATCAAACTTCTAAGTCAACGCAATCCAAAGATACAGTCATTAAAAAGGTTGTTTCCATACAAATCGCCGTATTGTGAAAACCTAAAGGGTACTTCCAGTTTTCCTAGAAACTTGAAATTTGGTATGAAGGTAGCTCTTATGGCACAACCACTCAGAAAAATCTCAAAATCTTTATTTTTGATGTCCGTCTGTGACAACCGACCAATATGAAATGACCCCACACTGCGTACATTTCACTTAGGGGCAGCGCTCTGCTAACACTGGACAACTTAAAACACTGGGTAAAAGCGGAAAAATCTTTGTACGAAACCCTCGGTACGAGATTCCGACTGGCACATGGCCGGTTTTTTAAATAATTATTATCTTACATCTCAATTACCGTAGCGAATGCCAGCGCGAATGCACGTCAGATTAACATGTTCACGAACGAATTAAAATGTCACCCGTTCAATAAAATCCTTTACTTACATTTAAATAATAAAGCTGTGAAGCTTTATTAAGAACTGCTTAATAACTTCATGAGCTAGTTCACCGTGAAGAATTTTAATATCGAGATATTAATATACTGGACAGATGAAATGACATGGCCACATATCACTTTGACAAGAGATGTCAACGGATTTGACAGGCACTAACCATTTTGATCATAATGCAGCGTTCACTGTATGACAGTTTTGGCTTTGGAACAAGTGTATAAAATGAAACTAAAGTGAGACTCCATCATGGTGAAGCAAACGGATCATTCACTGTCATAAGTCTATTCTTTGTTAAAGTAGAGTTTAGCCCGACAAGTTTTTTTTTGGCGGGAAACCGATGAGAGTGGATCGTATCGTTAATTGAATTTTAGTTTCTGTGCTAAATGTTGTTTGGTGGATAATAAAGATAGTGTATTATACAAGAAATTGACGTGAAAGTGCCCAGCAAATGAAGAATTCAAGTAAAAACGCGTATTCCCTCTGTTTGTGACCCCCAAATATCCACCGGCTACTGCTCGCCGTAGCTCGCCGTAAAGTACACTATCGCTTTACGGAAGGCATGAGCAGTTGACAGGACGTGACTAGGACAGACTGACACAACTCTGACGATGACAGGACTTTAATATACAGAAATTTACAAAACACATCAGACGTGGCTGTATGGACTCAGTTCCTTTGCCTATCTCTTATGGGATGAATTAAAAAAAAAAAAAAAATTGCCCAACAAGTTGCAGACTAATGTCTAATTCATAGTCCTTCCTCTGAATGGGCGGCAGACATAATACATGCACTGTGCTGTTTGTTACGAGTTTGGCGTGTGCTAAGTACTTTGTGTAAACGACTACCAACAAAATACGTCCCGATCGTATTAACGTGTTAAATAATGCTGAGAATAGTAAATCACCAATACGTACCGCCAGGGGCGCTGCCGCTTTGCCCATAGTAATTAAGACGTTAACGCGAATACGATTAACACGTTGTGTCAATAAGCCTAACCAACAAAAAGTTGGAAAACCCCCGATATTGTCATTTCAAAGTTCAATATTTCAAAAACGGGTAGGTAAACCTATTTTAATGAAACTTACCTTAGAACTAATCGAGTTAGCTTCCGATTGAAAAAATCGCATTAAATTCCACCCGTTTGGGAGCTATGACGCCACAGACAGATAATATACACAGGTCAAATAAACATATAACACCCCACTTTTTCGTCGGGGTTAAAAATTGCACTAGAGACTCTGTACGTGTGTACTCCCCCCCCCCCCCACCCCTCGAAAAGTGGCAGAAATAAAATGTTGTGCGAATATTAAGCTAAAGGCCACTCGCGTATAAGTGCTTTGTGGACAAGCCGTGAGTTAATAGACGCTGTACAGAATTGGCGCCTATATATATAAGGTTAATGTCACAGTGCCCGACACTACGCCAATAGTTGACACCTTCAATCTTAATGCATATCAATAAAGGTGACACTCAGGGTGTCAATTATTGGAATTAAGCTGTCGAGCATTAGGACGTTTACTGTACTTCACAATCACGGTAAAAACTGTTTTTTTTTGTACTACAAGGAAGGCAAACGAGCAAGTGGGTCACCTGATGGTAAATTATCACCAATGTCCATAGACACCCGCAACCTCTTGGGGTTTGCAGCTACGTTGCCAATCTAGGAGCTAAGATGATATGCCTCTTGTGCCCGTAATTACACCGGCTGTCTTACTCTCCACACCGGAACACAACAGCGCTAGCACTGCAAGCAAGATGGTGGTAGCGATCCGGGCGGACCTCGCACAAGGTCCTATCACCCGTAGCGTGCTCATTGCAACCAAAGAATACATAATATATAACGTAACTAAAGGGTCGAGCACGAGTTTTCGAATCCTGCGTAACGTAATCGAGTAAGTAACTAGTAACGTTATCGAGAAATTTGTATGACGTTTGGAACAGCGCCCGCCCGTGAGCGTATTTGGAACCAAAATTTAGTATGAGGTTTCTCGATCTCGATACGATAACGTAACGTTACGCAGGATTCCAAAACTTCGTGATCGGCCTACGCCAATGTCTTTTTTTCACATTCGCTTGATGCGCATTAAGTAGTCTATGGGCATCTATAATTGCTCACCATAAACAGACATTCTGAAAAAAAAGCTTGGCATGACCATCATCATCATCATCATCATCATATCAGCCGGAAGACGTCCACTGCTGGGCCGGCCTACCCCAAGGATCTCCACGACGACCGGTCTTGTGCTACCCGCAGCCAATGGCTTCCCGAGATCTTTAGCAGGCCTATGTTCCACCATCTTTACAATATAATTGACAGTTTTTAATGACAATTCGGTGTCAACTGCTGACTTGAAGAGCTTTTGTTTCAGCGCGCTTCATATTGGCAGGCCCCCGTTTCATAAACGTGACAACGACAATTCGATCTACACTTCAAAGTTAATATGAAGTCCGGTAATACATAAACTTTTCAAGTCGGTAATCTACACCAAACTGTCGTTGTCATTTGTCACCTGTCACGTTTATGAAACGGGGGCCAGATCGTCCGCTGGACCAAACCAAGGACGATAAAACCAAGAGGACTGCCAATGGCTATACAATGTCGCGTTCCTGTAAAATAATGAGCCTGCTGTAGCCAGTTTCACTATAGAGAGGTCTCTGTACCATTAATTTTGTATGACACTTAGACCTCTGGCTAACACAATAGCACCATCTATGAACTGAAAGAAAAAACTAATTTAGATGGCGCTATTGTGTTAGCCAGAGGTCTAAATGTCATGAATGGTACAGAGACCCCGCCGTAGTAAAACTAGCTACAGCAGGCTTATTATTTCAAAGGAACGCGACGTCGTATAGACACTGGCAGTCCTCTTGGTTTTATGGTCCTTGACTAAACGGAGGAAACTAGACCACACACGACCAACATAACTGACTTATTGTTTTCTTTTAAAAACAACGAAGTAACTTTGAACCTAACTACGGGCTTTCCCATGCCACTTTCTCGGAAGCGATTTGACATACTCTGAACTACGCACTTTACACACGTAGCCATTTACACGGAAATATCTTAAGATGCCGTTACATTGCGGGTCAGCAAGGGCAAGCTTTACAAGTGGTCGGATAAGAACCGCAATGTAAAGCAACTCGTGTGATGTTTCACTTCATGCATCGGGTATCGCGATATCGATGTTCGAAGTTCGACCCATAAATGAGTCTACGGGGGTGTACGGTTGGCATTGCAATTATGAACTAAAAACAATTATAATAATAACTAGGCTGAGCCTGTATCTTGAGGTCCTGGAGTGCATTTGTGAAACTAAACAAAGAAAATATTCAACTAAAACTACTTAAGTGAAAAAACTAAAATGTTATTATAAATTCGTAGGTGCATATAGTCTGGTGAACGCTTGGCGAGACGTGATCTGCAACTTGGTAGGGGGACTCTAAACGTTCGTTTGGCCAGAAGTTGGGTGTAATTTGGTAACTTTGTTATTACCGTGTGAGCTCGGGCTGCTGCTTTGAGAACGTATAGACGCCTCACGCTCAAAAGGTTTGACTCCCGATAAAGATAAGGTTTACTCAGCATCACCTTGATTACTGCACGCTGCGCACGCGCCAACAGCAGCAAAGCACTTTTGTCGGCGCTGCCCCACACCGTCACTCTATATTGCAGTAACGATTGGCACAGGGAGTGATACACAATGCGAAGCACCTGTTCGGTGGTACAACAACGAAGTTTCTTCATCACATATATGCACTTTCTCACTCTACTAGATAGTGCAGAGATATGTTGATTAAAAGAGAGTTTGTCGTCAATTGTCAGCCCCAGGTATTTGACTTTGTCTGATCTGGCTATCGTGCTACATGGGTATGCGGCGGATACACCAACATGGTTGTGACATGTACACGAGCGTATTTTCAAATTTCAATCCAGAGGAGCAGAAGCAACCGAGGTCTTAGAAAATGCCAAGAAGGTAGACTTACTCACATTGAGGGTAAGCAAGTTTAACAACTTGTGGCTGGATAACTCCAGCCACACCCCAATGTCCGACAACCCGCATTCCGCAAGCTTGTAGACGTCCTCCCATGACTTTCCGTGAAACAGCGCCACAGTGTCGTCCGCGTAGCATATTACATCAGCTCCATCCAGCTTAAGTCTAAGGATATCATCGACGTAAACGAGAAACAGGGTGGGTCCGAGGATGCTACCCTGTGGAACTCCAAAAGAGATAGGCAACTGATCGCTACTGCACTCACCAACCCTAACAATCTGACGCCTATCGGTAAGGTAACTGCGGAACCACTCGAGAGCTACCCCTCTAACTCCCGATGCTTCAAGTTATTCTAAGTAAGATGTCAATAGACACAGTATCGAAAGCCTTACAGAGATCCAAAAATACTCCAACGCATTTACTACCCGCATCAAGAAAACTGGATATTCGTCCTCAGTAGACTTGCCTTTTCTGAAGCCAAACTGATTATTTGAAAGGACTTTATTTTTATCAAGGAAAACCATAAGACGAGAACTGACTAATCTCTCCAGAATTTTGGAGAAGACGCTGAGAAGTCATATTGGACGGTAATTGTTAGGGTCATATTTACACCCACTTTTATAAATAGGAGACACCTGCGCCAACTTCCAAAGATCCGGGAAACAACCCGACTCCAAACTTAAGTTACAAATGTAATTACTTTGCTCACCCGCGACCACTAATGACAAATAGTTATATTTGTGCGGCAAATGTATGTTTCCATGCAACACCTCCGCCTCCACTGCTACACGAATCAACACATGCCACAGAGACCCAACTGTCACCACCACCACTAAACTAAACGCTGACGCGTTTCGACACTCTCCACGAGGCCATTAATGAAGCACAACAACAACCGCTCAACATGCCACCACTTCCACTACAATTTATTATTACACTATGATTGAGTCTGACGGTAGTTTCATGATAAAAATATTAGTCACATCTTTTGTGGTTTTCTGTGTATTCTTGTTTCAGTGAGTATTTAAAGTATAATAACAGATTTAAACAAAAAAATACGGCTTAATTAATTAAGTATTATCGACGACGACAACTATAATAATACTGGTTATCATTTTCAAGTTCATTTCATCATCATCATCATCATCAGCCTATTCACGTCCCACTGCTGGGCACAGGCCTCCTCTGAGATTGAGAGGGCTTGGGCTATAAATATAGTTCCCACGCGGGCCCAGTGCGGATTGGGAACTTCACACACACCATTGAATTGCTTCGCAGGAGTGTGCAGGTTTCCTCACGATGTTTTTCCTTCACCGAAAAGCTCATGATAAATTACAAATGTAATTTCGCACATAAATTCCGAAAAACTCAGAGGTGCGAGCCGGGGTTTGAACCCTCTGATATGTCAAACCACTAGGCTATCACGGCTTGTTAATCAAGTTCATTTGTTTAAATTGTATCCAATAGTCAAACTTATTTATTTCAAAAATAATTATAAACCATTTTTGCAGTCTGTACCAGGATCTGTGCTACACGCACACACGCATACACGTCCGAGAACGTGCCGGCCACATGCGTCTACGCACGTCGCGACCACGACAATTTATCACCTGTCAAAATGTATTGACTTAGTGTTTTATAAGCTGTGGTTGAATTTTGAAACGGAGTTCCGATTTTTTTGCTTCTGTTTTGTCACTATTTGGAACTGAAGTTACTTGGATGTTTGTTTTTGTCAACTTGAAACAATAATATTTAGATAACGCTTCTACTTTGTTATAAACGCTGAGCCCATAATGTAAATTATACGCCGCAACAAAAGTTACGATCACATTCGCTCAGAGCGCTTAGTGTAATCGCCGACCAGGCCAAGAAATACGTCTCGATCGCGTTCGCGTTTAACATTTCTCATACTATTTGACACTTTAACGCAAACGCGATCGAGACGTATTTTGAGCTTTTTGATTACACTAAGGGCACTGAGCGCCTAGTGTAATCGCCGACAAGGCCAAGAAATACGTCTCGAACGCGTTCGCGTTAAACAATTCTCATACTATTTGACACTTTAACTCAAACGCGATCGAGACGTATTTTATGCTTTTTGATTACACTAAAGGCACTGATACCTTCGGAGTCCCTTGAATCGTCGACAAACGTTTCATAACGTTTCATTTCACCGAAAGCTATTTTCAGCTAAAATTTAACTTAACTTAACTTTATTGTTTGTTTGTATAGGTTTAATGACTAAACGACCAAGAGGGCGTAGTTCAAAACGATGGTCTGGCCAAACTCTCTGAAAACTTGGAGATGTGCATTGGCACAGCAATTTACCCCGCAGAAGACTGTTGATGGCGTTTATCAGGGCGCGATCCTCAACATTAGGGGACCGACTGAGGAGGGGGTTTGTATAGGTTAGGTTAGTTTTTAAATCAAAAGGTTAAGAAAATAAGTCGGAAAATAGCTTTCGATGAAATGAAAATGCGATGAAATGAAACAGCTATGAAACTTGTTTCGGCAATTTGATGATAAACCGTCTGGATCGCTACCACCACCTTACTGCGGGTGGTAGGATCTTGTGCGAGGTCCGTCCGAATCGCTACCACCATCTTACTCGCTAATCCTGCCGCTAAGCAGCAGTAAATAATAATAAATATCATGGGTCAAATGACACCAATTGACCTAGTCCCAAACTAGGCAAAGCCTGTACTATGGGTACTGGACAACGGATAAACATACTTATATATATATCAAACATCCAAGACCCGAGAACGAACATTCGTATTCATCATACACACATCTGTCCCGACCGGGATTCGAACCCGGGACCTCAAGTTTCATAGTCAGGGTCGCAAATTATTAATTAATTAAGTAATTAATAATTATTAATTAATTTACTAATTACGAATAAATAAACTTTTGACTTTGACTAACCACTAGGCCATCCGGTCGTCGATGCTTGCACTGCTATGTTACGGTGTGGAGAGTAAGACAGCCGGTGTAATTACGGGCACAAGAGACATTTCATTTTAGCTCTCTAGGTTGGCAACACATCTGCTAACCCCCCGGGGTTGCGGGTCTCTATGGGCAGTGGTGATCACTTACCATCAGGTGACCCTCGTATAAAAAAAAACCATCTCCGTATATTTTAAAGGAACCCCACATTTACACATTTGCAGTAGGTACTCTTGAATTATCGTCCTTGGTCCTACCAAGAAATTAAGTCAGACACGTTGTCGCCATTCTCAGAATCGAGATGCAGAACGTACACATGAGCACTAATGTATGAGTGAAGTAATTCATTGTGTGCGCGGGATTCCCATTGTCATTAGTTGGAGACAAGTCAAAATGTACATCTACGTAGATGATGTAATGCTTCCTCATGCCCGCCTGTGACTATGAGACTTAGGAAAAAAGTACTATTAGTCATTTTTTTCTTTTCGTTTTCTTAGTAGAATGTTCGCTTTAAGAATCGAACAAGTACCTATGCGAAATGATGCTAAAAAAAACCGGCCAAATGCGAATTAGACTCGTGCACCGTGGGTTCCGTAAGAATTGTAGGTAAGTATGGAAATTGATCGTCTATCACGGGAATCGAGTCTCGAAGATTTTTCCCGCTTTTTCCAACTGTTTTAAGATGTCCAGTGTTAGCAGAGCCCTGATGTCTGTCTGTTTGTGTGTCTGTCCGTCTGTCTGTCTGTCAAAACCTTTTTCTTTAGAGCTTTTAATATTTAATTCTGCAATTCCTTGAAGCTGTGAAAAAAATCAAGCTTCTAAGTCAACGCAATCAAAAGATACAGTCATTAAAAACCCCTAAAAAATTGAGAGAGTGCGGCCGAAAAAAAAATGTTCTGAAATGTGCAACCAGAGTCCTTTCCTAATGATACCTCTTTTTGACATAGTAAAACTCCACTTGAAACTAAGACCCCTTTTCAGACCATTGCAATAAAAACAAAGACCTACATTTTATTTTCTAATTGCAAAATAATAAGAACGCTGAAAAGTGCAACACTTAATGAGCGTAATTAATTAATTACGAAGTCTGTTTGTTCTTGCTACAAACATAATAATGCCTTGGCTACCGCGGCACCAACACTCAAGCTCGCTGGAGCCTTCGTGATAGTAATATTTATAGTAATATAATTATCTTTGACTGGGTGTTCTTACTCGGTAGACTCCGCTACAAAGTTAGCTTTTATCCTAATTATCAATACCGACAAAAATACTAAAGTTACCTTACGACCTTAGCTGTCAAAGAACAGTTCCATAAAGCAACCAAGGACGATAAAACCAAGAGGACTGGCAATGGCTATACAAAGTCGCGATCCTGTAAAATAATGAGCCTGCTGTAGCTAGTTTCACTATAGTGAAGTATCTGTACCATTGATTTTGTATGACACTTAGAACTCTGGCTAACACAATAGCGCCATCTATGAACTGAAAGAAAAAACGAATTTAGATGGCGCTATTGTGTTAACCAGAGGTCTAAATGTCATACCAAATGAATGGTACAGAGACCCCTCCGTAGTAAAACTTAGCTACAGCAGGCTTATTACATCGTATAGACACTGGCAGTCCTCTTAGTTTTATGGTCCTTGAAAGCAAGTATATTTTTGCGGACACAAAAATGGATGTATTTAATTTACGATACATGAAAAGAATTCGGTTTACGCTGAGGTCTATTGGTGCGTGGCCAAACCATGTGTTTCAAGATTTGCCTGTCACAAAACTGTCAGTACTGTCCAGATATGGCTACACTTGTTTCTTGTGCGTACTCTGCTGTTTTGGAACAGCCGCTCAGGCCACGTACGTGATCAAAAACCTGGGAATAGCGGAATTTATTGACTTGGGCCAAACGTGTTTGACTATTTTGATGTGCCTCGTATATATCGTAAGTGTGGTGTTCTGCCGTATGCCAAATTATTTTTGGGTCAAATTTCATTTCCCAAATGTACATTTCGCATTCTATTCATTTAGTCAAATTGTTGTTTGACACAATATTTTCACTTCGTCAAGTTTTATTGAGCCAAAAGTTAATCAATGAAAATAAACGATTTACCTATTGACTATTTATTTTTTGTTTTTATTTTTATGAAACATTCACAGTATGAAATTCAACATACAATGACAATGCAAAGAAAAATTTTTTAAGCAGCTGGACTGAACATTTAATGTTAAGTATGGCCTAATTGGTGGAGCGTGGTACGGATTACCGAGGTTGCTGGTTCAAGTCCAGCTGCTTAACAGATTTTTCTTTGCATTGTCATTGTATCTTGAAAAGTTAATTAGGCAATCGTTTCATTTTGACAAAGATAATACAGCAAAAAAAAATTTTTTGCACATTCTCACCTCGCACACTCAACTTATAACATAAATACCCATAAGTTTGGTAAATGATAATTCATTTTTACTGATACAGGAATACAGAAGTCAAAAAAATTCGAGAGCGACTAATGCCATCGAGGCTACACACTGTAGCCTCTTTGGCTTTAAGGTGATGCCATAATTATCTACCTACCTCATTTTTATTATAATATGTGTAATATCATTGATAAAAACCTCTAATTTTTAACCGACTTCAAAAAAAGGAGGAGGTTCTACGTTCCATTGTGTTTTTTTTTTTTTTTTATGTATTTTCATCGATTACTCCGTCAATTGTAGACCGATTTTCAAATATATTTTTTATTTGAAAGGGTATACTCCTGAGGTGGTCCCATTGTCACCAAGTCATGATCTGATAATGGGATCCCAGGGAAATCGAGGACAACCCTCAAATTTTACAGGCACGTACTATGTGTTTCATATATTTTCTAAGGTTATTCAAGTATTTGCGTCTGGTAGTCATCATCTCATGATGATGAGCTGATGATGGAAGGTACAACTCCTTAGCGGTTAGGAGTTGGAGGATAATTCTGAAAATATTAAATCATTATTCGAAAGGGTATACTCCTGAGGTGGTCCCACTGTCACCAAGTCATGATCTGATGATGGGATCTCAGGGAAATCGAGGGCAACCCTCAAATTTTATATGTACGTATCATGTGTTTCATATATTTTCTAAGGCTATTCAAGTATTTGCTTCCGGTAGTCATCATTTTATGTTGATGAGCTGATGATGGAAGGTACAACTCCTTAACGGTTAGGAGTTGGAGGATAATTCTGAAAATGTTAAATCAACGTAAAATTGTGAAATAAAAATCTTTTAACAAAAAAGTAAAACCGCCTTCAAAAAAAACCTTAGAATGTAAACGTAAAATAATCCTCTAAAATAATGATAAATAAATAAAATAAAATAAAATGCGTTTATTTCGGACAACAGAAACGAAAGCCTAAAGTTTTATGGCCTAGCACTAAGCAGCAGAAATATGAAGTCGGTGCTTCATTCAAAGAATATTCCGCTCGCACCGCACCGACTTCATATTTCTGCTGCTTAGTGCTAGGCCATAAAACTTTAGGCTTTCGTTTCTGTTGTCCGAAAGAAACGCATTTTATTTTATTTATTTATCATTATTTTAGAGGATTATTTTACGTTTTTTTTCTAATGTTTTTTTCAAGTTAACCACAGCCACAGCTGATTAGACAAGGGCCCTTTTCGAAGATACATGATACATTCCTATATTTTAATAGTAGAAATGTTTCAGCAAAGAACATTCCTGCCAATTCAAACGGCCTATCAAGCGGGAATCGAAGAATTTGCTACAAAATTTTATCTTATGCACCACAAGAATAAAACGGACTTCTCAGCAAACGTAAGAAACAATGAGATACAATAGTAGTTTATTTACTTAGTAAAAGCAATTTACAATGACATTAAATTCAAACTAAAACTTAAAAATAAATTAAATCTCTAAATAAGGACCCCGTGGCATGGTGCCCAAAAGGCTGGCAGCGTTGCTTCGCTGAGGATCGAGCACGACTTTACAAATGCTGCGTAACGTTACGGTTATCGTACCGAGATCGAGAAACCTCATACTACATTTTAGTTCCAAATACGCTCACGGGCGGGCGCTGTTCCAAACGTCATACAAACTCGACAACATTTACTATTCGATTTTACGTGACGCAGGTTTCGAAAAGTCGTGCTCGACCCTCTGAATAGCTATAGTAGTTTTGCCAATGAAAGGGGAGGTATCAGGTACATACCAACGCAACGTGGCGTAATAATTATTTCAAGGCAACTTATATTTTTAACATGAAACTACCGTGAGACTCAATCTTAGTGAAATAAAAACGGATCACTCACTGATGTGGTTAGTGTAGTGTGCTATCCTGCATTTGACAATAGTAAAAATGACGATGAAAACGAGGGTAGTTGTGTGCCGCTGTCAGCTGCGTCTAGTAGTCGTGCGAGCAGAGCCGCGGCGCGCAGTGTGCGTCTCGCCGCCGCTGAGTCGTGCGCTCCCAGAGGAAGGACTACGAATTTGTCCGAAACATGTCGGGCTAAACTCGACTTATATACGTGAGTGATCCGTTTTTATTTCACTATGGCAACTTATATTATAAATGTGTAAATATATCACCAATTACAGTTACTCAGAATATTTGACCTAGACCTAGTTAATGTTCTTTATTAAAAATAAATAAAGTAAGTAATTGAAGTGACGATTGTTTCTAAAATGCGGTATATTTTTTTTTCTCTTAATCTTTTAATGACAGAGTGAGGTTTCTTTGTGTAGTTTGTCTGTGGTTACGTATTGTAAGAGCTAATGTAACTTGTTTTTAGAAAAAATGACTTTGTGCCAAGTTTCTTGCGGCGCATTCTTCTTGGCAATCATGGTCTTTCCGAAAGCGCTGGTAGACTCAAAAAAAAAATGACGTGTAAAAGAGCATTCAACTGCCTATTTGCTGAATAAAATTTTGAATTTTGAATTTTGACGTGAACATAGTTTTTTTTATCACTTAATTAATGGTCAACTTACATCGTAATTCGAACAATTTGACACGTCACAGGATTCTTCACCTAATGCAGTAACCATCAAGGAACAGTTTTATGAACCAGGTACTGATATAAATACTGATATAAAATATTGCTTCACTACTGAACTACTGATATGTGCCTATAAAAATTCAAACTTAAACTTCAAACTGATGTACCGAGTTGAACTTTTTTTTTATACGACGAGGAAGGCAAACGAGTAAGTGGGTCACCTCATGATAAGTCATCACCACTGCCCATAGACATCCTCAACCCAGAATATACTGATATCAAATATTGCTTCATCTTTTCAGATGTATAACAAAGTCACAAAAATTTGTGAAGTCTTCGTTATAGTAGAGCACCTGGTGATTTACACATCCTTCTTCTCGTACAACTTTTCACCTCTTTTTTATAACTATAAATCCGGTATGTTCAGTTCAGAAAAACCCACGAATGGTACTTACAAACACTCCGTCGATTACATTTTGCCATTTGACCACAACAACGAGATTTGGTATCCCATTATATGTATATATAATTGGTACGTCTCATACAACATGGCTTGTATGTTCTGCTGTCACGATCTTCTGATCTGCGTATTTGTCTTCCACATTTGGGGACATGTGAACATTTTTGAGCACAACTTGAAACATTTCCTTACTCCGAGCGTTGCTGTGAACTCCAAAACTGTTACACTGCGGTACTCGACAGCAGAAAGGGAAAAAGTGACCATTGGTTTGAAGGAGATCATTATGCACTATTTAATGATAAAGAAGTAAGTACCCGTAATATGTATACATTCTTACAACTAACCTGTACAAAACCTGTGGTTAGCCATCATTTTTCTTTTTCGGCCACGTTGTCGCCATTTACTTGTGGCACCGGCAGCGCGAACGGTGTCCCGCCGGAAATCCTCGTTAGTTCGAGCTTTGCACCTCATAAACTTGCTCCTCGAATCGGCACCAGGCTGCGACGTATTTGCAGGTGAATGGTTACAAGTGTGTGATGAATGTTTGAGATTCTGCGAGAAGATGGATGCACGACCTTCTTCTGTAATATTGTAATTACTTACCTCTTACGTTTTTGTATTTTATGTGTTTTAATTGTAAATTTTATCTTAGTTTCATAGTGCTTTGGTTTAACTGTTATGCTATGAAATTTTATGAATGAATAAATAAATAAATAAATTTTATCGAAATATGTTACGTCGATTTTCATGTCAAGTCAAGTATTATGATTATGTATTATCAAGTCAACACTAGTGAAACGATTTTAAATAAGTATTTAATAAGGATTTTTGGGAACTGAAACTTGCGTTAAACCAAAATTATAGTCAAGGCTTCGACGAACGACTACGTCGATGTACAATTAAAATAAAGAAGTAAAATTCGATCAGTTGATTTTTGCGTAAAAGGTGTTCCGAGCAAATGTATGAGCGATCTAACAAAGCTCGATGAATGGTTCCTAAGCGAAGATAAACGTCTACGTACAGTGTTATGGGAAATGATAACCGATGAAAAGATTTTCGGTAAAATGATGGATTACCCCGATTACCACCTCATAGAGATAATGCAATTTGTAGCATATAGACGGGCAATTCAGTACTCTGTTTTTGTAGCTAATATTGTGTCCATATAATTAATGCCAGCGATACGAGTCGCGCTTCCCGCCGGCGGGCTCCTCTACACCGTTCCTATTTCAACATGTTCCAAAGGAAATATACTGATGTTTACATTATTTATGTACCTACTGATTTGCTAGTTGACATTCGCTTTCCCGCGCAAATCTTAACATCATCATCATGTCAGCCGAAAGACGTCCACTGCTGGACATAGGCCTCCCCAAGACTCTCCACTCAGTCCGGTCTTGTGCTTTCCGCATCCACCGCGGTCCCGCGAGCTTTACCAAGTTGTCGCTCCATCTTGTTGGAGGCCTACCGACAGCTCGTCTCCCGGTCCGCGGACGCCATTCGAGAACCTTCAGACCCCATCGGATATAAGTGATATAACATGGTATACAAGTAAATTTGCGAGACCTGTCGGTGTGCTGTGTGTGTCGGTTAATTAGATAATAATATATATATATTTCAGGTTCGTAGCGAGTACTTCAGACACATATAGCGTCACGTTGTGTGCTTACTACGGTTTCCATATAGTATCGGACTGCATTTTGCTGCTGGAATGTTCTACGCTGGTACTTCTATCTACTGTATAGTAAATATTGTAACTATGACTACTTATGTATTAATATCTGCATCATAATGTGTATTCTGTTCTAGGAGATTGATGCATTGGTAAAATATTCTTTTTTGACGGTGGGGATATATGTACAATTAATTCAACTATCTGTGGTGTTTGAGCTCATTAGCTCCAAAGTAAGTAAACTATTATTAAAATTTTAATAACGAGTAAATATTTATGTCAGTAACTTTTATTATGATCGTCAAATGATTATTTACCTGTAAATCCCACTTGGCTGTGGGTGTACTATTATGTATTATGTGTTGTGGGAGCTTTCCTCTCAAATTCACTGCACAACTGCCCTGGTTTTTTTCAATATCCAAATAGAACAGTTTCGTTGGTAAAAATTAGCACTTTTAAAGTGAATTTTTCGCACACTGATCTCTAAATCCAAAAATGGTCTTCGCACACCCTCAACATTTTTGAAAGATCTGTCCCGAGATGAGACAAGAAATAACAAAAAGAATCCTCTACTTAACGTGTAGGATGCATGTACATACCCTA
This sequence comes from Clepsis dumicolana, assembly GCA_963691665.1. Lineage (NCBI taxonomy): Eukaryota > Metazoa > Arthropoda > Insecta > Lepidoptera > Tortricidae > Clepsis > Clepsis dumicolana. Next base: position 1,044,683 of record OY829527.1, read on the forward strand.
AAAAAAATTAACAACGTTTAATATCAATTTGTTTGTATTTTACGCATGCCAAAATTACAGCTTCCGAGTACCAAGAGTCTCTGAGCTATACCGCGGATAAACAGACAGACGGACATGGCGAAACTATAATAGTTTCATGTTAATTACGGAACCTTAAAAAATGATATATCTACTTATTTGTTTTAAATAGATCATTACACCAATTAAAAAAAATATTTTTTTTTAATGCAGGGCGATTCTCTAGTGGACGCCGTGTACGGTCTGCCATGGGAGTACATGGACACTAGCAGCCGGCGGACGGTGCTGATGCTGCTGCAGATCGTGCAGCAGTCGCTGGCGCTGAAAGCCTGCAACATGGTGCCCGTTGGCGTCCAGACTATGCTGGCGGTAACTACATTTGTATATGAGTCTGAGCTCACAGAATTAGCAAGCTGAAGTGGCAGTTGGCCGGCCTCGCGAAGAACCGACCACTGTTTTGGTAAACCTGTTCTTGAGTGGAGACCGCGACTCAGCATACGTAGCGTAGGGCGCCCTCCGGCCAGGTGGGATGACGATCTGCGGATGACTGCAGGCAGATGCTAGATGCGGCAAGCTGAAGACAGGGCGCTATGGCGCACATCAGGGGAGGCCAGTGTTCAGTAGTGGGCTATGTAGACTGATGATAATGATGGGCCAGTACCTATCAGTGTTCCACAGCTGGGCAAAGGCCTCTCCCTTGAACTCCAAAGTATTCCTGTTGGCATTTATGTTTGGCCAGTAACTGCTAAACGCGTTCAGGGTATCTATTTTACAGCATTTGTAAATATCACTCGAAAATATATAAATAATATGGTGAATTAGAAATTCTAGCAGATTGCTTAGTAGAAACTGGTTTATATTGTCTCGCATAATTGAAGTATCAGTGAAAATAATGGCCGTTGCGTTGGGGCTGTCAGCTTCTAGAGTGACGACCGCGTACCGGAAGGCGAAGTGTTGGTAGTCCTCCCGCTAGGTGGATGGACGATCGGGTAAAATATCGAGGGAAGCCATGTTTTGTGGATAGCACAAGACCGATCGTCGAGGAGATCCGCGGGGAAGGCCGCCGTCCAGCAGTCTTCCAGCTGATATGATGAGGATAATTAATTCAAACAAACTTATATTATGACAAAACAAAACTATGAAACGAAGGGAAACTAGTTGAAACGTATGGACGTAGTGATAATCCTTAACGAATCCCAATTTTGAATGGTATTTTCACAAAGTGCTGTGTTAAATTGGTGCTCTGTCTCCGACTCAGTCTGCCGAGATCCGCATGATCATGCCGGGCATCCACTGAGTTAAAAGAAATTAAGAGGAGCCCAAATGTAGTTCATTCAGTAATAATCTTTGTTTTTTCAGTTATGAAAGCATCCTTCTCATATTTCCTGATGCTGAGAACGTTTGCCAATAATTGAAAGCAAGTCGCAAAGTTTTCATCAGAGAAAGTGATATACTACACCTTAATGCACACTTATTATGTTTTACGAAGTATTTTCAAGATGGTTATTCACAATCTATATTATAAAGCGAAGCTCTTGATGCTTAATAATGTTTGGATGTGCCTCGAGAATTCAACCAGGGGTTGTGCATGAGCAAGTCTAAGTAAATGAAGGTTTTTATTTGATAAAATAAATCTCCCATAAAAATATTAACACTCGTAAGCCGTCGTAGCCCAGTGATTTTAAACCTATGGCCCCTCAAGCAAAAGGTCGTGGGTTCGAGCCCTGGGCTCGCACTTCTGAGCTTTTTCCAATTTATGAGCGAAAATTTAAATTTTAAATATCACTCCAATTTCGCTAAACAACTTTAAGTACCTACCTACCTTGTAGTTACAGTTTTACATAGAGAATTGCAGATTAGCAAGGAAGGTAGGTAATTGATTTTAATTTATTCTTTGAACAGTACCACACCTGTTAAGTCTAATTGCGAAGACTTGCACTGCAATTGAAACAACGCCTAGGTTACCGCGGCATCAACACTCAAGCTCGCGAGAGCCCTAGTGCCACAGACTGTATGTTCTTATTCGGGACTCTCCATTTATAAACAAAGTTAGCTTTTATTCTAACTATCAATACCGACAGGAAACGTTAAAATAACCTTAAATTATCCAATAACTTACAGCTGATGCGTAAAGGCGCTGAATAAAGCAACTACAATTTCAATCCAGACACAAAAATGGATGTATTTAATTTACGATACATGAACAGAATTCGGTTTACACTAAGGACTATTGGTGCGTGGCCAAACCATTTATTCCAAGATTTACCTGCCACAAAACTGTCAGTACTGTCCAGATATGGCTACACTTGCTTCTTGTGCGTACTCTGCTGTTTTACAATCCTGGCTCAAGTCATGTACTTGATCAAAAATATGGGAATTTTGAGATTCGTAGACTTGGGCCAAACGTGTTTGAGTGTTTTGATGAGCTGCGTTTTTGTTGTAAGCATGTTTTAATTAAAACATTCTGACATTCATTTTAATAGAATCTATTCAATAGCGCTTCACTGAAAACTCATTTCTCCAGTTGGTCTGTCTCTCGCAAAGAGTTTCTACTGGTGAAATCACTGATATGTAGATACTTATTATCATGAAACGGAACTCTTATTTTAGGTCAATCACCACCACTACATCAATAATCTATTTGGCATTTTTTTTTAATAGAGGTAGTAATATTTCAGCAAAGAACATTGCTACCGATTCAAACTTCTTATCAAGCGGGAATCGAAGAAGTTGCTACAAAATTTCACCTTATCCACCACAAGGATAAGACGGACTTCTCAGCAAAAGTAAGAAACGATGAGATAATAGTAGCTGTCAATCCCAATTGTTGAAGTCATTTTTGGGAGTTCGAGAACAAAATGTTTTCTATAATATTCTTGCACGTTATTGCCATGCATTTCAATGATATTATAAGATTTATAAGTAAAGATACATTATATGCTCACAAAACTATCGAAAAACATGTTCCGAACATGTTGACATTTGCGCGCAAGTTTGGACCTTATTCGAGAGCGACTGAGGCCAAATAGACTACAATATTGTAGCCTTTTCTGCGCTTCATTTTCGGTGTGCTGATCACATACTTATCTACCAAGGTACCTCTTTTTAATGTAATATCATTGTTGCAATCAGATAAAATACAAACGCATATCTTTGGTCCTTTGGACAACAACATACGACAGTTCACACAGCGACAGACAGAAAGACAGAAAGGTGTTCTTCTCATTGTTTATAATTTGTATGTGCATTAATTCAAAAATGTACATAGTCATTAAATAAAAAAACGCTTATCTTTTCAGATGTATAAACTAGTTACAAATATTTGTGAAATCGCCACCATAATCGCACATCTGCAAATTTTCACGACCGGCTTTATGTACAACTTGGTACCTCTATATAGTAACTTTAAATCCGGTATGTTCAGTTCAGAAAAACCCACGAATGGTACTTACGATCACTCCGTTGATTACGTTTTACCATTTGATCACCACACTGAGATTTGGTACCCTATTGTAGCATTATATAACTGTTACGTTACATACAATTTAGCTTGTATGTTTTGCTGCCACGATCTCCTGATCTGCGTGTTCGTGTTCCATATTTGGGGACATATGAAAATTTTTGAGCACAACTTGAACCATTTCCCACGACCAAGCGTTGGTGTGAATTCCAAAACCGTTCCATTAAGATACTCGGCTGAAGAAAGCGAAAATGTGGCAGTTGAGTTGAAGGAGCTGGTTGTACACTATTTAATGATAAAGCAGTAAGTAAATAGCTTAGTCTTTATTTATTTGTCTGTGGTTATGTATTTTAAGTGCTATGTAACTTGTTTTTTAGAAAAAATACTTTGTGCCAAGTTTCTTGCGGCGCATTCTTCTTGGCAATCATAATCTTTCCAAAAGCACTGGTAGACTGAAAAAACGTGTAAAAGAGCATTCAACTGCCTATTTGTTGATTTTTTTAAATATTCCTATGACGTAAAGCATTAAAATTACTGTCCTGATGCGTCACGATACAACACGTCAGACAAGTGTGAATGCGCTTGGTCCACACGCGGTATAAATTATACTTATTTCAGGTTCGTAGCGAAAACTTCAGACACGTACAGCGTCACGTTGTGCGTTTACTACGGCTACCATCTGCTATCGGACTGCATCTTGCTGCTGGAATGTTCTACTCTGGTAAGTTCTATCCTAACTAATATTATAAATGCGAAAGTAACTGTGTCTCTCTGTCTCTCTGTCTGTGTTACCTCTTCACGGGAAAACCGCTGCAGCATAGGCCACTTTTTTCCGGGAAAATTATAATAATATAGTTCCCGCGGGATAGCAATAACCGAAATCTACGCAGATGAAGTCGCGGGCAACAGCTAGTATACTATATGTATTTGTAACCGGTTACATGCTCAAATGTATTTTACTAGCTTTCACCCGCGGCTTCGCTTCTGCAAAGCTTTCGCTCCCTATCCCTCCCTAGGGTATTTTACAAAATCCCTCCCTACCCCCTGTCCAGGTTTTATGATAGTAATTTTGAAAGTCTTAAATGAAGTATGTTTTTTGTATATTGTTGCCAATTTTTTAATTTTATGTTTCATGCTAACCATAGTGTAGGGGACAGCACGCGACACGGAATGCGAGGATCCGGGTTCGATTCCCGGGGTCAATATTTTCTGTTTTTTTTGTGTATTCAAGTCTCAGCGAGTATTTAAAATGTGTTGCTTTGAAAGTAACGTTTTTCCCAACAAATTTCAACCCTCCCTGAGGGGGCCCCTTTCTTTAACCCTTTTAGATGTAGAATTTCAAAAACAGCTGGTGAACCATGTGTGACTTTTCGTTTTTCTTGAATAATGCGTTCATTAAGTTTTATAATTGTATTTGTAATAGGTAGTAAAGTTTTTGTATACAAAATTCTAGTGCTAGATTTGCTTGTTACGAGTGGAAAACAAAACAGTCTAGCATTTTTCTCCCTATTATGGTTAACATCAACAATCAGAAACTTCATAGCTGTGCAATGTTTCAGGAGTGTCTTCTTAGCGGCGGGGCACTATACTGCATCCTCGCTAAGCTCGTGACACTGAATGTCTTAGTTCAGTCCTCAGACTAGGCAAAAATTTTCTATTGTTATCTGTGTATTGTTGTTTCAATAAGTACGTAATTCTGTTGTAGAATATAGACGCAATTGCAAAATATGGTCTTGTAACGGCGGTGATGTATCAACAATTAATTCAACTGTCTGTGGTGTTTGAGCTTATTAGCTCCAAGGTTAGTAAACACGTGTTTTTTTATGTTACCATTGACCTCTTGTAAGCACAATTATATTTCATCGCTTCAATGAATATTTAACACATAATGATGGGAAATGAACGAGGCCTGCGGACTAGAGAATCGATTTTGGAATCTCACTTGGTGACTAAATTCTCACAAATGACATTGATATCACATGGATATCACCATTTGCCAAAAGCCTTATTTTTGAATGTCAAACCCTAACCTACCTATATGTTAGTAGACACTAACATAGGTATTATAATTTGCGCTTCTGTCATGGACAAGCGAGTCAACATAGTCGATTGAGGTTAGCGTCACTGCCAGTGGTGAAGAAGTCATTCAGTGATCTCGTTTACGAGTGGGTGGGGGCATTCGTATTTGATATGCTCAGGAATGAGAATTTTAGTCACCGGTGAGATTCAAAAATCGATCCCCTGCTCCCAGCCCGCGAAAGGATTTAGTCCGGCCGACGTTTCTTCGAAATGAATAGGTATTGTACTTTTAAGGCCCGTGATAATTAGTATTTTTATCGTCCTGCAGTAAGTTTGTAATCTTTCTGTACTATTTTGTGGTTTTCAATAAATAATATTTATATTGTATTGTACGCCTTACTCTAGCAAAGGGCCAATAAAGCTTTGCCTTTTTGTATTAGGGTAATTCTCTAGTGGACGCCGTGTACGGTCTGCCATGGGAGTACATGGACACCAGCAGCCGGCGGACAGTGCTGATGCTGCTGCAGATCGTGCAGCAGTCACTGGCGCTGAAAGCCTGCAACATGGTGCCCGTCGGCGTCCAGACTATGCTGGCGGTAATTACAAAAGATATACTTCCAGAAGCAAAAATATATCATCCACGTATATCATAGAAGACGTCCACTTCTGAATCTGGGCCTTCCCCAAGGATCTCCACGACGACCGGTCTTATCGGACAGCCAATGGCTTCCCGCGATCTTTACCAGATCATCCGTCCATCTTGCGGGAGGCCTACTAACTCTTCGCCTTCCGGAACACGGTCGCCACTCTAGAACCTAAGGCTCCAACGGCCATCAGTTCTACAAACATTGTGCCCCGCCCACTGCTACTAAAGATGTCGAAATTGCTTAGCTGTGTCGGTAACTTCAGTTCTTTTACGGATCTCCTTATTTCTGATTCGCTCTCGCAGGGATACTATTAACTTAAACGATAATTTTTTTTAACCAAAATCTTCTTTTTTCCAGATTGTGAAAACATCGTTTTCATATTTCCTGATGCTGAAAACGTTTGACAGTAATTGAATATCGATGTGAAATTTTTTTGTCCTTGGAAAATATTGCACAGACCACAACTATTAAAATACTGCGATTATCCACACGAATGTTATAACATTAATCTGAGCACACTTAATAATGCCTTAACATAACATAATATTAATTTATTAATAAACGTTTCAAAAATGTTCTCAACCAAGCACTTTAATTTGTTGTTATTACGGTCAATACTGTTTTTAATAATTATAATGTACCTTTGAACCATTAGATTCCTGACCCGCCGTCGAACGTTCTCACATTAAGTAAGTGTCATAATGATTTTCCTTGTCAGACGAAGCGATGTCACCATGACATTTTCTACGAAAAGATGACGATTCAGTTGGTTCGATAGTACAGGCAGCAGCAGAAGTAGCTAAGCAACCGAAGCGGTCACAATGATCTAGACAAGATCTTATGTCTACAACAATAGAGCCGTGTTCAGATGATTGCGACTGCTTCGGTTGCTAAGCTACTTGTGCTCCTGGCTGTACCTGTGGTGGCAGGTTAGCAAGGTAATTAATCGGTTTCAATTTATCGACTTTCCAGTGCCACACCTGTTAGTACTAATTATGAAGTAGTATTTTTTTTCTTGCTTCAATTAAATTAATGCCTAGGTTACCGCGGCAACAACATTCAGCTCGTTGGAGTCCTGCACTGTGGTCAATTAACCACTGGACACACAACGCCAGAAACATGTATCATTATCATCATCACCACCAGCCTTTTTTTTACGTCCCACTGCTGGGCATAAGCCTCCTCTCAGAATAAGAAGGCTATGTATATATACACATGTATGAAATCTATTAATTCTAAGAAATTCATCGTAATTATCAGCCAGAAGATGTCTAATTCTGGACATAGGTCTTCCCCAAGGATTCCCACAACAATCGGTTTTGTGCTACTATTGGGAAGAACTCAACGTAGGTATATTATTGAAAACTTAACTAAAAAATGTTACCTTGTTGAATGTTGTTATGTTGTCTTGTATACTTATACGTAAGTGAACCGTTTATTTGACAATGTTGAGTTGCCTATGGTAATAAAGCCATCGCCTCACGACTGGTAATATACAGCTCTCGAGATACTGAGGGGCGTGGCCGCACTAACAAGACACCGACGGCAAGAAAAGGGTTTAATAGTAAGCTACACAGAATTTAACCACCTTTTAACCGAAACAATGAAAATAATCGAATTATTGATTATTTTTGTTTCTATTTTTATGAAACATTCATAGTATGAAATTCAACATACAATGACAATGCAAAGAAAAATCTGTTAAGCAGCTGGACATGAACCAGCAACCTCGGTAATCCGTACCACGCTTCACCAATTAAGCCATACTTAACATTGGTGCACCTAACGAATTTTTCAATGCATTGTGTTCTCCAAAATTGTTCACCGGTTGTCTCCACGAGATATTCAATAAGCTGGCGGTCTCATGGGAGACAATGGGCATTGATGTCGGCAACCAAAGGTTATCAAACCTTCGATTTGCTGACGACATTGTCTTATTTACGGCACCCCAATTACAACAAATGCTCCAAGATGTGAGCACGGCGAGCCTTCAGGTGGGGCTCACAATGAATAGAGCTAAGACACAGTTAATGACCAATAGCATGAAACGTAGGGTCACGGTTGACGGGCAAGATATACAGTATGTCGACGAGTACGTTTACCTGGGCCAGATAGCATCCTTCGAAAACAGGCAGAGCAAGGAAATCGATATGCGTATCGAAAACGCCTGGAAGAGCTTCTGGTCCATGAAAACGCTAATGAAGGGCAACCTTCCACTGTCACTAAAGCGTAAACTCGTCGACATATGTATTCTTCCCATCCTAACTTACGGCGCTCAAACTTGGTCATTGACTGAAGCTCAAAAGTCCAAGCTCAAGGTTTGCCAACGGGCAATGGAGCGCAGTATTTTAGGTGTACGTAAAACTGATCGCATCAGAAACACGGCACTGCGTTCCAAAACTCGTGTTGCAGACGTGGGGGCCAAGACTGCAAGGCTTAAATGGGACTGGGCTGGTCATGTTTTCCGTATGCATCCGGAACGATGGGCCCAAATCGACACCCATTGGGTTCCGCCGGATGGATATAGAAGGCCGACTGAGGAGGAGATGGCGGGATGATTTCGACGCATTTAAAACGGATTGGAAGGAACTTGCCGTTGATAGAGACGATTGGCGAGGGGAGGGAGAGGCCTTTGCTCAGCAGTGTGATACTTTACCAGGCTAATAAAAAAAAAATGTGTCATTTTTATTTGAAAGATCTCTCCTCAGCGCACTCTATGAGTAGCTTAATCAAGCGGCTCACCCACTAAAGAACTTCTACAGTTACGTATTAGTGGCAAGAGGTGGAGCTATTTTTATATTTATTGTGAAAATAATCGATTTATTGATCCAGCTGCTTAGCAGATTTTTCTTTGCATTGTCATTGTATGTTTTCGCATTGGCTTTGCTGTAATGCTGTAAAATTGTTTTGATAGTAAAAAAATAAATAAATAAATGTTGACCTTTTAACTGACTTCGAACTGAAGCGGTTTTTTTATATGACGAGGAAGGTAAACGAGCAAGCGGGGTCACCTGATGGTAAGTGATCACCACAGCCCAGCAACCTCGGAATGTTTGCAGATGCGTTGCCAATTTATTCTACATGTTCTGTTAAATATTATCCGAAATTACTGACACTATCAATCGAAATGTAAGTAGCAGTGCTCGTAGAACCAATCGTGGAGATCCTCAGGGAAAGCCGTAAGACTGCTGGATGGCAAAGTAAATTCTAAACTGACTGACTCACTGTTGATATATCAACGCACAACCGAAACCACTTTACATAGACACTTAAAATTTTGCACGTAGATACCTTATACAATGTAGGCACCCACTAAGGAAGGATTTTTAGAAATTCCCACGGGAACGGGAGAAAACGGGACTTATATATTCGATTCCGAGTAACTATTATAGCTACTCTTCAAATTTGTATAAAAGTAGGTGGTTATAATAGGAAAAAACGGTTTTAAGGATTTTCGGAAATTCCTACGGGAACGGGAAAAAATGCGATTTATATAATTCAGTTTAACGAAATCTTACGAACTGTAATTACTAGACTCTTCAAATTTGGCATAAAAGTAGGTGATTATAATGGTAAAAAACAGTTTCAAGGATTTTCTGAAATTCCTATGGGAACTAGAAAAAACGGGATTTGTATATTCAGTTCAACGAAATCCTATGAACTATAACTACTGGAATCTTCAAATTTGGCACAGAAGTAGGTGATTTATATAGTGAAATAAAAACGGATCACTCACTCACTAATTAGTCCGAAACATGTCAGCTAAATTCGACTTATATACTTGAGTGATCCGTTTTTATTTCACTATGATTGAGTCTCACGGTAGTTTCATGTTAAAAGGGATTTATATGTTCGATTCTGAGTGACCCTATCTCAGTAACTATAATAACTAGACTCTTCGAGTTTGGCATAGAAGTAGGTGATTATAATAGTAAAACAAACCATCGAAAAAAAACGTTAAATAATCCTCTAAAATAATGATAAATAAATAAAAAAAACTGACAACAGAAACTAAAGCCTAAAGTTTTATAGCCTAGCACTAAGCAGCAGAAATATGAAGTCGGTGCTTCATTCAAAGAATATTCCGTTCGCACCGCACCGACTTCATATTTCTGCTGCTTAGTGCTAGGCTATTTTATTTATTTATCATTATTTTAGAGGATTATTTTACGTTTTTTTTCTAAGGTTTTTTTTAAGGCGGTTTTACTTTTTTGTTAAAAGATTTTATTTAATAAAATATATATATATTTTAAGTTACAATGACATTAAATCTAAGCTTAAACTAAATAAACTACAACTTAAAACTAAATTAAATCTAAATAAGGCCCCCGTGGCATAGTGCCCAAAAGGCTGGCAGCGTTGCCTCGCTGAATAGCGATGCTGATTCTTTGAGAGAGAAAACTGCCAGCCCTTTGGTCACAAGTTGCATCAACTAAGCGCTTTTGTAACTCAGAAATAAGCTTGTAAGCGCTGGGACCCCATGGACCCAAAGTTTCAAACCCGACAGGAACAAAATTATAATTCGGACCGAGAGATTGATACTTAGAATTTTTTCTATTTTCAGCCGTTTCTGCCGCCGCACCAGCTTTTTGTGTGGTTCCCTGGAGATGTGAGGGTGCTACTGTATCGAGACAGGTCGCATCCCAAACCAGAACCCTACCCATTCTCCAGGGAATCAGAGACATACCGTCCGGCCTTTTGCCATCGTCGCGGGCAATGCCGCTTGGCTCCAAAATGGCCGGCACGTTCGCAGAGGCAAGAGCCCGGCGGATTATGTCATTGAGCGCGGCATGACGGGAGAAACGGCCGGCGCTCTTTTGACAGGAAAGACCATGGTGTCCCGTTTCGTCCACATTGGTGCCACAGAGGCAACGGTGTGGTGAACACAGCGCAACACCCAGTCTTAGCCCGACTGCAATTCTCAGTGTTTCAGGCTCAAGAAAGGTTCCGGTGTTAACGGAAGGATAAGCATGAAGCCAGTCACCGGATTCCTTTCTTGCCACAGCCAAAAGCCTTGCGCGGTCTGGGCCTGAACTGGAACTGAGAATATTAGAATAAGTTAATTTGGATAGTGTGTCATCCCAGCTCCGTTGGAAATTTGGATAAGCGGGAGGATTTTCACCCGGACAAGCCATTAGCCAAGCATTCCTAGCATCGACCAAACCCGTCGTCTCGTAGTTTGAAGGACAATCCTTTAGGATTTTACCTACGAGGGTGGACGTGCTGTGGACAGATGATAGGAACGCTGGTAAAGCAACACTAGAAATTTTGCGGATACCTAGCCCACCATATCTGATAGGAAGGGAAGCCTGGGTCCAAGATTGCCCATTGAATTGTAAGTTAAGTATAGATTCCAAAGAAGTTTTCATAAGGGAATCAATTAAGGTCAGAGAATTTTGATGTTTCCAAAAGGGACAACAACGAAGCAAATAAGTAAATTTTGGCACAAAAAGGCAAAATTTTAGAATAGTGATAGCAGTGTGAGCACTGATTTCCAGCAGCCGGTCTGCAGAATTTTTAAATTTTGAAACAGTTTTTGCGATTAAATCTGGAATGGCATCGTCGAAGATTGGTGACCCTAGGAGGCTTAAGTTTTGCTTATCGACAATTTTGATATTTGGACAAAGTAAATTAAAATGTTGGAAGAGATCGGATCGGATCGCGTTGTTTATGAACAGTTCGCATTTATTAAAGTTTAGATCTAAACCAATGGCCTTAAATTTATTTATAATTTCTGAGAGATCTGAAAGTACCGTAACTGCATCACCTCCTAGGGAACCATCATCAAGATACCATACGTTAAATTTGGACTTTAAATTTTGAATGATGGGGTTAATGGCTAAACTGAAAATGGCTGGTCCGAGGGGATCACCCTGCTGACAGCCGACTTCAGAAGATAATTCGTTGCTTTTGTACATTAATTTAGAAGGTTCATGATAACAGTTAAGTAGGTAATTATAAATTTCCGGAATATTATTCCTAATTTCTGTGAGCAAGGTGTCCCTGTTTACCGAATTAAATGCATTTTTGACGTCAATTTTGAGTAAAACCTCACACTGATCGTTATTAAGGTAGGTGCGCAGGGCATGGACTGCCGCTTCGCACCCACCTTTAGTACCGAAACCTAATTGAATTGGTTCAAACTGAGGTTGCAATTTTGAAACTATGTGACGAACTGAAATTTTAGAAGTTAATCGCCGAAATGTAGAGCCGACCGCAATGGGTCTGACACCTCCGTCTTTTTTAGTGAGCGCAATTAGGTTGGCTCCATAAAGAACGGGAACTATTTCGGGATTAACATTGCCAGACAGCATGAGGTTTATTAATTTTGTTAAAGCGAGGATTAAATGTTTGCCTGCGTCGCCCACACAGTGAGAGGTAAGGTCTTTTAGGTGTTGGGGAGCAAGTCCGTCAAGACCTGCTGCAGAACCGGTTTTAAATGAATAGATTGCATTCACTGTGTCTTTCTCGTGAATGTTTAAACAAACATCGGGCGACGTAGGCGGGTCCAAAAAGTATGCGTTTGTAGGAGCTCGAGGGTGTTTAGTTTGTAAGGCCGAGAGTGTGTCGCTATTATCTGGAGATAGTACGTCACTGGAAAAAAGTAACCGCGCGGCCCCCTTCAGGTCTCCGTCGCTAACTTTAGATTCCAAGATTTTTATTTCACAATTTTACGTTGATTTAACATTTTCAGAATGATCCTCCAACTCCTAACCGTTAAGGAGTTGTACCTTCCATCATCAGCTCATCAACATAAGATGATGACTACCGGACGCAAATACTTGAATAGACTTAGAAAATATATGAAACACATGATACGTGCCTATAAAATTTGAGGGTTGCCCTCGATTTCCCTGAGATCCCATCATCAGATCATGACTTGGTGACAGTTAGACCACCTCAGGAGTATACCCTTTCGAATAGTGATTTAACATTTTCAGAATTATCCTCCAACTCCTAACCGCTAAGGAGTTGTACCTTCCATCATCAGCTCATCATCATGAGATGATGACTACCAGACGCAAATACTTGAATAACCTTAGAAAATATATAAAACACATAGTACGCGCCTGTAAAATTTGAGGGTTGCCCTCGATTTCCCTAGGATCCCATTATCAGATGATGACTTGGTGACAATGGGACCACCTCAGAAGTATACCCATTCAAATAAAAAAAAAAATTTGAAAATCGGTCTACAATTGACGGATTAATCGATGAACATACATAAAAAAAAAATACATACAGTGGAACGTAGAACCTCCTCCTTTTTTTGAAGTCGATTAAAAAACAGTTTTAAGGATTTTTGAAAATTCAAACGGGAACAGGAAAAAACGGGATTTATATATTGGATTCCGAGTGACACGATCTCAGTAACTATAATAGGTAACTAGACTTTTCAAATTTGGCATAGAAGTAGGTGATTATAATAGTAAAAAACGCTTTTAAGGATTTTCTGAAATTCCCACGGGAACAGGAAAAAACGGGATTTATATATTCGATTCCGAGTGACCCCATCTCAGTAATTATAATGACTAGACTCTTCAAATTTGACACACAAATAGGATATTATAATACTAAAACACCAGTTTTAGGAATTTGGAAATTTTCACGGGATAAGGAAAAAACGGGATTTATGTATTCATTTCAGCGAAATCCTACGAACTATAATAACTAGACTCTTCAAATTTGGCATAAACGTAGGTGATTATAATAGTAAAAAACAGTTTTAAGGATTTTCCGAAATTCGGGAACGTGAAAAACTGGATTTTTCGTTTTACTGGCCGCAGAAAGCTAAAATTCGGCATGTAGGTTGCTTGGGGAGTGTAGAGGAGCATTAAGACAGGACTTTCCAAAATTCTAACGGGAACGGGAAAAAACTAATATTTTCGTTTTACTGGTTGTAGAAAGCTGAAATTCGGCATGCAGGTTGCTTGGGGAGTGTAGAGGAGCATTGAGAGTTCTTTCCAAAATTCCCACAGGAACGGGAAAAATCGTGATTTTTCGTTTTACGGGTCGTAGATCGTCACAACGAGCTCTTTTTTAGGATATGTCACACAGTTAGCTTGCTTGCATCTTGCTTGCATGCTTGCTTGCTTGATATCTTGGTTCTTTGAAATACTCATGGTACACGCGAGCGAAGCCGCGGCCAAAAGTTAGTCTCCCATAAAAATATTAAAATTCGTAAGCCGTCGTAGCCCAGTGACTTTAACCTATGGCCCCTCAAGCAAAAGGTTCGACCCCTGGGTTCGCACCTCTGAGCTTTTTGCAATTTATGAGCGATATTTTAAGTGTTAAATATCACTCCGATTTCGCTAAACAACTTTAAGTACCTACCTACCTGGTAGTTACAGTTTTACATAGTGAATTGCAGATTAGCAAGAAAGGCAGGTAATTGATTTTAATTTATCCTTTGAACAGTACCACACCTGTTAAGACTAATTGCGAAGACTTGCATTGCAATTGAAACAATGCCTAGGTTACCGCGGCACCAACACTCAAGCTCGCGGGAGCCCTAGTGTCACAGACTGGGTGTTCTTACTCGGGACTCTCCATTTATATACAAAGTTAGCTTTTATTCTAACTATCAATACCGACAGGAAACGTTAAAATTATGAACTAAAAAAACAATTACTTTGCTCACCTGCGACCACGTGGTCGCGGGTGAGCAAAGTAATTGTTTTTTTAGTTCATAAATATGGACCTCCGCAAAGTAACGCCTGATTCAATAAACGTTAAAATTACCTAAATTTATCCAATAACTTACAGCTGATGCGTAAAGGCGCTGAATAAAGCAACTACAATTTCAATCCAGACACAAAAATGGATGTATTTAATTTACGATACATGAACAGAATTCGGTTTACACTAAGGACTATTGGTGCGTGGCCAAACCATGTATTCCAAGATTTACCTGCCACAAAACTGTCAGTACTGTCCAGATATGGCTACACTTGTCTCTTGTGCGTACTCTGCTGTCTTACAATCCTCGCTCAAGCCATGTACTTGATCAAAAACATGGGAATTGTGAGATTCGTAGACTTGGGTCAAACGTGTTTGAGTGGTTTGATGAGCTGCGTTTTTGTTGTAAGCATATTTTATTTACATTCTGACATTCATTTTAATAGAATCTATTCACTGAAAACTCATTTCTCCAGTTGCTCTGTCTTTCGCAAAGAGTTTCTACTGGTGGAACCACTGATATATAGGTACTCATATCATGAAACGGAACTCTTATTTTAAGTCAATCACCACCACTACATCAATAATCTATTTGGCATTTTTTTTTAATAGAGGTAGTAATATTTCAGCAAAGAACATTGCTACCGATTCAAACGTCTTATCAAGCGGGAATCGAAGAATTTGCTACAAAATTTCACCTTATCCACCACAAGGATAAGACGGACTTCACAGCAAAAGTAAGAAACAATGAGATAATAGTAGCTGTCAATCCCAATTGTTGAAGTCACTTTTGGGAGTTCGAGGACAAAATGTTTTATATAATATTCTTGCACGTTATTGCCAAGCATTTCAGTTATATTATAAGATTTATAAGTAAAGATACATTATATGCTCACAAAACTATCGAAAAACATGTTCCGAACATGTTGACATTTGCGCGCAAGTTTGGACCTTATTCGAGAGCGACTGAGGCCAAATAGGCTACAATATTGTAGCCTTTTCTGTGCTTCATTTTCGGTGTGCTGATGACATACGACTTAGGTACCTCTTTTTTAATGTAATATCATTGTTGCAATCAGATAAAATACAAACGCATATCTTTGGTCCTTTGGACAACAACATACGACAGTTCACACAGCGACAGCCAGACAGAAAGACAGAAAGGTGTTCTACTCATTGTTTATAATTTGTATGTGTATTAATTCAAAAATGTACAAAGTCATTAAATAAAAAAATGTTTATCTTTTCAGATGTATAAACTAGTTACAAATATTTGTGAAATCGCCACCATAGTCGCACATCTGCAAATTTTCACGTCCGGCTTTATGTACAACTTGGTACCTCTATATAGCAACTTTAAATCCGGTATGTTCAGTTCAGAAAAACCCGCGAATGGTACTTACGATCACTCCGTCGATTTCGTTTTACCATTTGACCACCACACTGAGTTTTGGTACCCCATTGTAGCGTTGTATAATTGTTACATTTCATACAATGTGGGTTGTATGTTTTGCTGCCACGATCTCCTGATCTGCGTGTTCGTATTCCACATTTGGGGACATATGAAAATTTTTGAGCACAACTTGAACCATTTCCCACGACCAAGCGTTGGTGTGAATTCCAAAACCGTTCCATTAAGATACTCGGCTGAAGAAAGCGAAAATGTGGCCGTTGAGTTGAAGGAGCTGGTTGTACACTATTTAATGATAAAGCAGTAAGTAAATGACCTATTCTTTATTTATTTGTCTGTGGTTATATATTTTAAGTGCTATGTAACTTGTTTTTTAGAAAAAATACTTTGTGCCAAGTTTCTTGCAGCGCATTCTTCTTGGCAATCATGGTCTTTCCGAAAGCACTGGTAGACTGAAAAAACGTGTAAAAGAGCATTCAACTGCCTATTTGTTGTTTTTTTTTAATATTCTTATGACGTAATACATTAAAATTACTGTCCTGATGCGTCACGACACAACACGTCAGACAAGTGTGAATGCGCTTGGTCCACACGCGGTATAAATTATACTTATTTCAGGTTCGTAGCGAAAACTTCAGATACGTACAGCGTTACGTTGTGCGTTTACTACGGCCACCATCTGCTATCGGACTGCATCTTGCTGCTGGAATGTTCTACTCTGGTAAGTTTTATACTAATCCTAACTAATCCTAATCCTAACTAATCCTAATCCTAACTTCCTAACTAATACTATGAATGCGAAAGTAACTCTGTCTCTCTGTCCGTCTGTTTGTTACCTCTTCACGGAAAAAACGGAGCACCAATCTAGATAAAATTTGGTAAGAAGATAGGTTGAATATTGAGGAATTACATAGGCCACTTTTTTCCGGGAAAATTATAATAATATAGTTCCCGCGGGATAGCGATAACCGAAATCTACGCAGATGAAGTCGCGGGCCACAGCTAGTTATACTATATGTATTTGTAACCGGTTACATGCTCAAATGTATTTTACTAGCTTTCACCCGCGGCTTCGCTTCTGCAAAGCTTTCGCTTTCGCTCCCTATCCCTCCCTAGGGTATTTTACAAAATCCCTCCCTACCCCTTGTCAAGGTTTTATGACAGTATCTAACTTTGAAAGTCTCAAATGGAGTATCTTTTTTGTGGTTTGTTCCCGATTTTTTAATTTTATTTTTTATGCTAACCGCAGTGTAGGGGACAGCACGCGACACGAAATGCGAGGATCCGGGTTCGATTCCCGGGTTCAATATTTTCTGTTTTTTTTGTGTGTTAAAGTCTCAGCGAGTAATTAAAAAGTGTTACTTTGAAAGTAACGTTTTTCCCAACAAATTTCAACCCCCCCTGAGGGGGCCCCTTCTTGAACCCTCATAAATGTAGAATTTCCAAAACAGCTGGTGAACCATGTGTGACTTTTCGTTTTTCTTGAATAATGCGTTCATTAAGTTTTATAATTGTATTTGTAATAGGTAGTAAAGTTTTTGTATACTTTATTGAATCAGGCGTTACTTTGCGGAGGTCCATATTTATTTATAAAAAAAACAAAAAAAAAAATACAAAAAAAAAAAAAAAATACTGCTACTAAATACTGCTAAATACTTTTTTGTATACTTACAAAATTCTAGTGTTAGACTTGCTTGTTACGAGTGGAAAACAAAAAAGTGTAGCATTTTTCTCCCTATGGTTAACATCAACAATCAGAAACTTCATAGCTGTGAAATGTATCAGGAGTGACATCATAGCGGCGGGGCACTATAGTGCATCCTAGCTAAGCTCGCGACACTGAATGTCATAATCAAAATCATAATCATAAATCTTTTATTGCTTGAAATAATATTAACAGTCAATAGCTCATTATTTCACCAAAGTGGCATGCAATTAATTGGTAATTTTAATTTAAGTGTCATTTACATTAATTAAATCCAATTATTTTATAAAAAATATTATGTCACAATACAATAATCTAATATATAAAGTTGAAAAACCAGAACGGGATAAAATAAACGAGACAGAGCGAGATGGCGCTCTATAACACCATTTTGACACGTTTCTCCCAAACAACGCATTATTTCTCCGGATTTTTAAAGCAATTCGATTCTTTGATCTTGGGAATCGCGAAAAACTTAAGAAAATATGATATTGGGTGTGTAAGTTTTGTATATTAAGCTAAATAAAATCGCAAGTTCGAATTTCGAGCCAAAAGCGAGTGATCTATTATCTGCCAGTGTTGCCGTACACGGATAAAGAAAGCCATTAATTATCCTGCATTGCAGTCTACGGAAATTTAGAATTTCATCTATGTAAATTTATATTAATAAGATAAGGCAAAAAATACGTGTCGGACTAATAGTCTGACAGACCAATTATAAATATTACGTTTTTACCCAGAGGACACATTCCTATTGCTATTGAGATTCCTTACGTAAATAATATACCGTACCTGCATAATATAATATTCCACGCGGGCGGAGCCGCGGGTGCTCTCTAGTTATCTATAAAACGTTAATTGATACATGTAGTGATACTAAATAAAATAAACTCATTAATAATAATTAACATTTCATTAAATTATGAACCATGTACCTATACCAAATAACAAAATAAAATGAAGACATAATCTATACAATACAAACATGCAATTTCATACAGAGATAAAAAAAAAGACAATTATGAAAATTTATTCATTTCTCATTTTATATAGTACTTATCCAAAGAATAAAAACACTCGTCTTGTAAGAAGTTACTCAACATTCGGTAAAATTTATTGTTAGGAAAATTTGCGCATGTCAAGGGTAAAGCGTTATATGTATTGATTTAAACTATCGCGATTTTCACACATTATCATGATACTCGGGACTTAATCGCGTAAAAAACTTTTATATTTAAATTTGAATTTAAATACCTCGACGTTTCGGACGCGACGTTGCGTCCATGGTCTCAAAGGGACTGAAAAGGCGGGTATCAACATCTCCTAGCTGCACGGGTTCCTCGAACTACCCGCACTTGGTCTTTTTTATTAGTTTTTTCACCAGGGTTGCCACCAGTCCGACACACAACACTCACAACATCCAGCGATTTATGGGACGATATTTGATGACGCTTACACATACTGATTACCGGATTCCACGAAGATGAAAGCTTGAAACCATCCTCCCGGTTGAAATTACTATGTTTCCTGATTTCAACTGCTTCACGTACAATTCTACTATAAAAATGCCGCTCAGTAGAGAGGATCGTGGGGTTATGAAGCTCAATCCAGTGGTTTGGTCCTGACTCCAGTTAATGTTCGGCAATAGCGGACTTGTTCACCTGACGATTCTTGACAGCTGCGATGTGCTCCTTGACTCTTTCAGCTATGGTGCGCTTCGTCTGCCCTATATAAGAGCTCCCACAACTGCAGTCGATCTTGTAAACGCCCGGTGATTGGAAAGGTACAACATCTTTTGGTGATCTGACATGGCTCGTGATCTTGGATAGCGGCGTATACACAGTTTTTATAGAGTACTTGCCTAGTACTGTACCGACTTTGTCCGTTATCCCTTTCACATACGGCATAAATGCCGGTTGCCTACAAACATCAGGATGTTTACCTCTAGCCTTCCGCCTGGGTTGCCGTCTGTTCATCCTGTACCCATTCCATCTCAGGACTCCTTGAATATGCGACATCTCGCCCGCCAAATATTCTGGGTCGCAAAGGTTACGTGCTCTGTCACATAAGGCACTCACGACAGACTGCAGGTGACGGGGATGGTGGTGAGACAGAGCATTCAAATACCTATCTGTGTGTGTCGGTTTCCTGTATACAGTGTGCGCCAGGGATCCGTCCAAGCGACCTATCACTCTAACGTCCAGAAAAGGCAAGCTACGTTCCGATTCCAATTCATACGTAAACTTAATTTTGGGATGAAAGGAATTGAGATGCTGGAGCAATCGCTCGACTTCCTGTTTACCACCCCTTATAACGCAAAAAACATCATCTACATATCTCTTCCACAACTTCACTGCCCATGGTTGCAGATCTACACTGGCCTCGAAATGTTCCATCCAGATATTCGCCATGACCGGTGCTACAGGGCTACCCATGGCAACACCATCAATCTGGAGATAATGCTGTCCGCGATACAAAAAGTAACCGCCCTTTAAACAGTTCCGCAGCAATACCATGATAGACTCCGGCATCTCACTCTCACTCAGCCTTCTTCTTACAACCTCAAGGCACTCCTTTACTGGAACATTGGTGAACAACGACTCAACATCAAAACTCACCATTATATCGTCCGGTTCCAACGCGATGCCCTTGAGGATGTCTATAAAGTGACGAGAATCCCTCACAAAAGACGACGTACCCCCCACAAGTCGTTGCAACACCGACGCAACGTACTTCGCCAGATCGTAAGTAGGAGATGCAATCTGACTCACGATCGGCCGCAAAGGTACGTTGGCTTTATGTACCTTAGGCAACCCATACAGTTTCGGTGGCTGCACTATTCTGGGCTTGTACAACCGGTGAAAGTCGTCCTCTCCGAATAAATCCTCATAGTCTCTGATGACTGCCCTTATGCGACGAGTAACTCTGGCAGTAGGGTTGTACGAAACGGGCTTATACACGAGAGCGTCATCCAGTAAGCTCCGTATTTTGCTGTCGTAATCATGACATCAATCAAATCATGAATCATGCTGTGACAGAGCACGTAACCTTTGCGACCCAGAATATTTGGCGGGCGAGATGTCGCATATTCAAGGAGTCCTGAGATGGAATGGGTACAGGATGAACAGACGGCAACCCAGGCGGAAGGCTAGGGGTAAACATCCTGATGTTTGTAGGCAACCGGCATTTATGCCGTATGTGAAAGGGATAACGGACAAAGTCGGTACAGTACTAGGCAAGTACTCTATAAAAACTGTGTATACGCCGCTATCCAAGATCACGAGCCATGTCAGATCACCAAAAGATGTTGTACCTTTCCAATCACCGGGCGTTTACAAGATCGACTGCAGTTGTGGGAGCTCTTATATAGGGCAGACGAAGCGCACCATAGCTGAAAGAGTCAAGGAGCACATCGCAGCTGTCAAGAATCGTCAGGTGAACAAGTCCGCTATTGCCGAACATTTACTGGAGTCAGGACCAAACCACTGTATTGAGCTTCATAACCCCACGATCCTCTCTACTGAGCGGCATTTTTATAGTAGAATTGTACGTGAAGCAGTTGAAATCAGGAAACATAGTAATTTCAACCGGGAGGATGGTTTCAAGCTTTCATCTTCGTGGAATCCGGTAATCAGTATGTGTAAGCGTCATCAAATATCGTCTCATAAATCGCTGGATGTTGTGAGTGTTGTGTGTCGGACTGGTGGCAACCCTGGTGAAAAAACTAATAAAAAAGACCAAGTGCGGGTAGTTCGAGGAACCCGTGCAGCTAGGAGATGTTGATACCCGCCTTTTCAGTCCCTTTGAGACCATGGACGCAACGTCGCGTCCGAAACGTCGAGGTATTTAAATTCAAATTTAAATATAAAAGTTTTTTACGCGATTAAGTCCCGAGTATCATGATAAAGCGTTATATGTTTTTATTGCCATTTGGAAGCAGTTTTTTTTATTGAGCTGTAATTTTCATTTCGGAACTACTAAAGCCTTATGAGTGACAGTACGTTTCCCTTTGTTATGTATTTTTTTAAAGAACTCCATGTTATTCCTCACAAACTTGCACACATCTAAAATGTATAAACTCGGAACTGTAAAAAACTTATGCTTCTAAACAGTGGCTTGCAAGAGTCTGTCCAACTCAGGCCCCATATTGCTCTAATGCACTTCCTTTGAGATAGGAATACTCGATGAATATTTGTTGCATTCCCGCAAAGAACTATTCCGTAACGCAGTCTAGAACAGATATAGCTATGATAGACAACTAGAGCTACTTTTTCGGAGGTAATAGATCTGAATTTTCTAAGTGCATAAACAAATTGTGTTAATCTTTGTAGAAACTTCGTCAACTTGTTGTTTTCAGTTCAAGTAAGTAGTATATTATTGGGCATTCTGGACCACCATTCATTCGATCGGGCGAAAAATTTCGCCCTCACTCATTCGTGGTGATCCAGAAGCCCAATAATACAATGAATTGCACACAACCTACAATCAACCCAAACCCAACGGTAACCAACCTAACAGTAACCTATCAGCATTTGCGTTCAACATAACGCTCAACCTACACCTGAAATCGCATTGGGCATTCTGTTTCACCTCTCGATCAACGCAACGAATACATCAGCCCAACAGCAACTCAAACCCAACGGAACCCAACCTAACAGAATTTGCTCACACTCGAGGTTTAACGTTAACCATCTGCTCTTCTGCTCATTTTGAATAAGCATTCCATGCTTGCAACACGCGCGCATTGGTTGAATTGATCTTGAACAGATATGAAGTTTGTAAAACAAGCTCAGAGCTTGCAGTTGGAGGTTGTTTGTTCAGATCGCAACAATCGTAGTTTTCGTCACGGTGAACTTTTACCCGACACAATTCGCTGTATAATTTGCGGTCCTTCTAATTGCGGTAAAACTAATTTAATTGTCTCTCTTCTACTACATGAACAAGGACTACGCTTTCAAAATATTTACGTATATTCAAAAACACTTTTCCAACCGATGTACCAGTTTTTAGAAAAAATATTGATGTTGGTTCCATCAGTTAAATTTCAAAAATATCGCGAAAATGATGAAATACTAAGCCCGCATGAAGCTGAGAACAATTCAATTATCATATTTGATGATGTTGCATGCGAAAATCAAAATAATATAAGGGATTACTTTGCAATGGGAAGGCATAAAAATATTGACAGCTTCTACTTAAATCAAACTTACAGTAAAATACCTAAACAATTAATAAGGGACAATGCTAACTTAATCATCCTTTTTAAACAAGATGAAGTTAATTTACGTCATGTTTATGACGAGCACGTTGGAACTGATATGTCTTGGTCACAGTTTCGGGAAATGTGTGCAAAAATATGGAGCGTACCTTTTAGCTACTTGGTTGTAAACAAGGACTGTGCTAGAAATTCAGGATGTTATAGAATGGGATTTGATACATTTATCGTTTTGGATTAACCGTGTTACTTAACCAGTTTCATTTTCAAGAAACTTTTATTGCATCATGGGAATCCATCGAGATCAGACATGAATCATAAAATAAACACCGAGAAAACTTTAAAAGAAAAAGTACTTCAGTCTGCCGATGCTGTCAAAAAGAAGGTTAAACTACTTCGTGATATGAAAAATAACAACAATATGATTTTGGAATCAGTCTTTAAACCAATAACAGACCCGCTTAATGAAATGGTTAAAAGTAACGACAATAAATACTATAACACTAATGAAACCGATTTTGATGAAGACATATTTAAGTGGCAAAAGGCGCCAAAAACATTAAAATTTAGTCCTAATGAAGGGAAGAGAAGTAGTATTAATAATCAAACAATCGTACGAAATTTTTCCGAAACGACTTCAAATAATGATGATGAGGTATCAAATAGAGACGAAAACAGACAAGATGGTGATGATGACATGTTATGTGAAAGTGACAACAATGATGTCTTGGAATCAACAAATGATACTTCATTTAAGACTACCGGTTCATATGCATCTCCTCGCGAAGACCCTGCATGGCAAAAACAATACAACACCGACTTGGACATTCCTTTTGGCATACGAACAGAACGCGATAAGCTTATGTTAGGATCTTGTTTAGTTTCCGTTAGTGGCGAAAAACTCAAAGTAAATGGACGTACTTACAATTTAACACCAGGTTTATATGATTTGTTATTTAAGAAGTTGCCTGATTTAGGTATCATAACTGAAGACGATAAACGTTATTATAAAATGTTGCTACTAGAAACGAATGTCCATAGACGAGATTTTGATCCCAATAAACCAATAAAAAGTAACAAAGGTCAGAAATATTTATACATTATAAAACCGCTTTTCAAATTATCGAAACAACGTTCAATAAGCGAAGATTTATGTACTTACGGCAAAGGACTACCAACAATGAAAAAAGTTAAAAGAGATGTTTCATATGTCTATTGGGATAATCCAAACGAATTAGTTGAAAGATTGAAATTACTCATTGCTTCCCGTGATGCCGGTAACACAGGATTAGACAATGAAATAATATCAATTGTAGAAGAACTTCGTGAAGCGGGCTTGGTTAATCAATGATATATAAAACTGGTATTTTACTTTTACCATCAGTCGAAGCCGGAAATTTGATGATACATAAGTGCATAAAAATAAGAAGTGAAAATGAACATAGACAAATTCGGTCATCATGTTCATAAACGTTTGCGTGTATGTGAAGTTTTTGAACTTAACAATAAAACTTTGCTGCGTTCTGATGATGGCGATTTCGATCTACAATCATCGCGATTAAAGGGGGTAGCGGATCCTTTGACACCCAATGATGCAGCTAATAAGCAATATGTCGATCAGCTCGTCCAGGACACTTACGAGAAGAAGCATCTAGATTCTTTATTTAAAACTATAAATTCTCAAATTCATCAGCTTGCAAATCAGTTGAAAATAAACTTTTATACAAAAAGGGACATAGACAATATTTTAAGTAATTTCAAAGATGACAAAAGAACAAGTCGTGAATGAAATCCATAGATCGGCCCGAAAAAATTTCAAGCGTCGCGCAGTTATATTAAAAGGAATTGATGATTTGTGGCAAGCAGATTTAATTGACTTACAGAATTTACATACTGTAAATAAGGGATATAAATACATTTTAGTTGTTATTGATACATTTTCAAAGTACACGTGGTGTATTCCTACGAAATCTAAAACTAAAACAGAAGTAAAAAATGCATTTGAACTAATTATCAAGTCGACCAAACGAATACCTAGAAACTTACAGACAGACTTTGGAAAAGAATTTTACAATGATCAATTCGATTGTTATGTGAAATCCTTAAAAATAAATCATTATTCCACGTATTCAGTTAAAAAGGCGTCTATTGTTGAAAGGGTAATAAAAACGCTCAAGAACAAACTTTACAAATATTTCAGTTTCATCGGGAACTACAAATGGCTTGGAAAACCTTTAGATGAGATAGTTCAATCTTATAATCAAACTGTGCATAGCACAACAAAATTTAGCCCAAATGAGGTGAATTTTAATAATGAAGCCGAAGTAAAGAAAAACATAGATAAATCACAATCCAATCGGCGTTTTAAATTAAATATTTTTAATGTAGGAGATCATGTGCGTATAAGCAAGTACAAAAGCGTCTTTCATAAAGGTTATACGCCTAATTGGTCAACTGAGCTATTTACTATTAAAAAGGTGAATCACACTCGTCCTGTTACTTACCATATTGAAGACCAACGAAAAAACTCAATACTCGGTACATTTTATGAACAAGAACTGCAAAAAACTAAGTATCCAGACGTTTACCTCATCGAAAAGGTAATCAAAAAAAGAGGGAAAAAATTGTATGTTAAGTGGTTAGGACTTAACGATAGCGAAAACAGCTGGATCGACAGAAATGCCATTGTATAAATATATTTAAAAACTTTCTCGCGCTAAGTCATTAACTTTTGGGATATGAAAGGAAGAGGACTTCTAAACAGTATTATTAATCACTTACCGTTTGAACTGCACTTACCTGGCTACAATTATTGCGGACCAGGCACAAAATTGCATAAGCGATTGCAAAGAGGTGATAAAGGAGTTAATGAATTGGACAACGCGTGTATGCAACACGATATAGCATACGATAAATATTCTGACCTAACAGACCGACATCGTGCAGATTTTGAACTCTATAAAATGGCTAAACAAAGATTGAAGTCAAAAGGTGTTGGAAAAGGAGAAAAACTTGCGTCTTGGATAGTTAGCAAAGTGATGAAATCTAAAATGAAAGCTGGTGCAGGGATAAAATCATTTAAGCATTTTGTTTCTAAGATACGTACCGAATTGAAAAAAAACAAATCTAAAAAAGAAGGCACTGCAGTCAGTCGAGCTTTTGCTGCAGCGAGTAAAGTATTTCTTAATAACAATACGAGTAAAATGAGAGTTCCTCGATTAATACCGATTCCTAAAACTGGAGGTATATTGCCACTAATACCTATTTTCGCGGGACTTTCTGCGTTAGGGTCATTGGCAGGAGGAGCTGCTGGGATCGCTAAAGCTGTTGGTGACTACAAAGCTGCAAAAAAGAGCTTATCCGAATCAGAACGTCATAATAAAATAATGGAATCTATTGCATTAGGTAAAGGGTTGTACATTAAACAGTATAGAAATGGAAAGGGTTTGTGTTTAAAACGATTAAAAAACTAAATAAAAGGCTACCCAGACGTGCTCTTACAAATGTTGATATTTTAAAACATTCAACAGATATTCCTTATTTTCGTGGTGTTTACATGAGAGACAAATTGCCAAACCGTCCAAAAAGAGTAGAATGTGCAATCGTAAATTTAGATAGTTCTAAAAACCAAGGGACTCACTGGGTAGCCTATGTCAAAGATAATAATCATTGTGAATATTTTAATAGTTATGGTGATCTTCAACCGCCGCTAGAATTAATAAAATATTTGAAAAATTATAATATTTCATACAATTATAATATTTATCAAAAATTCGATACTGTTAATTGCGGACATTTATGTTTAAAATATTTAAAAAAATATTGGAATAACCGTTTAAATATCTCTGAACAATAAATAGCTTCTCATTCTCACGATGTCTTTCACTTTGTCCATAACGGGATCCTCCTCTACCCTGATTACGAATCACTCGCCAGCTCTTCAACTAGATGGTGAATATGAATGCGGGTTGCTATACTTGTCGACATTTAACTCGATACCTAATATTGACAACCGAAATAATAAGTTTTATTATGGTGATAACGAAGTAGTAGAAATTCCTGAAGGGTCATATGAACTTCAAGATCTTGATGATTATCTTAAAAGACATCTCCAAGGTTGCACCTTTACACTGACATGCAATAATAATACGCTAAAAACATCTATATTGTGTTCCAAAAACGTCTATTTTAAAAAACCAAATTCGATTGGTAAGTTACTTGGTTTTGGAGAAGAAACAGTTCAGGCGAATATATTAACTGAGTCCCCTTTTCCCGTGTCCATTCTGTCTACAACTATAGTACGAGTTGAATGTGACATCGTGAGCGGGTCATTTATAAACGGAAAACCTAGTCATATAATTCATGAATTTGTGCCAAATGTACCGCCTGGTTACCGGATTATAGAAACACCTAAAAATGTTATATATTTTCCTGTTACTCAAAACAGCTTAAACGCTCTTATAATAAGAATACTGGATATAAACGATAATTTAGTGAATTTACGTGGCGAAGAGATTCAGATATATTTACATCTCAGAAAAAAATGATAGACTTTAATAAATGTACGGTCTCAAACAGCAAAGCCGTTAGTGCTCATTGTGCTATCAAGAAAAGAAGACCTAAAGGACAACTAACGAAGGAAAACAAACAGTTTTTAAAAAACATAGGATTATTAAAATGAGTATACTAAACTTATCAGACTCCTTTAGCTTTGATAGCACGATTGAAAGTTTCGAATATCATTCGTATAAACCGTACGTAACAAGTTTCAATTTAAATGATGAAATCCGTATACCTATCAACCAGCAAGATCTATACGTATTACCATCAGCGAGTACTTTATACATAGAGGGTACTATAGAAGTATTCAACAGAGAAACAAAAGCGAAGGTGTCCAGTGTTCATTTTACAAATAACCCTATACTTCATTTATTTCAAGATATTCGATATGAGCTGAATGGGATTGAAATAGATAAAATTAAAAACGCTGGGGTCACAACAACAATAAAATCTCTTGTGTCGATGAATGAACTTGAATCATCGATGTCAAAGTTATGGGGCTGGGATGTTGATGGCACAAAAATTACGCATGGATCATTTTCTGTGTCAATTCCTTTAAATAAGATTCTTGGCTTCGCAGAGGATTATAACAAAATTATTATTAACTGTAAGCATGAACTTATTCTTTTACGATCCAATACTAATTTAAATAGCGTAAAACTGAACACAAATGAGTATATAGGTAACATAACTATATCTAAAATAGTATGGCGCATGCCGCACATTAAGGTTTCTGATCGTGAAAGATTAAGTTTGCTTAAATATTTGGAAAGAGATCGAGCTATTCAGGTAGCATTTAGGAACTGGGATCTGTACGAATACCCGCTTTTACCTAAAACATCAAAACATTCTTGGGCCGTCAAAACTTCGTCTCAAGTTGAAAAACCTCGATATGTTATAATTGGATTAAAAACAAACAGGAAAAATGTTGCTGATAAAGATATATCGCGTTTTGATCATTGTAATTTGCGTGACGTTAAAGTTTT
Organism: Clepsis dumicolana; assembly: GCA_963691665.1. NCBI lineage: Eukaryota > Metazoa > Arthropoda > Insecta > Lepidoptera > Tortricidae > Clepsis > Clepsis dumicolana. Next base: position 1,073,383 of record OY829527.1, read on the forward strand.
TTTAAATTCAAATTATTTTCCTTATGAAAACTTGAATGTCAGTTTCTCGGCTCAAAAATTTGCTATATTATATGAACAGTACGCTAAATTCCAACAGTCTTATTATAACCGCAGCCAAGCACCGTTGTTGAATCCACAAGACTTTATAAATAAAGCACCTCTGTTTGTTATCGACTGTTCTCGTCAAAATGAAATCTTAAAAACGGGTTCAGTCGATGTGCGGATTGAATTAGAGTGTGACACAGATATCCCTGACAATACCGCGGCTTATTGTCTTATTTTGAATGATAGTATTATAGAATATAAGCCGTTGACCAATATAACAAAGAAGATATCATGAAACTAGACCATCTATTCGTAGATGTTCAGGGGTTTAAATCATCTAAAAATGAATTTATTATTAAAGAATTTGCATACAGTACCTATGAACACACGCAGGCGTATTTAATAAAACCTCCATATTCATTTTCTACGTTATCAGAAAACGAAAAAAGGCATGTGAAATGGATAGAGAGAAACCTTGGCATTATGTGGCGTGAGGGGTATATCGACCACAGAGAATTTAAGAGAATGATTCATAATTTCTTGGAAGGCAAAAAAATATATGTAAAAGGTTTTGAAAAAATTAAGTGGATTAATGATTTATGTGCTGATTGTACTGTAATAGACTTGGGAGAGAAAGGTTGTTCTAATTTTCAATTAATGTATAAAAAGTATTGTATCGACAACAGCTCTTATAATTGTCTACATCATAAAAAAGCTTGTGCCTTAAAAAACGTTATATGTCTTAAAAAATATTATTTCGATATTATGCATATTTAACATTGTAATAAATTATACCTAATTTTCAAAAATAAATATTTACGTTTAATCATTTTTTTATTTTTTAACCCAGTCAAAATTAGTTATCATTTATTTTGAACGAAGACTTTTTATATTAACCCATTTTTAAATAATTGAATTTGTTTGTTTAAAAATATGAAATAAATGATAACGATTCATACCTGTGGCTAATAATAGTGTTAATCTATTTAAGCGATATTTACTGAAAAGATTTTTCTTGTGCATTTAATCATGATAATTTTATTTTCGTTTGAATTATTGCTTTATTGACATACTTACAAAAAAAATCTTTCCTGTTGACGTATCGCTTAATCAAAGGAATAAAACAAGAAAATTGTTGACCATATTTATTTTCAAAATTATATACAAAAACAGTAAAAACATTAATAACTAACACTATATCCGCACAACTTCTTGGATATCTTATTTATTACACTTTCTGTACTGTCTATTATCTCATCGTATCCGTCACTTGCCACATACTGCGCACTGAGCATAACGTTTTCACCGGTTTCGTCGTTTTGATCCGGCGCGGAGTCACTTATGTTAATTATTTGGATTTTGACAAGTCTGTTCCCCTTAGTTGCTTCATTGTTTATAACGAACGACGGCGGGTGACCTCGTACACTTCTCTTTACCACTTTGTTTAGCCTTAGTTTTGGTTTACTAGACTTGGTTTTCGTTTTGGCACTTGCAATTTTTTTTACAAATTCACTGACTTCTTCTTCTTCTTCATCTTCTCGGAATCCTAATGGACCCTGTGCATATTGCGAAAACATGATTTGAGTGTCTTGCGTTCCTTCCATATTCTGAAACAAAAGAAATCAAATAAATAAACGCATCTGGCAACACATATGAGCATTTTCATACGCTTACAAAACAATAATAGCAACAAAATAATACGAATAAATATTAAATAATGCCAATTTTACTTACCGAATCGGGAATGGATCAGCTCGTCTTAATTTTCAAAACTTTGGAACGACTTTACTCAGTTATGAATGTAGAGTGCAGAATGATAACTTACTATAACAGCCGCTATTTATAATTACAGTAATTTCATGCGTCAGCAAATTAAATTAACACGCGCTTCGGAGCATGCGGTGCATACCGCCGCGCTGCTTAATGCCGATCAAATTACAACGACACGTAAGGACTTGTTATAATTGGTACCAAATGCAATAAATGTGAATAGGTATATTTCACGTGTCAGCAAATTACCTTAGCACGGGCTGCATGCCGCCGCGCTGCTTAAGACACGTAAGGACATGTTTTAATTGATACCCAATGCAATAAACGAGGATAGGTATTATTTGCCTGTTCAACAGAACATGATTTTACTTACCATTATCAAAATATTACATTTAAAATTAAGCCTGAGCCCTGAGCTTTTTGATGACGGAAAACATCGTCAGGAAACCTCCGAAGCGAGAAAACTCAATTTCAACTCAAGTAAAATGTGTTTTCAGTCGGTATCCTCGCAGTCTATATATACTTAGGTGGGTGAAAGAAAAAAAGAAAACAAATGTTAATAACACTTCATATTTATTTATTAAAAAAAAAGAACAAACCATACAATTTACAAATCAATGTGTAATTATAAAAAATAAAGTACTTAATGATAATCTACTTATTTGGTATAGTCAGCGTCAAAAGTCGCTCATCTGGTCGTAGAGCGAAAAGGTACAAAAGTGATGAGCGGCTTTTGACGCTGACCCTACAACATACATAATTATAATTTTACAATAACGTAAGTACTCAACGTATTTTATTTTATTAAACACATTCTAATTTTTTATTACCCATTGGGTGCCTACGAAATAAAATTACAGCTCGAGGAAAGGTCGCTTAGATAACTACTGTACTAGAAAATAGACTCATGTCCCCAAGATTTGGTTGAAATTTTGTCTGATAATATATGTCGTTTATCGTCTTTGTTAGATAAAGCAACTTTATTGACAGATTGAGTGAAGATCTCGTGCCTAATCGATTTAAATAATATGTGTTTTTTCCGAACTATTTTATCATTGAATAACACATCCCGATAATCATTTAATGTTAACTCTTGAACTGCTGGTTTTTTTATTCCTTTAGCCTTTTTGATAAGAGATTTATCACTTTTGATACAGTATAGTTTAGAACGTAACCCTATAAACTCGGTAATAAGTTCTCCTCCTAACTCATCTTTGAATAACCCAGGAATCTTCTTGTTACGTAAAGGTATTTGCAAATCATTTACAGGGTTATAATTGCTTGTGTCAAAAAAGTTTAAAAAAATATTTTTTAAATCGCTGTAAAAGTCTGCAGTTTCGATTTTGTAAATAAAACTGTCGGTATCAGTGTAGCACAGAGTAACTTGATCTTGGTAGTGTTTTTTTATTACCGTGTAGTGAAATTGGTACATATGACTTTTAGAAAGTTCTAATACAGAGAATCCTACGTAGATTGGTTTATCTAAAATTACTTTTTCAGGCTTCATTTGTACGACAACCAAATTTTCAGACAACACTGTTGCACTATGGAAATTCGGTTTGGCAATTAATTTGTTAGCACAAGTAAACTTTTTTGTTTTGTTTTGACGGTCGTGCCACTTATTTACTAATTTGACGTCAACTCGCCGCTCACTGTCTTCAAGAGTTTTCCCAAAAACTGAGTTATTCATTAATTTAAAAAGGTCTTGTTGGAAAGGAGTAGTAGCTTTTTTTCTCAGTTCTGTATTTAAATGAATATACTGTTTTAAGAATGGACTTTGACGAAACCTTATAACGCGATGGATTTTATCAAGAGTTAAGCCGTTGCGTAAACATGTTTTCAGATGGACGTAATGAATGACGTATTCGTATTTGTTATATAAATTTGGGATCAATTTGGTCGTTTTTCCTCCTGGAGGAATAAATTTTTGTGCGCAAAATGGATAGTCGTTATGGTTATGGTGTAAATTTTCCGGATATAGCAAGTCAACTTCCAGAATAAATCCAAATGGAGCATCATCTTCGACAGACAAAATATCTAGTTGGGCAATTTCATGATGATCTAGAAAACTAAAATTAGACATGGGCAACGATTGACACATACTGTAACCATATAAGTTATTGCAATCGATATATACTAAAAACGAGTCTGGTTTATTCATGTCATAAGTTTCCATGTACTTATTATTAGCCTGAGCATATCTGGTCGAACACATGCAAATACCACCTCTTATTCCTTTTTGTATGAGTCGAATTATTTCTAATTCGGATATCAATTCAAGCTTAACTCCGGTTTTTAATAACATAGCATCAAACGATAAGCTTGGAGCAGTTAAATAGAATGCCGGATCTAAATGATAATTTAACTTGCAAATGAACCGAAAGTTCTCAAAAATATCTGATAAAAGCAACACATCAGTTTTTAGGTAAAGATCAGTATATTCTCCCATATCTTTGATTTTAAATTCGGACCATACAGATTGCGCATGTGCGTAATCTGAATCGCTTATTTGTTCGTTGGAAAGAGAATTAAAAAACAAGTTCTGTGATGGAAGCTCGGTCTCTGTAAACTTATCCCAGCTCGACATATAATCGTAAGGATAAATACCTTTGCGAGTTAATAATTTATTTTTTTTAGTTTCAGGATAAAACTTGTTCAAGTGAATAAAATCATCTTTATGTAAACCATTCGCTAATTTTTCCAAGCTTGTTCCTAAAAATTTAAAAGAGTCTACAAATCGAATTTGTGCATACTTTTGATCTGAAATCCACAAAAACTTAGTGAACGAAATATAATTTTCTTTATTTTTTGGGATTACTTTCACAGGCCCTGAACATTTACTAAGTTCCTGTATAAACAAATGACAATCGTAACCTGCTAAGTTATGAAAGAAAACAGGGACCAATTTAGGAACGCGAAAGCGCAGATTGCAGTACTGGTGCGCGGCACCGCGATAACGGCCCGTTAGATGACAGTGATCTCTTACTTTGTCTGCAAACAATAAACCTTTACACATATGACAATTTTTGGCACGTTCATGAGCTAAAGAATCTTCTACAGTAAATATCATGGGAATTTCTTTTTCTAAAACGTTATGGATGTCTTTAATATGTCTATATAAATAATCTACGAATTTCTGAGCACAATCTGGCCCTCGGTATTGAACAAAACGATTAAGTTGCTCATCATAAGAGCAAATTATATGGTACGCGAAAGCGGCTGGTAAATGTATTTGTTTATTTGTAGTAAAACTACTGTCAGTGTTAGGTTCACAGTTCTGATAGGGTTTAAGGATTGTCTCAAAGTCAGCATACACGACAAATGGAACGTCTTGTTTTCGTTCAAAATGCTTAAATTCGAGATAGGTGCCTTTCTCCGGAAGTACCGTAGCAACCCCACTACAAACGTGACTATTGAAACCGTGTTCAGTTTGAAAAAATATCAGACAGTCTTCGCAGAAATAAAGCTTAGCATGATGTTTGGTAATCTGACCGCGAGCAAGACGCGGTAAATTAGTAATCAAAACATAATGCGACTTATTACCGCGTTCGATTAAAAGTAAATTGATTCGATGTTTCCTTTTATATTGCGATCTGTATAGAGGTCCTACAAGAGTTCGGTTGTTTTTTAAAGAATATACGTTAATACTGATATCAATATTGTGATGCTCAAACGTAATGATATCGGCTAAAGTGACAGGGAAACACATATTATCAAGTTTTAATACGTCTTTAAAATGAGGATAAGATGATAGACGCTCGCGATGGTTTTGACATGGGTAAAGAGCAGCAACAACACACCAGAGAAAACAATAATTATCATGATTTTGAATATTAATGCAAGCTTTTTTATTTTTTATTATCTTAGGTAAGTCTATGTAAGATGACGCTTTCAATGGTTCATACTTATTTATGTTAACTTCTAAATACAAATTAGATAAGAAAGTCCAACCAGAATCGCGCTCCTGAAATTCTTCGATTTTTTTCTGTATACTAATAATTATTGTGTTTAAAAGCTCTTCGAATTGATAATTTTGATGTATAGGAAAATTTTTCGTTGCAAAAGATTTCATTTCCTGCTTGTCATCTTTAAACAAAAGAAAATCGCCAAAATATTCGAAATTTACTTTGAGGGACACATGTTTTTTAAGCGAATTTTCCAAAATTTTTTGCATTTTAGGTTTTACTGTAATCAAAAATGATTCAGGTAAACAAGACTTCAGCTCATCAGTTGCCATTATTCTATAAGATGCTATGCGACCTTTAAAAGCAGACGAAATTTCAACAACCTCATCGTTTAAATTTACACCCGAATTTTTTCTATGCTTATTACTTCTAAGGTGCCCTACCCACTTCCTGCTTTCTACTGTAATTGAACACTGAGTGCAAAAGGGCATGTTTTATGTAGCGACTTTGCTTAAGCTGTAATCCTGGTTTTATATGTTAAATACACAATTTGATAGTTTCAATTTTAATCAAATAATAAAAAGAGACAACCTGCAGTATCCGTTAAAAGCAAAAATAAAAAGTACTAAATTAGTACTTACTTAGTATCGTTACAATAAATTTGACGTTAGCGTCCTTGAAAAGTACATTTATCTTTTTAACAAATTTTTGCTATGCCCTCCATTCAACAGTTTTATCATCGATTTGCGCCCTTAAAGTAATATCGTTAAAAGCGTTTAAATTATGGTTTCATAATAAATCGTTAACATTTATTAAAAACATTTATTAAAAATTACTTGATACACAATTTGATGTAGTTTAAATTTTATTCAAATAAGTAATAAAAAGAGACAACCTGCAGTATCTGTTAAAATCAAAAAAGTACCTACTAAATTAGTACTTAGTATCGTTAGAATAAAATTTGACGTTAGCGTCCTTGAAAAGTACATTTATCTTTTTAATAAATTTTTGCAATGCCTCCCATTCAACAGTTTCATCATCGATTTGCGCCTTTAGAGTAACGAGAGCCTTTTTCCAACGCTCCTGACGTAACTCACCGCGAATATCAGCAGTGTTGTACACCCGCAGCTCCAAGAAAAAGTCTCCGTTGAGGGTGCAAGCTCGTTTTGTTGACCCGTTCGGTACCCGGCTTATAATGGATGAATCAAGCGGATCAGTCTCAGCAGGCTTATGGTTAACAGCAACGTCTTCAGGAAATATTCCGAACACGTCAAACGGGTTTTTAGTTTCTTTTTTCTTGGGTGCAGCAGATCTGAAACATAACAGACATTAAACAATGAATAAGACAGTTGTACTTAGTTCGTCGAAATTCATTAAACAAATTACAAGAAAAATACCTTGGGGTTGACGGCTTTCTTTTTTGAGCAGGTTTTTTTATTTTTGGGATACTGACATCTGCAGCGGCAACGCTCTCCTCTGAATCAGATCTGAAATAAAAAATATGTTTTTATTACTCGACATTTAAAATAACCATATACATCGATAAAAAAAGAAAAAAAAATACCTTTTTTAAATGAAAAAAGTAGACAAACAATATTTAAGTAAATATGTACCCAGCTGACAAAATAAAAAACATGAAATATGAAAATAAATATAAAATGGCTACCTGTTTGGAGCTGAAGCTTTTCGTTTTTCAGCCGACCTTCCCACTTTTGACCGAACGGTTCCGCTGTTTGCAACAGTGATGGGTTCAAACTCGGAATCAGACCTGAAAGGAAATTAAAAATATTAATGCCTGTTGGAACCCTACAAACAATATGAACCAAATGTTTTAATTTCGTTAGGAAAGTAAAGCGTTAGGTACGTTGAAATACATACTTACATTTTAATCGATGTATAAAGCAAATAAACTTTACTAACGTAGAAACTCTGCACAGCTTAACCTCTGAGCTGAAGATGTAGAAGACTTGATGCACTGTGCACGTCACGTTCGAAATTGGAAAGGAACAAATTAGCCCCGCGCAAAAGTTTTAAACGAAATTATTTGCTGATTTTACTAAATGAACTAGGGCTGTCGCATTCCAAATCACAATTGTGTATTATGCTTATGTGCACATAACAGTTCTTTATTTTACATTATTTAATTCTCGACGCGATGGAAAGAGGAACGTTATGAATTTGTCTATCTGTCTGTTGGTAAATCTGCCTACTTCGTATTCCACATATGCATGTATTCAAGATACCAAAAAACTAATCGAGAGTGAGTTGTAAGCTTTTTTTAATTTACTTTTTTAATTTTTAATTTACTTATTTATTTTTTATTTATTTATTTCTCACCAGCTAAATTAAGGAATTACCTAAATATTAGTATTTCAGTAATTGTAGTAATCATTATTTCTTTTAAGAACATTTATATTCGCATTTAATAGAGGTACCCATTAATTGTAAATTTATCCATTGATCATTGTCAACCCTACACCTTTATAATATGAATATTATTTCGCAACCACGCTTCATACATGCACCGCATTTGTATGTCAGCAAAAAGACGCCGATCGCACTGTGTGTCACATTACAACTTGATAACGTTGCGCAATAAAATTGGCTAATACCTAATTGGTAACATTTTCATGCTCAGTTCTGTACGTTAAAATTATAACGGAAACTGGAAAAAAACCTCCTCAGATCGTTCAAATAGCCTCAGTATTAACCGACTTAATTACTAAGTTAATGGGTAAGGTTAGTAATTGGTTAGCTCACACAACCAAATATCATCTTACCTCACCTACTAAGACGAAGATTTAAACTTAGGTAAAAACGTGTTCTAACTGTAATGTTTGCTACTTTACATCGTAATTATAAATACACATACAATTGTTATTTCCTAATACGAAAACAAACATTGTCTTGTTACAGGTACAAACAGGTATAAACCTTTTTCAATTTGAACACAAAAATAAACAATTCCTATATTATTAACATTTATGATAAGATAACCTAACCAACTTAGAAAAGTCGAAAAACAATAGACATTTTCGCTTCAAAGGTCAATATCTTAAAAACGGTTGAACCGATTTTGATAAAACAAGTCTAAGAACCATTGTTAGAAAACCTGTTAAATGAAAAACCGCATTTAAATCGGCTCATTCATTTAGGAGCTATGGTACCACAGACAGACACACAAAAATCTAGGTACAAATTCTAGCGCACGATGTCAAAGTTTAACATAAGCGCTGTCTGTGGGTTAAGCACTGAACTAAGTAGGTGTAAGTAATGATTTAAGTAAGTACCTTTGATGTACTGGTTTCGTATAGAATACAAATGGTTTCGAATAATTTCGATAGATGTCATCACCGCCTACTCGTATGTCCATTTGCATGTTAAGAACAATAAACCTTAGCGAGCGCGCTCGCTACGTAATTTGATCGAGTACCTAACTTACACTACAATGTCTTCGAGTTGAAATGACTTAAGTACATAATCATGTATATCACTTTACAACTCGTTTCTGATCAAACTTTATATTCTAGTCAGCAAGACAATTTTTACGTCAACATGATATAGTGATATAAGTTATTTAGAAAGTGTGATAAAGTATCGCGGTCTCACAGATGGAGTTGTTCTACATTAACATCAATTAAATCACACTATTTGACTTAGTTTTAGCGATACCAATTTAAAATCATATTTCGGTTTTCACTAGTGTAGTGAGTTACACATTTTTATGTTTTCGTAATTTAAATAATGTTTACTTAGTGCTTTATTCCAGCGTAAATTAGTTTAAACCTAACTCGCGCTAACGATGGTTTTGAGATTCGTTGATATAAATAAATCCGACATACAATTTGCCGTGTACGTAAAACGCGGTCATAGCGATACATCCGAAAACGGATGCCGGGAACTAACGCGTCCTGGGTGACCCGACCTTGTCTGTGGAGTCTGATCAGCTTTGCGGATGAGTTGTATACAAGCCTCGGTGGGAGGCATCCAAAACCACCACGCACACAAAAAGCGGTCATAGCGATACATCCGTAGGTGGATGCCGGGAACTAGACGCGTCCTGGGTGACCCGATCTTGTCTGTGGAGTCTGATCAGCTTCGCAGACAAGTTGTGCAAACACCTGAGTTAACCTGAGTCAAAGGCTGCGGCTTGAGACCGAGGAGCGCTCAGTGGCTTCGGCCTCGTGCATATCGGACTTGATCAACCCGGTGTGCATGGTGTACTTTTGCTTTTACTTTATCTAAGCTCAAACATTATTAAACATATCTATGTTAGGTTGTCAATTAGTTGAGACTTGAGTTGGACTGAAATTTAAATACATTGAATAAATTCCCGTCGGGTTGGCTTGTCGTTGAACCTCGAGTCAAAACTTCGCTCATTCGAACGAGAGGTGGATGCCCAATGCGATTTCAGGTGTAGGTTGAGCGTTATGATGAACGTGAATTCTGATAGGTTACTGTTAGGTTGGGTTCCGTTAGGTTTGAGTTGCTGTTGGGCTGATGTATTCGTTGCGTTGAACGAGAGGTGAAACAGAATGCCCAATGCGATTTCAGGTGTAGGTTGAGCGTTATGTTGAACGCAAATGCTGATAGGTCACTGTTAGGTTGGGTTCCGTTGGGTTTGAGTTGCTGTTGCGTTGAACGCGAGGTGAAACAGAATGTCCAATGCGATTTCAGGTGTAGGTTGAGCGTTATGTTGAACGCAAATGCTGATAGGTTACTGTTAGGTTGGTTACCGTTGGGTTTGGGTTGATTGTAGGTTGTGTGCAATTCATTGTATTATTGGGCTTCTGGATCACCACGAATGAGTGAGGGCGAAATTTTTCGCCCGATCGAATGAATGGTGGTCCAGAATGCCCAATAATATACTACTCAAGTAATCATCAATAATAAAGCCCACGAATGATACGTTTAACACTTGCTCTATCTTTTCCTTATGAAATTCTATGTACGATTTAACTTTTTTGCTGTTACGGGTTAAAAAACGTATTATTTTAGTTTTGGTAACATTCAAATACAGGCCATTTTTCGTAAGCCAATACGATATGTCATTTAAAGCGCCCAAAATATTATTTTTTAATTCGTCTGTGTTTTTGCCCTTATCATAACAGTCGTGTCGTCAGCAAATAGAACACATCGATGCTTGATGCAGGTAGGTAGGTCGTTTACATATAATAGAAACAAAAGTGGCCCTAAAATGCTTCCCTGCGGAACCCCAGTAGGATTAATCCGCGATGCAGACTCAGCCACTTGTGCAGAGTTATCTGCGACAGAACAAAATGCAACACGAGTAATCTGTTGCCTTTCAGATAAATAGCTATCTAGTCATCTGTACGCTGGCCTTCTTATTCCGTATTTTTCCAATTTTGTAAGGAGAATCGAGTGGTTTACAAAATCAAATGCCTTACTAAAGTCTAAAAAGAAGACCTTAATATGTCTTAGTTCAGTCCTCAGACTAGGCTAACATTTTCTATTGTTATCTGTGTATTTAGTTTCAATAAGTACGTAATTCTGTTGTAGGATGTAGACGCAATTGCAAAATATGGTCTTTTAACGGCGGTGATGTATCAACAATTAATTCAACTGTCTGTGGTGTTTGAGCTTATTAACTCCAAGGTTAGTAAACACGTGTTTTTTTATGTTACCATTGACATCTTATAAGCACAATTATATTTCATCGCTTCAATGAATATTTAACACAAGGATGGGAAATGTACGGGGCCCGCGGAGCAGGGAATCGATTTTTGAATCCCACTTGGTGATCAAATTCTCACCCATGACATTGATATCACTATTTCCCAAAAGCCTTATTTTTGAATGTCAAAATTTTGTGGTTTTCAATATATAATATTTATATTGTATTGTACGCCATTCTCTAGCAAAGGGCCAATAAAGCTTTGCCTTTTTGTATTAGGGTGATTCTCTAGTGGACGCCGTGTACGGTCTGCCATGGGAGTACATGGACACCAGCAGCCGGCGGTCGGTGCTGATGCTGCTGCAGATCGTGCAGCAGTCGCTGGCGCTGAAAGCCTGCAACATGGTGCCCGTCGGCGTCCAGACTATGCTGGCGGTAATTACAAAAGATATACTTCCAGAAACAAAAATATATCATCCACGTATATCATAGAAGACGTCCACTTCTGAATCTGGGCCTTCCTCAAGGATCTCCACGACGACCGGTCTTATCGGACAGCCAATGGCTTCCCGCGATCTTTACCAGATCATCCGTCCATCTTGCGGGAGGCCTACTAACACTTCGCCTTCCGGAATACGGTCGCCACTCTAGAACCTAAGGCTCCAACGGCCATCAGTTCTACGAGAATGTACCCCGCCCACTGCTACTAAAGGTGTCAAAATTGCTGAGCTGATGTGTCGGTAACTTTAGTTCTTTTACGGATCTCCTTATTTCTGATTCGCTCTCGCAGGGATTAACTTAAACGATAATTTTTTTTAACCAAAATCTTCTTTTTTCCAGATTGTGAAAACATCGTTTTCATATTTCCTGATGCTGAAAACATTTGACAGTAATTGAATATCAATGTGACAATTTTTTGTCCTTGGAAAATATTGCACAGAGCATAACTATTAAAGTACTACGATTATCAACACGAATTATAAAATTAATCTAAGCACACTTAATAATGCCTTAATATAACATACCTATTATTATAAATAAACGTTTCAAAAATATTCTCAACCAGGCTCTTTAATTTGTTGTTTATTATTGTGAATACTGTTTTGCATAAGTCATTATAACGTAAATTTGAACCATTGGATTCCTGACCCGCCGTCGAACGTTCTCACATCAAGTAAGTATCATAATGATTTTCCTTGTCAGACAATGCGATGTCACCGTGACATTTTCTACGAAAGGGTGACGATTCAGTTGGTTCGATAGTACAGGCAGCAGCAGAAGTAGCTAAACAACCGAAGCGGTCACTTTTATGTCTACAACAATAGAGCCGTGTTCAGATGATTGCGACCGCTTCGGTTGCTTAGCTACTTGTGCTGCTGGCTGTACCAATGGTGGCAGGTTAGCAAGGTAATTATCGGTATCAATTTATCGACGTTCTAGTGCCACACCTGTTAAGACTAATTATGAAGTTGCATTTTTTTCTTGCTTCAATTAAAGTAATGCCGAGGTTACCGCGGCACCAACATTCAGCTTATGAGAGTTGTACGCACTAAGGGTCGAGTACGGCTTGACGAATGCTGCGTAACGTTACGGTTATCGTATCGAGATCGAGAAACCTCATACTAAATTTTAGTTCCAAATACGCTGACGGGCGGGAGCTGTTCCAAACGTCATACAACCTCGACAACGTTTACTATTCGATTTAACGTGACGCAGCATTCGTAAAGTCGTACTCGACCCTCTGTGGTCAATTAGCCACTGGTCACAACGCCAGAATATGTTTCATACATATGAAATCTGTTAAGGGTGCAAGCTATTAATTGAAAGAAATTTATCATAAATTAGCTTAGATCTGATTTATTAATTTAAACTTTCGCGTTTTTCACACATTATCATGATACTCGGGACTTAATCGCGTAAAGGACTTTTATATTTAAATTTGAATTTAAATACCTCGACGTTTCGGACGCGACGTTGCGTCCATGGTCTCGAGACTGAAAAAGCGGGTATCAACATCTCCTAGCTGCACGGGTTCCTCGAACTACCCGCACTTGGTCTTTTTTATTAGTTTTTTCACCAGAGTTGCCACTAGTCCGACACACAACACTCACAACATCCGGCGATTTATGAGACGATATTTGATGACGCTTACACATACTGATTACCGGATTCCACGAAGATGAAAGCTTGAAACCATCCTCCCGGTTGAATCCGTGCGTCTTCGTGGAATCCGGTAATCAGTATGTGTAAGCGTCATCAAATATCGTCTCATAAATCGCCGGATGTTGTGAGTGTTGTGTGTCGGACTAGTGGCAACCCTAGTGAAAAAACTGATAAAAAAGACCAAGTGCGGGTAGTTCGAGGAACCCGTGCAGCTAGGAGATGTTGATACCCGCCTCTTCAGTCCCTTCGAGACTATGGACGCAACGTCGCGTCCGAAACGTCGAGGTATTTAAATATAAAAGTTTTTACGCGATTAAGTCCCGAGTATCATGATAATGTAGATCAGATTTATTTATTTCAATTTGAAAATTACATATACTATTTGACATGTCAAAATTTACTTCATTCACAAAAAGATCGTCATTAACTCAGTAACAAAAAATATAAAACAATTAAATTCAGAGTAGGACGATGTCCCCGTGACATTTCAAATGTCAAAAATTAAGAATAAAAAAAAAACAAAATAATATCCTTAATGGAATAAGAAATAAAATTAAAATAATTAAATGTCACATGACCTAAACATGAACCTACCGTGAGACTCAATCATAATTAAATAAAAACGGATCACTCACGTACATAAGTCGAGTTTAGCCCGACATGTTACATACGTTACATGTGTTATATACGTGAGTGATCCGTTTTTATTTCATTATATTTAAATGTCAGGCCTGATGGAAGATGGGAAAGGAAAGTGCTGGAGTGGAGACCGCGGACTGGGCGCAGAAATGTAGGAAGGCAACCCGCGAGATGGGCTGACGATCTGACACAGGTTGCAGGAAGGGACTGGATGCGAAAGGCACGTGACTGCACAGCTTGGAAGAAAATGGAAGAGAGAAAATGCTGAGTAGCATTGGGTAGTAATAGGTTGAAGAAGAAGAAGAAGAGGAAGAGAATTAAATGTCAAAGAAATAATAATAATAACACTATTAAGTCGCATATCAGCCGGAAGATGTCACTGCTGGACATAATCCTCCGTTCGCTCGAGAGGAAGGACTATTCAGATTAGGCTGAAACATTTCGAGCTAAAAAAGCCGTGATAGCCTAATGGTTTGACCTGTGGCCTTTCAAGCAACGGTCGTGAGTTCAAACCCCGCTCGCACTTTTGAATTTTTCGGAATTTATGTGCGGAATTACATTTGTAATTTATCATGAGCTTTTCGGTGAAGGAAACATCGTGAGGAAACCTGCACACTCCTGCGAAGCAATTCAAAGGTGTGTGTGAGGTTCCCAATCTGTACTGGGCCTGCGTGGGGACTATAGCCCAAGCCCTCTCATTGTGAGAGGCCTGTGTCCAGGTGGGACATATATACCTAGGCTGATGATGATGATGTGGAGCTAAACTCTTATTCTAAACTTACTACATAGAAAAAGAAAGAAAAACCGGCCAAGTGCGAGTCGGATTGGCGCACGAGGGTTCCGTAGAAAGATTTTAACGCTTTTCCCCAATGTTTTAAGATGTCCAGTGTTAGCAGAGCCCTGCTCCTAAGCAAAATGTACGCAGTGTGGGGTCAACTTGTATTGGTCTGCGAAATCTACAGACAGATATAAAAATTTAAGACTTTGACAAGGACAAGTGGAAGTACCCTTTAGGTCTTTGGATTTCGGCAATTTGTATGGAAATAGATTTTTTAATGACTGTATCTTTTGACTGCGTTGACTTAGAAGATTGATTTTTTCACAGCTTCAAGGGACCGCAGGCTTGAGTATTTGATTTTAATTTCAGCATGCTACCTCAACGCGTTCCAAAGAAAAAGGGTCTTGACAGACAGACGGACAACAAAGTGATCCTATAAGGGTTCCGTTTTTTCCTTTTGAGTCACGGAACCCTAAAAAAGAAAGAAAATGTTACCTTGTTGAATGTTGTTATGTTGTCTTGTATACTTATACGTAAGTGAACCGTTTATTTGACTATGTTGAGTTGCCTATGGTAATAAAGCCATCGCCTCACGACTGGTAATATACAGCTCTCGAGATACTGAGGGGCGTGGCCGCACTAACAAGACACCGACGGCAAGAAAAGGGTTTAATAGTAAGCTACACAGAATTTAACCACCTTTTAACCGACTTCGAACTGGTGCGGTTTTTTTATACGACGAGGAAGGTAAACGAACAAGTGGGTCACCTGATGGTGAACGTTCGCCACAGCCCAGCAACCTCGGAATGTTTACCAACCTAGAGAGCTAAGATGAAATGCCTCTTGTGCCCGTAATTACACCAGCTTTTTTACTCTCCACACCGGAACACAACAGTGCAAGCGCTGCTGCTTAGCGGCAGGATTAGCGAGTAAGGAGGTGGTAGTGATCTGGACGGACCTCGCACAAGGTTCTACCACCCGCAAGGTTAATTTGTTGTTATTAGGCCCGTCATAATAAAACATTAAAATTTTCCATCCATCAGAACCACTTGCACTTCTGAACCACTTTTTGGGAGATCTTTATCTCAGTAAGTATTGAACTTGGAGAGCTGGTTCTTATATCAATTAATAGCAATTTTAGTCTACTTAAAAACATATAATTTGTTTTATTTGTTTAAACCGCAAGGTACGTGTATAATACTCTCTTCCCTTCTCTCCTGATATAGTGCTGTAATAGAAAAATGTCTGGTTTGAAGCCTTGGGTCCATGGGGTCCCGGCGCTTGCAAGCTTATTTTAAAGTTGCAAAAGCGCTTGGTCGATGCAACTTGTGACCAAAGGGCTGGTAGTTTTCTCTCTCAAAGAATCAGCATCGCTATTCAGCGAGGCAACGCTGCGCTGCCAGCCTTTTGGGTACAAGCCACGGGGTCCTTATTTAGATTTAATTTAGTGTAATTACTTTTGGCTTCGCTTTAAATTATCATGATACTCGGGACTTAATCGCGTAAAAAAAAAACATTCATATTTAAATTTGATTTGATTTGACTTTTTTTTACGCGGTTAGGTCCCGCGTATCATGACAATGTGTGAAAATCGCGAAAGTTTCGCTTTAAATTGCTTTCATTATGTTCTGTAATTTAACTTCATCCTGACTTCGCCTTAACGACACCATCATTCAGAGGGTTGCACTTTGGACAACTTCATAGTCACAACTCCATTCAAAACTGCACTCTGTGTAAAACGGGCAAAGTTAAAATGGTAATACTTATTGCAGGATTGATAATCGAATGCAGATTGAGCAAATGCAATAACTGCAGTCACGCGTTCGAGTCCGATTTAAATTCAAGCCCATGTATATTCATTTCTTGTCTGTTATTAACTTTTTAACCGACTGTTGTATAATCCATGGCTCTGGCTAATCTGTGTGTACCGTTTTTCAGTCTTTGTCAGTGTCCTGGACGCATAGGCGACTTGTTCCTCTTGATAGATGACTACGCCCAAACCTTCACTACTGGCATTAATTTAAATAAGAAAGTTTTATAACAATCCTCTCCATCTTCATCTCGCACAGATTAGCCAGAGCCATAGATCATACAACACCGACTTCAAAAAAGGGGGAGGTACTCAATTCGCCTGTAAGCTTTTTCGTATACCTATTTGAAAAGTTTTGAGATCGATTTGGTTTTTAACCCCCGACGCAAAAAAGTGGTGTTATAAGTTTGACCGCTGTGTGTGTGTCTGTCTGTGGTACCGCAGCTCTTAAACGGATGAACCGATTTGAATGCGGTTTTTTTTTAAAGCAGGTTTTCTAGCGATGATTCTCACCTATCGGTTGGCTAATTGGTTTAGCCCTTTTAGAGACATTGAACTTTGAAATGAAAATGTCTTGGGTTTTCAACTTTTCAGTTAGTATTTTTTAGTTTAAATTTTGTTATATAACAAAATGTTGAAAACTGCAGACGAGAATAAAGTTTTTAAAAAGAAAGAATTCGGAATCCAATGGTTTTTTGTTACACCAGTAGATAAAGTTGCCCAAAAGCTTGAAAAACTTATCGCCACGGGGGTTCGCCGAATAAGCTCTTAAAAGCACAAAGAAAGTATTATCTTACAAAAAGCTAATTTGTCAAAAGCTTCGGTTTGTTGTCTTTATCTTAATAAGTTATTCGGTGTCAAGTTTCTTTTGATGAAGTTTTTAAGAACAACAAAAAACCTGATATGGGTTAAGAAGGATTTCGTTTCAATTTTGTTTGCTTGTACGTAAAATAAGGAGACAGATTGTGAAGGAAATAATTATTTTATTAAATTGCGATGAGAAAGTGCCTGTTTTCATATCTGTCTGTGTTTGTAAGTTTATATAATAATATGGCATCTTTTAGCCCATAACCAAACCAACAGAACTGACCAGAATACAGACAAACAGTTTTAAATGATTCGCGGTTAATTATTTAATTAAGTACATTCAATGATAATAATATACTTATTACAAATAGAAAAGAGGTAAGTAGATGTGTTATCTAAGTAAATAAAATGAACCGCAGAAAAGGCTACAATTGTAGCCTCTGGCCTCGGTCGAATAAGGTCCAAACTTGCGCGCAAATATCAAAATGTTTAGAACATGTTTTTCCATTGTTTTGTGAGCATAATTATGAATATTGAATGCGATTATTGAATAGGTTTTGATGAGCTCCCGACATTGTTACATGCATCTTCATCACGGGACCAATATCCCGTATTGAATATGTCTAAGTAATAAAATTAGAATACAGAACAGTTTGTTCACTTTTGGCATAAAGCAGACAGACGAGAGGCGCTTTTGGCTTATCTATACACTACAATTTTTCTGCCTTTTTTTGAGGGGGACGAGGAACACACACGTACACGTCTGCGCTCCTGTCAAACTTTGTTACGTTACTACAAACGCACACTAAAACAAAAATGACACACAAATGCCAAAAACACGCACACAACCAACAGACCCTGATCATTTTAGTCAGACTTAATGTTAGAGATTTGGCAGAGGGGAAAAATCGCGCGTAAACGTCTCCATTCCTTTCCTGCTCTAAGACTTTTGGTGATAATAAATGAAAAGAAAACTTGAATTTCATTACTAGTTATTAATAATAATTACGCACCTAACTACAAAGATTCGTATTCATGGCGTCAAAATTACGAAAGTTTAATTTCTCAATAATAATATTTGGAATATTCTAATAAGTGTTTGTTCATTTAATCCAGCACCCCATTTTTTTGTGTAAGATTAACTTTTTTCAATCTATTAAATGAGCGAAAGAGCAAACGCATCCAACAATTGGTTTCACCCCAACCACAAGGGTGTATACAAACTACCGAAATCAAGGACTGACCTACTCTAATTTTATAGGGTGACCATGCGTTGATTTACATTTTTATGTATTACATTGCAAAGTCACGTTGTCTTTCGGTAACACTTGTACGTAGTTTGTATAATGGTTATTTGTCATACGAGGTTGGTAAGGAAGGTTTTATAGATGAGTTGACGAGCGATAACCCCGAGCCGTGGAGTCACGACAGCCAGATGTTAAGAGAGAATTCATGATCTTAATTGGAATGTCTTTTGTATTTTTTTTTCCAATTTTTTATTTATTTTTTTACTGTTTTCCCGTGAATATCAATTATACTTTTAATCAGCTCACTGAAACTTGAATACACAGAAAAAAACAGCAATTTTCTGTTGTTTTTTCTGTGTATTCATGTTTCAGTGAGTTTATTAAAAGCATAGTTAAAAGAGAAGATTACACATAAAATAAGATTATTTGTAATGCTTTTAATCAATGTTTAAATGTCATCAAAGTTATTTTACGCTACCAGGGCAACCGCAATCTAAACCACGTTTATTTTATACATTTGCTGAAAAGTGAGTATTTCAGTGTATTACTTACTTTCAATTATGACAAACGATCATTCGACCAAACAACATTAGGACACACAACATGTATGCGAGACAATACAGTCCCGAAACGTACACCAATATCACCAGCAGCGTGGCCACCCTACCCTGGCCTACAGTAATTCAAGAACGCCATACAATACAACAATAGCCGTGGAGTGCACCTGGCATGCGCACGCGCGTGCGCTTCATTAGGGCTCCGTAGGCACTCACTCGAGCCTCTGATATGAATCCTAACTCCTAACTAATATTATAAATGCGAAAGTAACTCTGTCTCTCTGTCTGTCTGTTTGTTAGGTACCTCTTCACGGGAAAACCGCTGCACCAATATAGATAAAATTTGGTACGAAAATAGTTTGAATATTGAGGAATAACATAGGCTACTTTTTATTCGGGAAAATTACATGCTTCCTGCGGGATAGCGATAACCAAAATCTACGCAGATGAAGTCGCGGGCAACAGCTAGTTATATAATAAATAAACAAATAAATATCATGGGACAATTGACACCAATTGACCTAGTCCCAAACTAGGCACAGCCTGTACTATGGGTACTAGACAATGGATAAACATACTTATTATGTATAGATAAATACATACTTATATAGGGTAGAGGAACCAATAGATGAACGACTAAGCGACTATAGCAAATTTGGACGGCTCGTTCTTTATGACGTGTAGTACTTTTGGGTGACATGCATTTTTTTTACATATTCTTATATATTCTAGAATGGACTAGTACATACTAAAATAATTTTCATTGCACAGTATTTCACAAAAAAATATTTAATCAAAAAAGTAGTAACAGTAACTTCCTTTACTGAAAAGCTCAATGATAAATTACAAATTTAAATTAGCATTTAAATTCCTAAAAACTCACTCGCTTGAACCCACGACATTCTGTTTGAGAGGCTATAGGTCAAATAACTAGGCTATCAGGGCTTTTTGGAACTTGAATAGTGAAACTAGTGAAATTTACCTGCAACTTTATTAAGTCATGTTAAAATGATTTTAACCCCCTGCGTCCCATAGTCCCATAGCAAATTTGGAAAGTTCAAATTCACTTTTGACACATGTCCTATAGAATGGACTTTCAATCTTACGAGGTTAAAATGACAATCAGTTACCAACCCCATTGTACGGAACCCTTTTTACGTAAACCCGAGTCGCACTTAACTTTTTTTTAATCAAGCTGTATTTATAACTGGGATTAAGACCCATTGACGTAATGTTTATAATGCCACGGAAATATTTATTATTTATTTTAGATCCTTGGTTTTAAATGGGGCGGAATATTGTATAGGGATTAACATTGAGTTCCTTTCAAATTCACTATAATGCACTTCTTCAGTAATTCAAATACAACAGTTTCACTGGTAGGAGGGGGGGGGGGGAGACACTTTACTACACCATAAATTCTTCGTTTTTGAAGTCGGTTAAATAATTAGCGCAACAACAATGGCATCGGTGTATAATGTACTAGCTTATGCCCCGCGGTTTTGCCACCGTGAAATATTTCAAAATGGGCTAGTTCCCTATCCCGTGGGAAATTCGAAAAATCCCTTCTTAGTGCACCTCTAGGGTACTCAAGGTATGCCTAGTTTCAAGTATCTAGGTCCAGTGGTTAGGCTATGCGGTGTCTGTCAGTCAGTCACGGTACTGTTTTATAGGCACGTAGCGTGTAGCTTTGAATGAAAAAAGTTTGAGTTGGAGAAAAGTCCGTAGAGAAAGAGTCGCACGAGCAGAGCCGCGGCGCGCAGTGTGCGTCTCGCTGCCGCTGGGTGTGCGCTCCCAGAGGAAGGACTACGAATTAGTCCGAAATATGTCGGGCTAAACTCGACTTATATACCTGAGTGATCCATTTTTATTTCATGACGATTGAGTCTTAAGAATTAGCAAGCTGAAGTGCCAACGGGCCAGCCATATCTCACGAAGAACCGACAACCGTTGGGGTAAACGTGTACTTGAGTGGAGACCGCGACTCGGCAAACATAGTGTAGGACGCCCTCCGGCCAGGTGGGGTGACGGTCTGCGAAAGATTGCAGGCAGATGCTGGATGCGGCAAGTTGAAGACAGGGCGCTGTGGCGCTCATTAGGGGAGGCCTATGCCCAGTAGAATAGGCTGATGATGATGATGATGATTGAGTCTCACATTATACTCAATCAGGTCGCGCGGCGAATTAAGATCGCTTGTCAAAAGTGGAAGGGGGATGCGTAGAAGTCAATTCTTAGGTCTATTTGGTTGGCGCCGACACGTTATTGGTAGATCAAGTCGTTCTTCCCCTCCCTCGCTTCGTTCACGCGTCACGTGTCTCTTGAGTACTGTTGCGCACGGATTGTTTTACTGTATTAGTAGTAAGTACGTTATGATTTTGTAGTTAGTGAAAAAAATGCCCAAATATAAAGTTTGAACATGGCAAGCCAGAAAAATGGTTTACGACGTGAATTCTTATGTTAAAAAGGAAACTAGTTAAATCATGGGTAATTAAAAGCATGTAAAAAATACTACCAAGATTCTGAATAAACATACTAGCAAAATAAGTCACAAGCAAAAACGAGTGTTATATGTTAGGTGAGTAATGGTACAAAAAAATGCGAAATAAGAAAAATATGTTTCAAAGAAATACACTCAGAACTTAACAATTTTGTGCGCAATAGTACAGATGCGCCAAATTGCCCCCACCAGTTTCGCCGAGCGATCTTAATCCATCGCGCGAACTATAGTATTATGTTAAAAGTGGAAAAAAATCTAACGTTGGATGTTTTCTGAGCGTTTAGAGCATTTCTCAATTGGGTAAGTATGACATTTGACGTAATACTGTATTCTAAATGTCTACTAGGGCCAACTTTCGATAGCTAGACTATCACCCAATTCCACTGATTCACACGAGAAACGTAACAAGGTCGCATTACGCCTTTCAGGTTACCAGGCGTCGATTAATGACTAACACACAAACCAACACGCAAATACAGTCCCTAACTAGTAGTGATAAGGTGGAGTTTAGTGTGTGTGCTTCGGCAGGGGGGGCTATTGGTTGTCGACTCGAATTCGGCCCACTTTCTCGCTCTTCCGGCGAAATGAGAGCGCTGATAATCGGGTAATGCGATTTTCAGCAATAGACTGGTTAGGTGGGGGCTGGTCTGGAGATATATCTGAAGATAATAATAATAAGTCATAGATCACTCACACACACACACACACACACACACACACACACACCACCACATTAGGGATAATGTTTTGTTCTGTTTGGTTTTATAAGTTACTAGCTGTTGCCCGCGACTTCGTCCGCGTAGATTTCGGTTATCGCTATCCCGCGGGAACTTTAAAATTTTCCCGAATAAAAAGTAGCCTACGTTATTCCTCAATATTCAAACTACCTTCTTACCAAATTTCATCCAGATTAGTGCAGCGGTTTTCCCGTGAAGAGGTAACAAACAGACAGACAGAGAGACAGAGAGACAGAATTACTTTCGCATTTATAATATTAGTCAGAATTATGTAGGATTTTCATTTAAATCTTTGTTAGCAATCCTCGTTTTTAACCGTTTTCAAAAAAAGGAGGAGATTCTACGTTCAATGAAAATAATCGATTTATTGATTATTTTTGTTTTTATTTTTATGAAACATTCATAGAATGAAATTCAACATACAATGACAACGCAAAGAAAAATTCGTTAAGCAGCTGGACTTGAACCAGCAACCTCGGTAATCCGTACCACGCTCCACCAATTAAGCTATACTTAACGTTGGTGCACCTAACGAAGGTGCCGAGGTTGCTGGTTCAAGTCCAGCTGCTTAACGAATTTTTCTTTGCGTTGTCATTGTATGTTGAATTTCATTCTATGAATGTTTCATGATTCTACGTTCTACTGTATGTTTTTTTTTTTTTTTTTTTTATGTATGTTCATCGATTAATCCGTCAATTGTAGACCAATTTTTCTATGGTTATTCAAGCGTTTGCGTCTGGTAGTCATCATCTTATGTTGATGAGCTGATGATGGAAGGTACAACTCCTTAACGGTTAGGAGTTGGAGGATAATTCTGAAAATGTTAAATCAACGTGAAATTGTGAAATAAAAATCTTTTAACAAAAAAGTAAAACCGCCTTAAAAAAACCTTAGAAAAAAAACGTAAAATAATCCTCTAAAATAATGATACGAGTAAATAAATAAAATAAAATAAAATGCGTTTATTTCGGACAACAGAAACGAAAGCCTAAAGTTTTATATCAAATATGTTTTATCAGAAATATGAAGTCGGTGCGGTGCGAGCGGAATATTCTTTGAATGAAGCACCGACTTCATATTTCTGCTGCTTAGTGCTAGGCCATAAAACTTTAGGCTTTCGTTTGTGCATAATAAACGCATTTTATTTGATTTTATTTATTTATCATTATTTTAGAGGATTATTTAACGTTTTTTTTCTAAGGTTTTTTTTAAGGCGGTTTTTTTACTATTATAATCACCTACTTCTATGCCAAATTCGAAGAGTCTAGTTATTATAGTTACTGAGATCACTCAGAATCGAATATATAAATCCCTTTTAACATGAAACTACCGTGAGACTCAATCATAGTGAAATAAAAACGGTCGGACGAAATATTTCTTGAACAAGTGCCAGTCAACCGTTACTTAAATGCTACGAGATTACCAATGTGAAGCATAAAAAAAAAGGAAAAAAATCATTCATTTCTAACATGAAGCTACCGTAAAATTACAAAGTGATTATGATTAGTATATCGTGCTACTCTACTTTTGACAAAAATAAAGATTGCAATGAAAACGAGGGTAGTTGTGCGCCGCCGCCCTGAGTACGAATATTCAAAACCTGCGTAACGTAACGAGTAGTAAACGTTATCGAGAAATTTGTATGACGTTTGGAACAGCGCCCGTCCGTGAGCGTATTTGGAACTAAAATTTTGTACTTATGAGGTTTCCTGATTTCGAAATTCGATACGATAACGTAACGTTACGCAGGATTCGTAAACTTCCTGAGCACCTAGAGTAATCGCCGACCAGGCCAAGAAATACGTCTCGATCGCGTTCGCGTTTAACAATTCTCATGTTATTTGATACTTTAACGCAAACGCGATCGAGACGTATTTTAAACCCCGACGAAAAAGAGGGGTGTTATAAGTTTGACCTGTGTACCTGTGTTTCTGTGTATCTGTGTATCTGTCTGTGGCTACGTAGCTCGCAAGCGGATGGGCCGATTTCAATGCGTTTTTTTTGTTCTTTTTGATTACGCTAAGGGCACAGCTCGGTCTACAGTTTGCGTTTCGCTACCGACGAAGCGTGTGCTCCCAGAGGAAGCAACACGGATTACTCCGAAACTCGACTGACATAAGTGAAGAGTTCATTTCACTGTTATTGAATCTCACGGTAGTTTCATATTAAAACATTGTCCAACGTCCATCCTGGATCCCAGCCCCGCGACTACGAAGTGCAAAATTAGAACTTCGTATCGTGCCGTCCCTCTCAAGCTAATGTTATTAACACGAGAGTGAGCGGGACGATCGATTTTCGAATTTCGTAGTTTGGGGGCAGCTCCCAAATCTCAAGATATATCCTCAGCCCGTACCCCGTGTGCCTTGTACCAACTGAGGCCGAGCAAAATGGGTCAAGTCGTGTCGCCAATCGCTGCACTGTGCAGTGGGACACATCCGGGACACGGCGGAATAGTGGGACAAATTTGGTACACGAAAAGTTGGTACACTACTGATACTGCCTATTGACTTACAGGCAGCTATGGTAGCCTAGTGGTTTGACTTATGGCTTCTCAAGCAGAGGGTCGTGGGTTCGAAGCCCTGGCTCGCACCTCTTGAGTTTTTTGGAATTTGTGTGCGGAATTACATTTGTAATTTATTAGCTTTTCGGAGAAGAAAAACATCGTGAGGAAACCTGCACACTCCTGCGACGCAATTCAATGGTGTGTGTGAAGTTTCCAATCTGCACTGGGCCCGCGTGGGAACTATAGCCCAAGCCCTCATTCTGATAGAGGCCTGCGCCCAGCAGTGGGACGTCCTTATAGCCTCTGGACCTCTAATTAAAAAAAAAATGCAAATTATTGTAACAATCGGTTAATTATTTACTCAAAATGTTACGCTGGCTGTCGATTAACAAGTTAAAATTATATGTCGTTTGAGTTAATAAAAAAGAGCTATTTTATAATATTGCCGATTAGCACCCTAAAGACAACCTGTATAGGCTGATGATGATGATGAAATAGGCATATCTACGAGCAGTGTACAGATTCGTACCTGGGTTCGTCATAACTCTGCCTTGTTAAGGCAAGCTTTATTTACCTACCACCATCTTTCTGGCTAATCCTTCCAGTATTTGCACTGTTGTTTTAAAGTGTGATTACCCGGGGAAATTTTTTGCGGGTGGTAGGACCTTGTGCGAGGGCCGTCCTGATCGCTACCACCATCTTACTCGCTAATTCTACCGCTAAGCAACAGTGCTTGCACTGTTGTGTTCCGGTGTGGAGAGTAAGACAGCCGGTGTAATTACGGGCACAAGAGGCATTTCATCTTATCTCTCTAGGTTGGCAACACATCTGCAAACCCCCCGGGATTGTGGGTGTCTATGGGCAGTGGTGATCACTTATTATCATGTGACCCAAATGCTCGTTTGCCTACCTTGTTGTATAAAAAAAATAATATTACAAGTTCAAGAGGCATTTCCCTCTAGGTTAGCAACGAGTCTGCAATCCCTTTGATGTTGCGTGTATCTATGGGAGGCGGCGACTCACATACCGGTTTGCCTTTACAAAGATTCGTACGTATTTACTTGGATTTTGTTTCATGGAATCTTAGGATTTAGATGTCATTGCTTGTTCCGGTCAAAGTACCTCGAACCTAAAGCAAGAAAGCATGCGCGTAAAACCTTTTTTGTAGTCAATTTCGAACACCCGAGTTGTCACGTTCACAATCAGCGTACAAACAATCGCCGCCCGCGCAGCTTTTCGATATGAGACCTTTCAGGGAAGATAAAATACAGAACTGCGGGCCAAGGCATAAGCTGAAGCGTATTTTAACTGTTCGTAGGCCTCTCGCAAGGTGAACAGACGATCTGGTAAAGATCGCGGCAAGCCATTGGCTGCGTTGTTTTTTTTTTATACTATGAGGAAGGCAAACGAACAAGTAGGTCACCTGATGGTAAGTGATCACCACTGCCCATAGACAACAGCAACCCCGGGGGTTTTCATTTGCTTTGCTAACCTAGAGGGCAAAGATGAAATGCCTCTTGTGCCAGTGATATCCTCGGCTGTCTTACTCTCCACATCAGAATACAACAGTGCAAACACTGCTACTTAGCGGCAGGATTAGCGAGTATGATGGTATGTACGTATGTATGTAATACTTTATTGCACATAATAATACAAATCAATGGTGGTAGCGATCCGGACGGACCTCGCACAAAGTCCAACCACCCTTTTTGTACCCTTATTTCTGTTTCGTTTGTTATGTGATGTTCTTGTAATGCATTGTACAGTCAATTAGCAATAGTTGCTAAGCAAGCGAAGCGGTCACAATGATATGCACAAGCTCTTATGTCTATAACAATAGAGCCGTGTTTAAATCATTGTGACCGCTTCGGTTGCTTAACAACTTTCATCTGCACACATTATCATAAGTCCTCTATAATGCGTTCAGAAACCGTAGAAAATGACCAGCATTTCAGCATGTCGTGGACTGCTCGCTGACAGCAGTATCGAAAAGTCTATACTGCTGTCGATGTTTCGATATCGAATTGGATGTCGAATTACAATAAAAAAAAGTCTACGAAACGTTAGCTCGGTATGTTTGTTTATGATTAAAAAAACAGTCAAATTCGTTACAGGTATGGGTATTACCTTCGGCTTCTGAACTCATCTTCGAGTACTTAGAATATGTGTGCAGATAAAGTAATGTATGCAACTCTACATAATTAGGCCTTAATCGTGTGATCCTATTATGAATCTTAGCTTCGCCTCGTTTTATAAAAACACAGTCGTGTATTAAGGATCCTCATTATTTAGTAGTTGCAGAAATTACTATTGCTACTGACTATTTTGTACTGTAATGGTGCCTACAAATCAGTCCAATCGCTATAAGCTCATACCTCGTTCCAAACCATACGTCGATATGTTTATTTAGGCGTATACGCACGCATGACAAATTGCCCTCCCACCGCGTTCCGCTGTTTATTGTCGGCCATTTTCAGAACTTCATCTTTTAATAAATATTTAGCTCGAGTTGGGCAAATACAGGGGCGGTGAATAATTGATTAATGGCCGTTTACATAGCCGAATAATATAACCAGAATTTTGGAATAGCTATATTTAAAGGGTCCCGTATCTGAAAAGGAAAAAGTCCACCCTTACAGGGTAATTTTTTGTCTGTCGATTCGAAGCAGGTAAACAAATCAAAATCTATAAAGTACTTCCCATTGACCTGGAATCACAAAAGCTGGCACGAAGCAAGGTCTTACTAAACAAATCAAGGTGAAATTCTGAAAAACGTTACATATTGAACACAGGTAATGCCCTGGGCAACGGTAGGACACTGACAAGATTGGGGTCTCTTGAACTACAACCACTACAATACGCCAAAAACATAAATATACAGAGTTACATGAAGCACGCCGTATTATCCCGTGACCAACGGAGAAAACGAGTGGTTTCATCGAACGTATAAAGCAGCGGATTCGGAAGTGGATTATGACCACGGTGTGATAGAGGCATATAAGTACCGTACTCCGTAGTGGGAGAGCCATACTGTAGCTATTTGCTGCCGTAAGAATGGGCTGGCTCGTCTGGGGAAGTACCACCCTCTCGCACAAAATCGGCGTGAAGCAACAGCACCCCTGTTGCGTTACGTTCGGTCAGTGAGAGTGCCGGAGGCCCAATCCCCCCCTTTCCTCTATCCCTTTTTCTCCTTAAATGCCGGCAACGGTCTAGTGACTTTCTTGGGGTTGCTGGCTCTCATGGGTGGCGGTGATCGCTCACCATCAGGTGACCCCCTTGCTCGTTTGCCTCCCTCTTTCAATAAAAAAGTACCTAAACATAAGATAAGTTTGAAAGTAAGTAAAATCCAAGCCTAAAAAGGGTTGATACTAATATGCTGACAATTTTGTCCCCATCAGTGTGTTATACCAATACAACTAACTTAACCTCGGTCATTTCAGGGTAATTTCATTTAATTAGTGTAAAATATTAAATAACTTTAATTCTTTATCAACACTGCATTGAAGTAGTCGCAGAAAGGCAGTTGTTACATTTAATTTAATTACTTTAAGGTGAAATTTCGTCGCAGATTTTATTGCGACCGTTAAAATATGCCTGACGTCTATCCGACCAATCTGTGATCCTTTTTCAAGTTATTGGCACAGTTCTCGTTTGGCTATGTGTTCCAGCTCACCACGAAAAAGGCCCTTGGATTCATCTGAAACAGATCTTGCATATCTCGAATACTAATTTCCACATAAAAAGCTGATGCGGCGGCAGAAACGGCTGAAAATGAAAAAATGTCTAAATATCAGACTCTCGGTCCGAAGTACAATTTTGTTGCTGTCTACGATTTGGTTGGTTTGAAACCTTGGGTCCATGGGGTCCCGGCGCTTACAAGCTTATTGCAGAGTTGCAAAAGCGCTTGGTCGATGCAACTTGTGACCAAAGGGCTGGCAGTTTTCTCTCTCGGAGAATCAGCATCGCTATTCAGCGAGGCAACGCTGCCAGCCTTTTGGGCACCATGCCACGGGGGCCGTATTCAGATTTGATTAAGTTATAAATAGCTTTTTCATCACACTTGCTCGTAATGCGTCGTATTGTACGCAGGCATACTGAAGGACAACGGCCTAAATTATTCCTACGGGAGTAATAGGTAATTTGTAATTTTCCCAAGGGAGTAATGAGTTTAGTTTTAAAAAATATGGCGTTCACTCGTAGGTAAGTAGGTATAATATGTCATTCCACACTAAGGAGGTTTTAAATCAGACGTGGTTTTTTATGTTTTCTACAAATAAGTATTACTTAATTAAAACGTTATTATTGTGTTTTAAAACTATTTGAGTTTACTTTGCAATTATTTCAGTGAATTTTATTTTGAAACGATAAAAACTGGCTGTATGGATGGGCTTTCGTTTTTCCAGTTTCTAAACACGTTTTTTATCATTATCTGTGGAAGTACTGGAAGTCTGAAGTCTCCATTGAAAGAAGTTGACAATCTCAAAACTATTATTTGTTGCCGACTGCTGAGTTTATATTTATAATCGTATATACTTAATCTAATATTTACGGAGGTACTGCCTGTACTTAGTAAAATATGTCTTCTGTATGTGAAGACCAAACTTTTAATAAATAGATTTTTTGCCTTTTGTTGTATGTATTTATTTCCTCGCAAATGTGATGAAAAACATTGTGTGTATCACGGGCAGTAACGGTATTACAAACTCAAGTCATTAAAAGCCCTCCGCCTTCGGCGTCGGCCTTCTAATAGACTTTCGTTAGTAATACCCTTCTTACCGCCCTTCATGCACAATGTACTATTATTGCTTTTATTTGTCTCATTTCTCATCTGAGTTTGTGTCCTTGCTCTCTTGCGAGTCCGTTTCTCCCGACATGGTTGTGTTGTAAGCCCATGCTTCTACTTGAAACTTGTACTGGTTCTCGAATATTAACAGAGGGATCCGAACCTGCGATAAAAATTCACTAAGTATAACGAGATTTTTGATCACCCATGCCTCAATTTCGCCAACGTGACAAACTTTAACGTCATTTGTCAATTGCCTTTGACTTGGCTATGAAATGTAGACCGAAATGTCACTGTCATCTGTTGCCTGTCACGTTGTTAAAATTATAGGAGCCAGGCCCCTATTTCACCAACGCGATAAATATGTCATTTTACAATGACAATTCGGTGTCAATTGCTGGCTTGAAGAGTTTTTTTTTAGCGCGCTTCATATTGGCAAAGAAATGGAAATGGAATTGTCATTATAAACTGACATTTATAACGTTGATGAAATAGGGGCCTGTTGCCAATTGCAAGTAAGTAAACGCTTCATTGTACAGAAAATGCAAAAAAAATTCTCTGACTTAATCAGATTATGTTTTATCTTGCTTCATATTGGCTATTGAAATATAGACCAAAATGTCACCGTCATCTATTACCTGACACGTTTTTGAAATCTAAAGGCACCAGGCATAAAAACAAGCTTTGCCCGACGCGTTTCAGACTTTAAAAAAAAAAGTGTGCTTAGCTCTCTTTTCGCCGCGAACGCAACTATTAAAACTTCCTAAAAACGGGACCTTGGTTGGTCCGAAACAGTCGACCAAAACTTTACTCTAGCTCGGGAACTATGCAATTTTCCTGGATAAAAAATACCATATAATATGTTCTTTTCCTTAATAATAGCCATTATTGTGTGTGCCAAATTTCATCAAGATTGATTGAGCCGTTGAGGCGTCAAGGAACATACCTTCACTTCAGAAGTGTCCAAATTCCACACTTTGGGGTTTCCGATCTGGTAGGGCATTCCCACCTTCACGCATATGACGACTGTGTCTCTCATGCTTGCAATCTGTGAAGAACACAATTTTAAGACATTCACCAAAACTGTGCAAAATACCCAAAGAGGTTCGCGAGAAAAAAACCAACAAGAGGATTACCAATTATTGCTTGTCTCACTAATGATGAGTTTTATAAATAAGGAAGCTCAAAGTCACTCAGAGGGCGATGGATAGGGCTATGCTCGGGGTTCCTCTACGGGAAAGAACCAGAAATGATGATATCCGCAGTAGAACTAAGGTTACCGACATTGCGCAACTTAAGTGGCAGTGGGCTAACGTCGCTCGCAGGACTGATGATGATATTTATTATTATTATTATTATTTATCTGTTCTACTCTCACCTCCAAATAATACGTCAAATACGTCTTAGTGATCGGCTTGACTGAGAACACCTCATGGTAGAAACGGAACAGGTCCATAGCTGACCGTCCTCGGTCGTAGCAGCGGAGGCCGCCCATCCACCAGTGCCCGACCCAAGCGTGCCCCACGCGGTCTGACGGGGTGTCGGAGGCTCGGGGCATCATGAAACCTGACACAATGGTATTTTTGTGAGAGAAGAAAACTTGGAAGTGTATACAAGGACAGAACGCGAATGGGAGGATTGATTATTTGGTTTTGGTTCACTTTTGAGCTCTGAAACCGGCAACGAAATGTAATCCTCACCTTATACCTATAAAACAGTACCGTGACTGAGTGACAGACAACGCACAGCCTAAACCACTGGACCTAGAGACTTGAAATTTGGCATACTAACTTTGAGTATCCTAGAGGCGCACTACGAAGGGATTTTTCGAAATTCCCACTGGATGGGGAACTCTATCTTGAAATATTTCACGGGAGCAAAGCCGCGGGGTTTATGACTAGCTTATTACTCAGGCTATATACGAGTATTTGGTCCCCCCAAAGGTCTTACCACACATCTACAGACTGCAGGCAGGTGCTGGATGCGGCAAGCTGAAGACAGGGCGCTATGGCGCTCATTACGGGAGGCCTATTTCCAGCAGTGAACTATTTCAAGTCTCTAGGTCCAGTGGTTGAGGCTGTGCGTTGTCTGACAGTTAGTCAGTCACTCAGGATACTGTTTTATAGGTAGATATAAATGATGATGATAAAAGGTCTTACCGAAAGGGTCATCCTTGGCGAAGGCCCCGACAGCCTTCCCTGTGATGGCGGCCGTTATCCAGGGCACGTAGGGGTAGAGGAGGATGTGGCGCGGCGGCGCGGGGGGGCGGCGCGTGCGCAGCGGGTCGGGACAGGGAGAACCGCCTGAGAAACGTTTGATTACTAAAAATTGCGCTCTCGTCGTCGTCGGAAGTCACTTTCTAACAAAAGGTGATAGAATGAGACTTCCGCTTGTAAATTGTAACTTGTAGGTTTATAAAACACGGCACTGATGGTAAGCGATCACCATCATCCCCCATGAAAACCAGCGACGCCAAGAGAGTCACTAGCCCGTTGCCAGCCTTTAAGGAGATAAAGGGATAGAGGAAAGGGGGATCGGGCTTCCGGCACTCTCACTGACCGAACGAAGCGCAACAGGGGGTGCTGTTGCTTCACACCTATTTTCTGCAAGGGTGGTACTTCTCCGGACGAGCCGGCCCATTCGTGCGGCAGCAAATAGCATGGCTCTCCCACTACAAAACATGTGGATGATCTCTGTTAGTTTCTCTCTCTCTAGGCCACCACCAAGAGACTTATGTCTGAAGTCAGTCTGTCACTCAGAAGCAACGGAACGGGTAATATAATCTCGCAAGACGAACAAAGTCGGGGTCAGTGCTGCTAGCTCTGCTTAGTCAAAATAGGCACCTTGAGACAAAGACACAATAGACCAATGTCCAGTATGCTCGTGCACAATATTGGGTGCGCCGGAGCGAAAGCCACAGCCCGTGGTGCAAGCTATGCGGTCCTTCACAATTTGGGTGCCATTCTGTAACAATAAGAAAATTTAATTTAAAAAATGCGATACAGGACAATAAAAGATGCTATGTTTTTTTTACAGAAAATTCAAGATTTTTAGCCGACTGTACTTTTTGTTGTCTGTACTTATATTGTCATCCAACTTACACATCCATACCAAATTTCAAGTCGATGCCATTAACCGTTGTAGAGTTCCCTCTTGTGGAGACGATCCTGGCCATATCACCAAAATTTCACTGCCAGATTATTGTATTGTCACTGGATTTACGTAAATATGCCAAATTTCATCTTATTCGGTTGAGAATAACTGCTGTAAAATTCAGTTGCAGGATTTGACGGACAACTTTGATACATACATACGAAAAGTACAAGTTGAATAAAAGCTTGTAAAACGAAAATCCTTTTGG
Organism: Clepsis dumicolana; assembly: GCA_963691665.1. Classification (NCBI taxonomy): domain Eukaryota; kingdom Metazoa; phylum Arthropoda; class Insecta; order Lepidoptera; family Tortricidae; genus Clepsis; species Clepsis dumicolana. The sequence continues at coordinate 1,106,620 of OY829527.1, forward strand.
CGTGGTACCAAACACTTAGGCCACTAGGTACTCACGTCAGGCCTGTCGTATAAGTAGCAGAGCTCTCGCGGCAGAAGCACAACACGCGTGACGTCTTTCTCTTCTTCAATGAAGTCCCGAGGGACATCTGCAACGTCACAAGTCGTAGTCAATTACTTAGTGGGTCAGATCAGTAAGAAAACACCAAAAACGAGAACATGAGTTCAGAAACTTTTATCTTTACGTTTCAGCTGCATAAGGGAATTCAATGTCAATAGAATATTCTAGGGGGTACGTGGACAGAATAATGTTTAATGGAACTGGCACGCTCTGGCACTAATAATCAGGTTTCAGAGGGGTTACTCCGAACCGAAGTCTGAAATTTGAAGTTCGTATCCGACCGTCCTGGTAACGTCAACATACTATTATGTCAACGCGAAAGCGAGAGGGTCTCAGAGGGATCCAGCATACGTGGAAAAAGGTCGGGAGAGGCCAAGTGGACAAAGTTTGAGATACACACAACTGGTAAGGTAATATATATCCATAAAGAGAACTAAGCTCACCGCTAACAAAGTCGATGTGGTAAATCTTCTCCCTGATCTGTTTGCCGCTTCGCTCGATGAGAAAGTTCTTAAACGGCAAACACACAGGCAGCACGTATTCTGAAAAATATGTACAACTAACTTTCATCTTCGCTTGCTCCCGACACCTTGCTGTAACTTTAAAATAAATTGTTCCCTACAAATTTCCACCTCACCCTTTTCACCACTTTAGGGCTAGAATTTCCAAAACTGATCCCGTTATGCTTAGTGAATATGATCATGGTAGCAATCTCGACAAAACCCGCAGAATATCCTTACATTCGCAATCTTCAAATCCCACCAACATTTGAATCTACACCTGCCGTTATAACTCACTGGACTTCACGGGCGTGATCAGCTTCATCAGAGCCACGCTGGTCTTCGCCCCAAAGTGCTTGTACTCCGGGTGCAGCAGGACGTCTGCCAGCGGCATCAGCAGTACCGCTGGCTCACATTCAGCCTTCTGGTCTGCTAGATCTTGGACTGTCGTGTGGCACTCCCGCTCATCGCGTTCGTAGTCGCCGAAGACTACGTTACCCCTGGGAGTTAGGGAGGAGAAACAGTCATACATTTTAAATGATTTTTAACTTGAAACTACCATGAGATTCAATCATCATAAATAGTGAAAAACCGGCCAAGAATTTTGATGCACTACCAAGTACCATGTTTTTTCACAGGTCCCTGACACATGCGTATAACTTTGAGGCAAAGCTAGTATTCTATATATACGTGAGTAGTCTTTCTTTCTATCCCTATACTTCTGTTACATTGGCAGTTCAACAAGATGGAGCGACGACCTGGTAAAGATCGTGGGACCGCGGTGGATGCGGAAAGCACAAGACCGGTCTGAGTGGAGAGCCTTGGGGGAGGCCTATGTCCAGCAGTGGACGTCTTTCGGTTGACATGATAATGATGATGATTGGTAGTAAGAGTTGATACTCACAGGGCATAGCCGTCAGGAATCTGCGCAGCATCCTCGGCGGTGGACAGCACGAACTGACGACTGATCAGGATCACGCGAGGCACTCTGAAGTAGTGAGGAGTTCCGTTCTTGACTAGAGAAAGGCATCATGATCAGAAAATAAACATGTAAATAATAAATATCATGGGACAATTGGCACCAATTGACCTAGTCCCAAACTAGGCAAGGCCTGTACTAAATACAGGTAGTAGACAACGGATAGAGATAAATACATACTTATTATACATATTAAACATTCAAGACCCGAGAAAAAACATTCGTATTCATCATACAAACGTCTGCTCCGACCGGGGACCGAACCCGGGACCTTCATAGTCAGGGTCTCTAAACACTAGGCTATCCGGTCGTCAAAATATTTGCATCCGGCTCTTGAAATTCAGTTGTTGCCGTGACTCTGAACTGTCTTACCGTGAATATACTGTAGAGCTCCCAGCCACGTGAACTGTAACTCTGATAGAGGACCCTCATCAGGGTCGAAGGCAGGGTCATCGTGACAGTCGATGAACTGGCTCCATACCACGGTTACAACTGAAAAACTCGGAACAGTTAATCTTTTACTCGACAGACACATATAGCGCGGAAATCAGATTGTTCAGAATTACGAACAGGAAGACACTATTATTAATATCCCTATACAGAAGGTTTTGGTGTCAGAATGTCTTTTTCGGTCTTACGTGTCTACAGTAGCACCTTTTGATATAAGTGCGGAAAGTATGTAATTTTGAACGAACCCCGAGGGGTTTAGGCCCGAGCCGTGTACCAAATGACGTTTTTTTAATAAATTTACGAAAAAATTACAATGAAACCGAAGGCAACTTTGCTACAACCTTTCAGCAGGCAGGTCACGAATGTCAGAAGGCGGAAAGTGGCAGCGGCCTTTTTTTTTTAATACCGTTAGGTGACAGGCCCCTTTCCCGAATTTTTGCGAATTTTCCGAGAGTAAAAACAAATTTTTTGGATGATGTTGTTGGGTTTGCGGGTGTGCATGGGATTGTTAAAGTCTCAAAAGTTGTTAGAAAGTTTATTGTTCAAAGTGTCACTACAATAGACTATGTTAACTAAATACTATAAGAATGTTAGCAAATGATTTGCAATAAATGTTAAATGTTAAGTGAATGCCCGGTCGCGACGGAGTCGAAAAGTGCACTACTTTATAAAACTACTGCGCCGCCAAATTAGCAGCGCAGCGGCTCGCGTCTGACGTCACAATGTTTGGTGCAGTTGTACTGCACCGAACAGATGTAATATAAACCAAGAGGCAACAGGCGACCCTCGCGCGGGCAGCTTTCTCGCGCCAAGAACTGCTATCGCAATGCAGCGCGGGAATGCTGCCTGCGTGATGGGTACCCTGCCGAGAGGTCCAGGTTTGGTAGGTATTTAATTTTTAATTTTTTAAGTTAGTTTCGTTTTTATTTTTATGAAACATTCATAGTATGAAATTCAACATACAATGACAATGCAAAGAAAAATCCGTTAAGCAGCTGGACTTGAACCAGCAACGACGACGACGTTGACGAGATTGCTGGTTCAAGTCCAGCTGCTTAACGGATTTTTCTTTGCATTGTCATTGTATGTTAGTTTTAATATTTTAATTTACTTTGTAGGTAGTGTAAGTCCATTGTACATTTGTTTTAAATAAATTGTCCAATTTGAGTATCGTTGGTTTCAGCATAAAATGGCCCGTTTGATTATCTAACAATGAATGCCATTCCATGTAGGTAGTAAGTATGTGAATTTTGCTAATATTGATCAAATCTCAGATGACATAATAAAACTCGATTCGACCAAATTATGACTTTAGGGCAAACAATTTTGTGCTATACAAAAGGCTTCCAATGTTAATAGTAGTTTATGCAACTGTTACATAACAAGGGTCCTTAAAATCCGAGTGCGTTTTTATGAAACGAGGCGAAGCCGAGTTTCATATTAGGATCACGCGATTGTTTAAAGGCCTAATTATGTAGAGCTGCGTACATTACTTTATCTACACACATATATTACAAGTACTCTACTTTCTGAGCGCATAATAGAGGACTTACGATATGTGTGTAGATAAAGTACCTACGAAAACACTCACCAGAGATTAAAACAGCTATGACCAACGATTCCCTCCACATCTGCGTCCTTTCAGCACGACACTGCGCGGGCGCAGAACACTAATCGAGATTTGTTTACACCAATCGAATGTTTGTTGTCGGTTGCGGCGGATGCATCTTCGAATTGCGAAGCGAAATCTTTGATACACAAGCATTTGGGATTCTATAAACAGAGGAGCATCAAAATAATATAGGTAAAAAATGGAACTAAAGCACTTATTGCGTGCAGTTGTGTACAGTTTGCAAAAAACGCATTTATAAGCGTAATGAAAATGAAAAAAAAACCCCGACATTGACATTTCAAAGTTCAATGTTTCAAAAACCACACCATCATACCATAACCATAACCAACATAACCATAACCATATCGATTAAACTACCTACGTAGCTTTCGATTGAAAAAAACCGCATTGAGATCGGTCCATCAGTTTGGGAGCTATGATGGCACAGACAAATACACAGATACACAGACACACAGATACACATGTCAAACTTATAACACCCCTCTTTTTTTTACATCAGTACTCTATAATAAACTGGGACTAAACTATACTTAAGTATAAAATATATAAAACAGACAGACAGACAGGCAGACATTGCATAAGGGTTCAGTTTTTTCCTTTTGAGATACGGAACCCTAATAAATCAAACTAATCTTGTCTTGAGATTTACATGGAACAAGATTTTTACCTGTTGAGAACCAGATTTTTTGGTACACCAGATGCATGTACTTATTTGCGATTTGTTTTCGCGGGCATGTATTTGGGCAATAACGGGCCCAAAGTAAACCTTTATTTCAATTATTGAACTGTTTATTTAGAATCTAAATCGAGCATAGAAACAGCCCAGGCCTCTATTTCATAAACATGACAGGTGGCAGGTTACAACGACGATTCCAAACACTTCGAAGTTAATATGAAGTCTGGACTACAAAAACTTGTCAAGTCAGTAATCTACACCAAACTGTCGTTGTCATTTGACACCTGTCATGTTTATGAAACTGGGGCCAGGTGGCGCCTTAAATTACAAACCTTTCTAGGTCACAAACTCTCAGGTACTATGCCCAAGTTCTCAAGAAATTTCCTACAAAGTTCTGAGAACTTTAACAGGGAATGAATGAAACCCAGTTGTAACATACACTATGTGGTTTGCATACAATTAATTCAATGGCGCCATCATAATTTCCATGCATCACGTGACTCTAGTCTCAATGGTGTTGCCACAGTTAGGTTCATGATACGTATTATATGTTCGTGGACACATGGGACTAAGGCCTAGTGTACATCAAGCCAATATTCATACGGTTTACTGACGTTTCGCCAAAAAACGAATCCCAAACGAATTCGTTTCCCAAATGTTTCATTATATTAACGTGTCAATCATGTTGGGACATTTATTTATACCATACTGATCGTCCATCGTTTGAAGTCCTCGTTTTATATGCTTTGCCAAAAAACTACAGGTAAGAATTTTAATTTTAATTTTTTGCAGTTTTTCTTTTTTTTTTTGTCACTTTTAACATGTCAAGATATCAACGGGCTCCCGGATTTTGGATTTCGAACCCATATTGTAGATCAATTTTTGATCTTGTAATCGACAACCCCAGACATTTTCATTTCAAAATGTAATATCTCGATTTCGTTAAACCGTCGCTAGAAAACCTGCTTTAAAAAAAACTGCATACAAATCGGTTCAACCGTTTAAGTGCTACGGTGCCACAGACAGACACACATAGCGGTCAAACTTATAACACCCCTCTTTTCGGGGGTTAAAAAATCAACTCAATGTGTGTTACTATCACTACATTTTATCAAAGTAGATCCTTTATGCGCACGATTTCAATGCAACACTTTGTGGCGTGTATTCTGCATGACAATAGCGCAAATTGCCGGTTTCCGCTGCTAGATGCCGCCTGCATCGTAAGGTAATGATAGCACGTGACGATACGCGAGGTGTTGTATTGTTTCGGATGTGTGCCATTCATTATAGACATAAGGGTGTGGTGAAATTTTTGGGGTAGGACACATCTATAAGGAGTCGGGGAGAGAACTTTTGAAACAAATACAAAATATTCTTTATTGAACGCCATAAAACTGTAGATACAAGGATATATTGTTATCTCCTTAGGAAAGTTGAAAAACCCCCGACATTATCATTTTGATGAAACTTAGCTAAAACCATCCCAATTAAACTACCTAGCTGTCGTTCAAAAAAAACCGCATTGAAATCGGTAAATCCGATTGGGAGCTATGATGCCACAAACAGATACACAGATACACAGGTTAAACTTATAACATCCCTCTTTTTGGTACGGGGTTAAAATACAAGTCCGGTAGACAATACAAATATTTATTCAACGTACACAATTCACAAATATAAAGAAAACATCAGACGTTGAACAGGATTCCTCTGAGCATTGCGCCGCGGGTGAAACCACGGCGCTGGTTTTCAATAGGCGGTTTTATCGCTTAAAAGCGATCTCTTCCAGACAACCAAAATACAGAAACCAAGATGAAGAGACGAAGGTTCCAGTAATGAAGAGAAAGGAGAAACGTAAAATTAACATAACAATAAAAATATAAACATTTCTGATTTCTGGCTAAGTAATTTTAATTAATTTTCGGGGCAGTACTAATAATACATATTAAGCATGTGAAGTGAAGTGTGTGAAGCCGTGATAGCCTAGTGCTTTGACCTATGGCCTCTCAAGCAGAGTGTCGTGGGTTCAAACCCCGGCTCGTACCTCTGAGTTTTTCGGAATTTATGTGCGAAATTACATTTACAATTTATCATGAGCATTTCGGTGAAGGAAAACATCGTGAGGAAACCTGCACACTCCTGCGAAGCAATTCAATGGTGTGTGTGAAGTTCCCAATCCGCACTGGGCCCGCGTGGGAACTATAGCCCAAGCCCTCTCATTCTGAGAGGAGGCCTGTGCCCAGCAGTGGGACATAAATAGGCTGATGATGATGATGATGAAGCATGCGTAGTTCATAAAGTTACCTATGTGCTACAGAAACTAACCAAGTTGCATATGGCTTAGATGGAAAGCCACTTGAACAAAACTTGGCACATTTACATTTCACCTCTTTCTATTCGTTCAGTTTTGAACTTGGCTCCCTTTTTCACATTTATGTTTTTTTAGAATTAGTTATTCCGTGGTATTGGTATTGCGTCATTGTAGGTACAGTCAGCAGCAGAAGTAGCTAAGCCACCGTAGCGGTCACAATGATCTGCACAAGGTCTTATGTCTATAACAATAGAGCCGTGTTTAGATCACTGTGAACGAGTCTGTTGCTTAGGTAATCGGATTTTTGCTGCTGTTGGTAGCATAGGGGCAAAAATAAACATAACTATTTAGTTCAAATACTGTACCGTGCGTATTATAATTAACATAATTTAGAATTCTTTAGATATAAAAGCAGTTGCTATGTATTTTAGAGTGTTCAGTTTTTGCGTTATACCTATTTGATAAGATGGTGTCGTTACGTTGTTTGTTGTTAGTTGGGATTATGCCTGTATTAGGTAAGATATTATATATTTTTTTAAGTTGCTTCAGAAAAGTACTACTTTTTAGGGTTCCGCACTTCAAAAGGAAAAACGGAACCCCTATATGATCACTTCGTCTGTAGCATCGACTGCTGGTAGCATGCTGAAATTAATACAAATACTCAACCCTGCAGTCCCTTAAAGCTGTAAAAAAAAAACGAACTTCATAGTAAACGCAATCAAAAGATACAGTCATTAAAAAGGCTGTTTCCATACAAATTGCCATACTGTGAAAACCTAAAGGGTACTTCCAATTGTCCTAGAACCTTGAAATGACTCAGAAACATCTCAAAATCTTGAATTTTTATGTCTGGCTGTAGATTTGACATACCAATATAAGATGACCTCACCCTGCATACATTTTGCTTAGGAGCAGGGCTCTGCTAACACTGGATAACTTAAAACACTGGGGAAAAGCGTTAAAAACTTTCTACAGGACCCTAGTGCGCGAGTCCGACTCGAACTTGTCCGGTTTTTTTTTAGAAACCGTAACTAAATATCTCAGGATTTATTTTAGGGCCATCTCGTAGAACCCTACAGGTTCGGTTAGGTTTGTATTATAAAACAGCACTTTGGTGAATTAATCAGTTTGGCAAACAGTACACCGATTTCGTTCTATCTATCTAAACTGGAAAGATTAATTTATTTATTTTATCTACACACATTATGATATGTCCTCTATAATGCGTTCAGAAACCGTAGAAAATGACCAGCATTGCAACACGACGTGGCCTTCTCGCCGACAGCGCCAGCCCCAGCACCTCCTCCACCACCAGCAGTAAAGTAATAGTCATTACGATATCGAATTCGATGTCGTAATGACTTTTCGATATCGAATTCGATGTTACGAATTTGACAACCATAGTGAAATAAAACGGACCACTCACGTATATAAGTCGAGTTCAGTCCGACAGTATAATTAATAATGCGATATTTTTTATTTTTTTTACAAAAAAAAAACAGTTCACGAAACGTCAGCTCAGTATGTTTGTCTATGATTTAAAAAAAAACAGTCAAATTCGTGACAGGTATGGGTATGATATATGCCTTCGCCTTCTGAACCCATCTTAGAGTACTTATAATGTGTGTGTAGATAAAGTAATGTATGCAACTCCACATAATTAGGCCTTAAAACACTCGTGTGGTCCTATTATGAAACTCAGCTTCGCCTCGTTTCATAAAACAAACTCGTGTTTTAAGGACCCTCATTATGTAGCAGTTGCATAAACTACTATTTATTTTTATTATTAATTAATTACCTACCTATGCATGACATCATCATCACCAGCCTTTTTACGTCCCACTGCTGAGCACAGGCCTCTTCTCAGAATGAGAGGGCTTGGGCTATAGTTCCCACGCGGGCCCTGTGCGGATCGGGAACTGCACACACACCATTGAATTGCTTCGCAGGAGTGTGCAGGATTCCTCGCGATGTTTTCCTTCACCGAAAAACTCATGATAAATTACAAATGTAATTTCACACATAAATTCCGAAAAACTCAGAGGTGCGAGCCGGGGTTTGAACCCACGACCCTCTGCTTCAGAGGCGATAGGTCAAACCACTAGGCTATCACGGCTTGCTTGACAAATTAGATTAATTAAGTAGACTACTACTTTACACAACAACAATAATTCTAGCACCTACCAAGAGTCCCTGAGCTATGCCGCGGATACAGACAGACAGACATGGTGAAACTATAGGGGTTATTTGTTGGCTACGGAACCCTAAAAGTAAATGTTCATGAATACGATCATTAATATCTTCTGTCACTAATTCATCACTCGAATAATGTAGACAATTTAATCGATTGCGTAACGTAAATAATTGTCACAGGGAGTCTAAAAATAATGTCTAATATTGCTGCAGCAAATGATAAACAATTTCGAAATCGTCACTCAAGTCAGGATGGCCGAGCGGTCTAAGGCGCTGCGTTCAGGTCGCAGTCCACTTCTGTGGGCGTGGGTTCGAATCCCACTTCTGACAAGATACTTTTTTCTTTTTTTACTTACTGTTATTTGTATGGCCTTGATTTATTTTTAAACTATGTACTTAGGAGTATATTACATTAGTATTTTGTAATTCAAATAATGCGTACATAGTTAAATGATCGAAATAGGATAGGTAGATATCGTTTTGTATTTTATCTACACATCATAAGTCCTCTAAAATGCGTTCAGAAACCGTAGAAAATGACCAGCATTGCAGTACATCGTCGCCTCCGCCGCCAACCACCTCCACCAGCAGGTCCTGCAGTAAAGTAATAGTCATTACGACATCGAATTCGATGTCGTAATGACTTTTCGATATCGAATTCAATTTTTCGAATTTGACGACCAACGTAATTTACAATGATAGTGAAATAAAACGGATCACTCACGTATATAAGTCGAGTTCAGTCCGACATGTATAATTAATAATGTGGTATTGATTTTTTTTTACAAAAAAAAAACAAACAGTTTACGAAACGTCAGCTCGGTATGTTTGTCTATGATTAAAAAAAAAACAGTCAAATTCGTGACAGGTATGGGTATGATATATGCCTTCGGCTTCTGAACCCATCTTAGATTACTTATAATATGTGTGTAGATAAAGTAATGTATGCAACTCCACATAATTAGGCCTTAAAACACTCGTGTGATCCTATTATGAAACTGTGTCGGCAATTTGATAATAATTATTTCTTAAATTTCAATCTGAAACGTAAATATACAGAAAGACCAGAAAAATTAAGACTCGAACTGGGGCGAAATTAAACTGGAACATGAATAAAAGTACAGTTTATCGCAGCTACAAGTTATTGCTCGGATGGCGTAGTGGTAACGACACCACATTATGGTGAAGGTCCTGGGTTCGAACCCCAGTCGGGTCTTAATTTTTCTGGTCTATTCTTCTGGTTCTAAATTTTAGAAGTAATTACGTTCGGGATGACCGAAAAAATTTAAAGTACAAAAAGTTGGTTAATTTGATGATAAGCCCATTTTCTTCTGTTTCCAGTCTCATCAGAGTTCTATTCCTCCGAGGACCGCGACTGGGAGAGAATAGTGGGAGGCACGAAGGCTGCCAACGGCTCCTACCCTTACCAGGCTTCGCTGCGAGTATGGGGCGTGTGGCATTTCTGCGGGGCGTCCATACTCACCCCGCGGGTTATTCTGACCGCTGCGCACTGTGTTGACCGGTATAATATTATGAGTATGATCAGATGATGACATCGCTATAAGGCTCTTACCAGGCTGCGAGTATGGGGCGTGTGGCATTTCTGTGGGGCGTCCATACTCACCCCGCGGGTTATTCTGACCGCTGCGCACTGTGTTGACCGGTATAATATTACGAGTATGATCAGATGATGACATCGCTATAAGGCTCTTACCAGGCTGCGAGTATGGGGCGTGTGGCATTTCTGCGGGGCGTCCATACTCACCCCGCGGGTTATTCTGACCGCTGCGCACTGTGTTGACCGGTATAATATTACGAGTATGATCAGATGATGACATCGCTATAAGGCTCTTACCAGGCTGCGAGTATGGGGCGTGTGGCATTTCTGCGGGGCGTCCATACTCACTCAGCGGGTTATCCTCACCGGTGTGTACTTGTACTATTATGTATTCTGTGGCCCAGTAAGATTTTGGTTGGTGAATTAGATAATCAACACACGGAGCCCTCTCCACGCGAGAGAAGTGAATTATAATGTAAAAATTGTGAAAAAAAAATTAAATTTAAAAACCCCCGACGTAATAAAACCTATGAAAAAGAATAAATAAAATTTCTGGACCAGGTTCTTTCATTAGGGACTATGTTTACTTTTGCAGTCGGGTCGTGCCGTACTACGGAGGGAATATACTCGTAAATACAAAAAGACGGTTTTGTAAGTTTTATTATGTAGATTTTTTTTTAGTTTTTATAGGTTTTTTATGAAAAATGAAAATGAAAAAAGGATTGTTTGGGTTTTTGACAGGGTTTATACCTACAGACGAGGTTGGAGCCTCCTATTAAGCAAAACTAGCTTGTCTCACTATTAGACACCGCTCCTCATAACAATAATAGTTATTTGTTATACAAGGGTGCAAAGTTGTATTTTACCCGCGAGTGTGGAATTGAAACACAAGCAAGCGAAAGGATTCTATAGTTGAACCGCGAGCGAAGCGAGTGGTTCTAAAATAAAATCCTGAGCGTAGCGAGTGTTTCAACACACGAGAAGTAAAATACATTTGCACCAGTGTGTAACACAAAACTTTTCATCTCACTGCAGCGAGGAAATGGCAACATGCAAAAAAACAGCTCATAAAAATAACTCTTCATCAATGGAATCACTATTTTTATTACGATATTATAACAGAAAACTCTGGAAGTTATGTATTTTTACGTGAGTCGGAGTAGGTGAGAAAATTTTCGTTGACAATGTTGACATTTCTGACGATGCGTTTTCAAATTGCATCGACTCAACTTGTGCGTTCAGAATTATATTGAACATCATTGTAAAAAACAAATATTACAAATATTACGTATAATTACATAATATTATATAATTACAAATAAAAATTCTGTAAGAAAATTTTAGGGACCATTAAATAAAGCTGAATTTGGTATTTTTTTATTAAATTCTCAAACCATTTATCATTTATTTAATGACAATTAATATCGAACGAACCATTATTAAGAGCGTTTTACGTTTTGTTATCTGTCAAAAGCTACGTAAACACGCTCCACTCCAAGGTCAAATTACTTCCCCCACTAGTGGATAAAATGCGATTTCACCCCCTTGTATTAAAGGATAAAAGACGGCTTTCCGAGGTAGTGAGGGGAAAATGGTAGTTTTCATGTCGGGCTTTTTTACTTTTTACGATTTTTTTATGTCGTGGTTTTTTACCAGCATGCGTCCAGAATACTTGAAAGTTGTGGTAGGCACCAACCAGCTCCGAGCCGGCGGTCGAACCTACAGCATCCGCAAGATAGTCCGCCACGAAGACTACAACGATGACATCATCACTAACGACATAGCCATCGTCTTCACGCAAGAGGAGATGGAGTTCAGTAGCACTGTGGATGCTATAGAGCTGAATGACGAGCCGGTTGAAAAGGGGGAGGAGCTGGTTCTGACTGGGTGGGGGACTACCTCTGTAAGTATGAACTTTCTGAATCTTCCACTTCTGTATCTGCTTGTATATCATCTATTATACCTAAAACAGTACCGTGACTGACTGACTGACTGACAGACAACGCACCACTGGACCTAGAGACTTGAAATTTGGCACACATGTACTTTGAGTATCCTAGAGGTGCACCAAGAAGGGATTTTTCGAAATTCCCACGGGATAGGGAACTAGCCCATTTTGCAATATTTCACGGGGGCAAAGCCGCGAGGCATAAGCTAGTCTATCATATATGTCTGGTTTATCATCAAATTTCCGACACACGTGTCATAGCTGTTTTATTTCATCGCATTTTCATTTCATCTATAGCTATTTTTAACCCTCGACGAAAAAGAGGGGTGTTATATGTTTGACCTGTCTCTGGCATCACAGCTCCCAAACAGATAGACCAATTTCGATGCGGTTTTTTCAATCGAGATGGTTCTTAGCCAAGCTTCATTAAAATCGGTTAACCCATTTTTGAATTATTGAACTTTGAAATGACAATGTCGGGGGTTTAACAACTTTTCTAAGTTGGTTATGGTATTGTACACCTACTAGCTGCAGTACAATTAATGAGTTACTATGTTACTATTAAAAAACTGGACGCTTTACTAGCACTACCTTGACCATAGTGATAAAGACGTTAACCCGAAATCGTTCGAGCTGTACAGTCAGAAGCAGAGGTAGTTAAAGCAACCGAAGCGGTCACAATGATCTGCACAAGCTCTTATGTCTACGAGTATAACAATAGACCCGTGCTTAGATCATGGTGAACGCGTCGATTGCTTACGTTTACTGCTGCTGTAATTTGATTTTTGCACGTCAGTGTAGTATAATCCCCTGTTATCGTCTGTTGTGTCTCTGAAGAGTTGTTTTCAGCCGCTAACTTTTCCCTTCCGCAGTACCCCGGCCGTCTCCCAAACGACCTGATGCAGATCCAACTGAGGGCTATAACATACGAGGAGTGCAAAGAAGCTCACAAGCAGATAAACGCTGTATTCGAGACCCAGATCTGCGCGCTTACTAAGGCTGGGGAGGGAGCTTGCCATGTGAGTATCCAAGAAAGTTCTTTGAAAAACCATTAGGCCCGTTGGCACCACCGTTGTCGTCCTATCTGCCGGAAGACGTAAGCACATAATAGTGTCAAATAGTATGAGAATTGTTAAACGCGAACGCGATCGAGACGTATTTCTCGACCTGAGGGTCGAGCACGACTTTTCGAATCCTGCGTAACGTTACGGTCACGGATCAACCACCCTCTAGACTCATTTGCACCCACTGGTCGGCGATTACAATAGGCGCTCTGCTGGACAAGGCCCTCCCCAAGGATCTCCACGACGATCGGTCTTGTGCTACCCGCAGCCAATGGCTTCCCGCGATCTTTACCAAATCGTTCGTCCACCTTGTGGGAGGCCTGCCAACACTTCGCCTTTCAGTACGTCATACTAATTATAATTGTGAATTTGAATTTTGCTGTATAATCATTGGGACTCTTTAGTCCGTTTCGTTTTGTTTCTATGAACGATACGTCTAAAGTCTTGCGCTTAAAAGTTAACCCGAGTGCCTACTGTAATCGACGAGCAACCAAATACGTTCGAGACGTATTTTTTAGTCGCCGATTACACTAGGCGCTCAGAGAGGCTCAGAAACCATTTATAATAATAAATGCTCTTTAATCAGTTATTACAATAACTATGTATACATATGAATGTAAAAAAAAACAGAAAAGCACAGCGAGATAGCAAGCCTATAGGCTTCTGATCTTAAAAGTAGCACAAAATAAGTGATTTTACTATCTTGAGTCTTTTAAAGCCCTCGTTGAGGTCTTCATACACTAGTCTCAATATCTCATTCTTGGTACCGCTCAGTCGATCTAGGAAGGAGGCAGATCTTGAACGCAGTATATAGCAAAGTCATTTTGTATTGATTTAAACTTTCGCGATTTTCACACATTTGGTCCCTTGGAGACCATGGACGCAACGTCGCGTCCGAAACGTCGAGGTACTTAATTTCAAATTTAAATATATATATATTTTTTTACGAGATTAAGTCCCGAGTCATAAAGTCATTTTGTCGTGCTAAATTTACGTTTCTTATACAAAAACTGTACTTATCTGAAAACTGTATTGCTTATTGTATTAACTGACATTAAATCTTAAAACTAAATTAAATCTAAATAAGACTCCCGTCCCCAAAAGGCTGGCAGCGTTGCCTCGCTGAATGGCAATGCTGATTCTTTGAGAGAGAAAACTGCCAGCCCTTTGGTCAATATAACTTATGCTCTGTTCTGTTTCATAGGGAGATTCTGGTGGCCCGTTGGTCCGCGAGGGTCGTCAGATCGGGGTGGTCTCGTGGGGGATACCCTGCGCCCGGGGCAAGCCTGACGTGTATACCAAGGTAAGCATGTTACGACGTGGTGTGTAGCTGGTTTGACTTGCCATCTCCAAGGGTTTTTTTTTCTAATTATATTTATATCCTCTTGCACCAAAAAATTAAACCTAGTTTTATTGTCATGTCCAGTTTAGTTGTGTCAAAAATTATAGAACTGCCAGTCTTAAACCTGAAGGGTTTTAATGTTTTAAAGACTGAAACTAGATTTAGTTTTTTGCTGCAAGAGGCCCTTTTGAGTTTTCTTGCCGTGTGCCGCGTGCCATGCCCCTACACCACGATTAAGCATAGGGAAACACCCCGAATTTTCTCCACGTATTCAAATCTCAGCTCTTTTTATAACTTAATAATTGACATTCACGGGAGAACCGTCAAAATAAAAAAATGGGGAAAAACACGAAAAGGTAGTTAGGGTAAAGGCACCAGTAATGGACAAGGATCCAGTAATGGACAATGAGTCTTATTTAATAGAAAATAAGGGACAGCAATTTATTTTATATCAGTCAATTTTCAACCATATGATCTTCCAATTAAGAACGAAATGTCCATCAATGGTGCTTGTCAACTTAAAGTGTCCAACACTGGTGGCGTTACCTACTCCACTTGAGATCATGTATTTTATTTTTTGTTTACAGGTGGAGGCTTTCATGGGCTGGATTGAGAAGACTCTTCTGGATGACGACGAGGATCACTGGATGTTCATCAAGAAGAGGAAGACGAACAGACACCGAAGCATTCGCGTTTAGTTATTAACAATAATGACAATGACTGACTTAGATGCACAAATACTTAATTAAACAAACAGGTAGTTAAAACTTTGAATACATGTGTTGATTCGTTTTTTTTTCAAGCTTTTGAGCTGTGATCGGATTGGCATGAAATTTTGTATGGATTATCGGATATTGGAATACTTTAGATGAATATTCTTGCACTGTCATACAAGCCACAATTCGCAAATAAAAGCTTGTAGAAATAACAAAAAAAAAAATTTAACTTTTCCAAAAAGTCTATAGGTACTCAACGCAACAGGAAAATTAATTTGAGAGTTTTATTTTGACATTGTTATTTATGTAAGTATTTTAATGACACGAAAATTTGTATGTTTAAAATAGTACCTGCCTATAATTAAGTGGGTAATAATTCCAAGCGATTGCGGATAGCACATTTAGGAAACGATAATGACTTTTCTTTAAAATTTCTAATGAATACAATATATATATTGTATTCATTAGAAATATAATACAGTCCCATTTGCACTATATAAAGCAAAACTATATTTTGCTTTATATAGTGCAAATGGGACTGTATTATATATTTTTTTTGTTTTAAGATTACTTTATTAATATACTTATTCGGTCTGAAGAAAATGCGTTTTAATTGCGTGTTAAAGAAAAACTGGCTATGTATCTATTAGCTCAAAATTACAGTGCCCTAAGCACGACTTGTCGAATCCTGCGTCACGTAAAATCGAATAGTAAACTATAACGAGTTTGTATGACGTTTGGAAAAGCGCTCGCCCGTGAGCGTATTTGGAACCAAAATTTAGTATGAGATTTCTCGATCTCGATACGATAACCGTAACGTAACGCAGGATTCGACAAGTCGTGCTTAGGGCACAGGTGACCAAAGGGCTGGCGCGTTCCTCGGCCAACGTACAGGCATTGCTATACAAAGAGGCAACGCCGCCAGCCTTTTGGGCACCTTGCCCCGGGGTAGCGGACTCGGAGACGTTTTCCATTTTCAGTTTTAGATTTAACTATTATTATTATTCATTTTGTTTGTTCTGTTGTAATAAATATCTTCTCGTATATCTATCAGGTAGGTGTAGGTTACTACTGGTTTATTTTACTTCTTGTTAAAATCTTACCTTTGCCGACAAAGCGGCCAGACAGATTGTCAGACGTGTGGTATGAATAAGACATGTTGGTAAAATTAGATGACCTTTATTTACTATACATGCGTAAGATCTAATATCACAGTATTCAGTCGTTTCGGCTGCTTAGATCAAAATCCAGTAAAAACTCACAAACACCCTATTTCTAAACATGGATTTAAAAGAAAAAGCTTAAATTAAGATTAACGATCCAATGTTTTACACCTTAATACCAATAATTGACACCCTGAATGTTGTCACGTTTATTGACACTGGGATATATTAAGTAAGTACTAAAGTTTGTTAAAGTTTAAAAGTAAGTACCTACACTAAGAAAACGCAAGAACTAATTATGATATATTAACTAATCCTTACAGGATTTCGATCTTAAACAGCCAATTAATTTGTACACATTTTAATATTATTTTGAAAACAATAAAAGAAGCTCAATTTATTAAAGTCGACTTCCGCCATTTTGAAAGCCGGTGCGATTCAGCCAATCGCTGGTTTCGAATTACGACCAATCGCGTTTAGCCTTAGAGCGACATCTGTCGATAATTTAACAGAAGCTTCCGACAATTCTTATTATTAAGAACTTAAAAGAACATTTCATCGAAACGATCTTTCAGAAGCTAGCTACTTAAAAGAAATGTTTACTTCAACATTGTTATCGCATGTTAAATGGATAAAACATGGAAAAAACGGCTTTAAGTAAGTTTTTTACGCCTTGTACTATCTATTCTGTAGCCTTGTTTCCATACAATAACACACTATTGTTACACAAGACCTTTCACCTTTATTTTGCAAACTAAACGTCATCATACCTGGAAAACCAGATTTGACATGACGTTCAGACCAAGCAAATAAGCAAAGATGGTTATATTTTACATGTGTAAAACGTCAACAGATTGAATAGGTATGAAGATTTTAAAAGAATCGAAAGAAATCGAAATGTATTCAACTTGATTATCACTAAAATTATAGCTACCTATTGAAATACTTAGGTACCTGTCCTTTTTACTGTTTCATAGCAGACTTAAAAAGTTCTTGGTCCTAGGTAAAATTTTATGGCGCCTCTAAAACTATTAAAGTGACCCTCACAAGTCCAACTTTATAACATTACCTGAAAAGAAAATCACTATGGAATAGAACAAGTAAACCTACAGACCCTGTAACATGGCCGACCCGTTGGTTAAAACCATAACCAAAAATGTTAATTCAACCTTTTTTGTTTACGGGTTTAGTTACCGTTAAAATCTAACATTACAATTTAAATACTCACTGGAACAAAAACACACAGAAAACTAGAAAAATGGGAGTAACCAAGGAGACAGAACGAGGATCCTTGATTTTCCATGACACGTGCTGATATATATAAATAAATAAATATCATGGGATAATTGACACCAATTGTCCTAGTCCCAAACTAGAGGTACTAGACAACGGATAAACATACTTATAAGGATAAATACATACTTATATACATATTAAGCACCCAAGACCCGAGAACATAGACTTTAAACATTAAGACGCGCCACGCACCTCTATAGCGCTGACAAAATGCGGCCTTCACTCATTAGCTGTCATTAGACTGACATGTCAAACTTCAAGGGAATATACCACCTGGATAATGAGTATATTATTTACTTACGCGTGGAATGTGATTCCTTGTGCTTTGTTTTTCTTTTGTGTGTTATTTGTACAGTTCAAAAATGTGCACGACGTCATTTTAAGCCGTTAAAACTGTTGTAATTAGACAAGTCACGAGATGTCACCCGCGCGGCGGCCGTTGGCGACTAAGTGACCGAGTAACCTAATCACCTATATTGCTTGTCCGCGCGCTGTGAAGGGGTGGCGCATCCGTCACTATTTGGTACATCAATGCCCGAGAACAAACATTCGTATTCATCATACAAACATCTGCCCCGACTGGGGATTCAACCCGGGACCTCAAGCTTCATAGTCAGGGTCTCTGGTATAAGCGCATTTTACTAGCTATCTGTATTTTCTTGCTTCAGTGAGTATTTAAATTAACAATGTTAATTCAGTAGGAATACCAACAGCTACGGTTTGGCATCCGCCATCTTCTTCTCTCAAATGGTACAAGATGGCGAGAGAAATAAATGGCAACTGCCAAAGCGAAGACGAACGACAATAAAGCCTCCGGTCAAAAGTTAGTGATATTACATAACTCACAGCCAGAGACAACGGATTCATAAATTCTGAATAATATTTCGAATAAGAGCTCTCTTTGACAAGATCATGCTAGCGTAAAAGATTTAGCATTCGTCTCTTTTGCCCCAGTAAAATTTAGAAAAAACATTTAAACAATTGAATTAATAATAAGTTAATAACGTACAAAATAGAATCCAACTCGATTGGACTAAATTAGGGCTATCGCGATTCATAAATCCACAAGGATCGCTAGTGAGGTCTATCTGTCAATTTCCATCGATCATAGGCCAGTAGGTAGCTTGTGTCTCATTGGTGGAGAACACCGACCAACCACCCTCTGGACGCCAAATGTCAGGACGAACGTTTCCGAAACGCATATGCTCATTTGCACCTATAAATCTGTCTAGCCTCGAATCGCGGCTCACTTTCAACCAGATGACAAGCGAGATGACAAGCTATGAACAGATCACGACGCGTTCCCTCGGCCCGCTCACCGCGGATTTTTTCGTAATGACTTTCCAAGTAAATTATAAAAGATGATGTCCAGAGGGTGGTTGGTCCGTGGTGGAGAATGACACGAAGACCTCACTCGAAGCGCTATTGACTCGGATTTTTGACTCCCGATATTTCCCATTTTACAAGACCTGGACATTCGTGCTTGAATTTTTAACTACCCGGAAATCACTACATCATTTCTAAAACATAAATAGAAACAATGAGTAGAGGTATTCTCAGTTTAATCCACAAATAATCGAAGAATTCTACCACATTGTCACTGTTGATGTAATCAGAAATATTGTAAGCGAGGCCGTTGGTATTGTCATAAGTAGCAGCGTGAGAAACGTAGTCTTTCGAGAAGTCTCGGCCGAAGATGCCAAAGTGTAACAGTTTTTGGGCGCCGTTGAGTTTAATGGTGACCTCTGAAGTTTTGTTGACGGTTTGCTTGGTGAATCTTAACTGGTTGCTGGATACGGTGTCAGTGGAAAGTATAACGGGGTACTGCGCAGAGTTGCGGAGCTTGAAGTTGCCTGTGATCCTGACCTCGTCGAAGATGGTAGTGGTGCTGTTGACGGACCTGGAGATGAAAGTGAAATAATGGAATTGGTCCATCAGGTGACCTGTAAAACGTTATGAACTAAAAAACAATTACTTTGCTCACCCGCGACCACTAATGACAAATAGTTATATCTGTGCGGCAAATGTATGTTTCCATGCAACACCTCCGCCTCCACTGCTACACGAATCAACACATGCCACACAGACCCAACTATCACCACCACCACTATACTAAACGCTGACGCGTTTCGGCACTCTCCACGAGGCCATTTACGAAGCACAACAACAACCGCTCAACATGCCACCACTTCCACTACTGACATATGTAAACCATGTACTCAACTTAGTTAATGACAAAACCAACGTACCCACTAATATTTTATAAATTCCAAACTACCCTTTTATGTAGTCCTGGTGTAGTGGAGAGTGCCGAAACGCGTCAGCGTTTAGTATAGTGGTGGTGGTGATAGTTGGATCTGTGTGGCATGTGTTGATTCGTGTAGCAGTGGAGGCGGAGGTGTTGCATGGAAACATACATTTGCCGCACAGATATAACTATTTGTCATTAGTGGTCGCGGGTGAGCAAAGTAATTGTTTTTTAGTTCATAAATATGGACCTCCGCAAAGTAACGCCTGATTCAATAAATTGTGTAAAACGTTAATGAATGAAGTTACTAAGGACACAAAATATAGACTAGACGTCAAACAATAGTTATTTGTGATGAGGTTGGTAAGATAATATACAGTTTGTTGTCGATACGCACCGGTAGAGGCGCTACCGATTTACACATAGTAATTCAGACGTTAGAACACGAACGTGGTCAAGACATTTTCTTGTGTGAAAAATTACACCAGAAGCTCGTATGTTTAAATATTCCCTCAACTCACCCCACATCGCAGGTTCTTTTGTAGCTGCCTACGCATGGGAGGAGAGCGCAGTTCTGTGTTCCGATGTTATGGTGGCCGCCATAGTGTTGGATACCCTCGAACACTGCCAACCCGTAGTTGACAGAGTTGAGAGAACCTGAGAAAAAAATTGGTCATAGGTCTTTTGCTAAAAAAATTTTTTTAATGCTAAGCTTTTTCAGGTTACTGTACTTTTGGTTGACTGTAGGTACCTAAAGAGTTTTAACGGCATGTTGTTGTCAAGTGAAATTAAGCAATAACAATTATGCTTTGACATAACCAGCTCAGGATTTTGATAGATCGCTTTTAATTATAACAAAACAGATATTATACATATAGATAAAAAAGTAATTTCCCCAAGTGAAAGGGAAATGATAAAAACATAACGCCTTGTTTTCGCAATAATTGTAACTTTAAACCAACTGATTGATGAAGTTCAAGAACGACAAAATTATTGTGTTCACACTTGATTTTCCACAATTCAGAAAGGCATTTTGACTAGTGTAGATACTGTTTGTTTAGTTAACGCATTCACTGCCGGCAACGCATATATGCGTTTTGGTAACTTTCGCCCAGTGCCGTTGTCATACATTTGCAGGCATTTGAACGCGCATGTGCGTTTGTGACACCTGTAGAAGTTTCGCGCCTGACAGCTGGCAGCGAATGTGTTACCTAGGTAAGTGTAAAAAAAACCGGCCAAGTGCGAGTCGGACTTGCGCACGAGGGTTCCCTAGAAAGATTTTAACGCTTTTCCCCGGTGTTTTAAGAAGTCCAGTGTTAGCAGAGCCCTGCTCCTAAGCAAAATGTACGCGGTGTGGGGGTCAACTTATATTGGTCTGTGAAATCTACAGACAGACATAAAATGTTAAGATTTTGAGACTTTTCGGAGTGGTTGTGCTATAAGAGCTACCTTCGTACCAATTTCAAGTTTCTGGGACAACTGGAAGTACCCTTTAGGTTTTCTCAGTATGGCGATTTGTATGGAAACCACCTTTTTAATGACTGTACCTTTTGATTGCGTTCACTTGGAAGGTTGATTTTTTCACAGCTTCAAGGGACCGCAGGCTTGAGTATTTGATATTAATTTCAGCATGCTACCTCCACGCGTTCCAGAGAAAAAGGGTCTTGACAGACAGACAGACAGACAGACATACAGACAGACGGACGGACAACACAGTGATCCTATAAGGGTTCCGTTTTTTCCTTTTGAGGTACGGAACCCTAAAAAGTACTGAACTGAGCATAACGATCAAAAATTTAGGTACTACCAGGTGCTACCTAATCCGAACAAGACAAATGTCTGAGAATTTCAATTTTACAATAATTTAAATCAGTTCACTAAACTATTACTCTTTAGTGAACTAGGAAAGTATAAAATTGGATCATTGTTAAATATTATTCATGTTGGGTTATAAGGCGCAGAACTCCAAAAAGTTGACTATTTCCTAAATCAATGCTTTTATCACGGATATTCCAATCAGTATTATATAAATCAGTTCGCGTCACTTTTCTAATGCCATGCGAAGAATAGAAATCTTTGCCAATCTTGAGATAAGACATCGCGCAATTCTACGTCAGACATACTCGTACGTAGTATTACCATAAACATTGAAATCGAAAATTTTAGAAATTAGCGAATTTTGTCACCGGTAAGATTAAAAAATACGATTTTCTTAGAAATTTGCGAATTTAGTCACCGGTGAGATCAAAACATTCGAACTTCTAAGAAATTAGTGAATTTAGTCACTGGTGAGATTAAAAAGTACGAATTACTTAGAAATTAGCGAATTTAGTCACCGGTGAGATTCAAAAATGTCTTTTCCTTTTCACGTGTGGTCGCGGGTGAGCAAAATTGTTTTTAGTTATAAAAGATAGTATTTGTTGTAGGTGATTCCAACCTTGACATCAAAAACATTAGATTTCTTCCGCTAATTTATGACCCAACAACACAATCAACCATGAAAGTAATTATTAATCTCTAAGTGATGATAACATAGCATGTTTTCGATAGTTGGCACTCACATTATCGCTACGTAGGTATGTAGAATCATGCGTTCATAGGTCAGCAGTTGAGTAGTTGATCACGCTGCGCTGAAGTATTAAGATTTTCAGCAGTTTTGGATCTTTGATCACTTATAGGTATAGGTAATATTTCATTGATCTATCTATAGTGTGATATAAGCAATTCTGATGGTTGATCTTTGAATATCGATATACTACTTGCACTGCACTTGATTTTTAACACCCGACGCAATAAGAGGGATATTATAAGGGATATTAGCTGGACCTGTATATGGGTGTATCTGTTTATCTGTGGCATCGTAGCTCATAAAAGGATGTACGGTTCCTAATCGAGATGGTTCTCAGTTGAGTTTCATAAAAATCGTGTTCGAGATATTGAACTCTGAAATGAAAATATCGAGGGTTTCCAACCTAAGTTGGTTAGGTTTTTTAGTAAACAATACTTACCGGCAGAAGTGGTCTTCACGAAGAACTGGCAGCAGAACCGGCCGTGACACACTGTCTCCTGGACGCCTTGGCTGCTGGCAACCAGGTCCAGAGGCTTGATGACGTACTGGCTCAGATCCTCGGAGTAGGGAGTCTTGATGGCGTTGATTGGGTGGGCGATGGATGCTGAAGGACAGAAGATTTCAGTTCAGAATTTATGATGGCGTGATACTCCAATTAGTTTGGAAGAAGAGAGAACACTGGACACTAATGCTTCTGTGTTGTGTCTTATGTATTACACGTGTAAAGTAATATGTTTATGCCATATGCAGATTACGTGTGTAGCAAAAGCTACAATCGAGTGTGAACTAACTCGATGATTAAGGCAATAAACTTATTTGAAAAGGGTCAGGTCAAGTTGAAGGTCATTTTCGTCTACATCATCACGATTTTCATCATCAGTTGCTTGTATGGTCAATAGGAGTGAACGTTCTTTTCTCTGTTCTTTTTTTACAGTACTTATTACCAGGAAGGAAGACTAACCGGAATAAGGAATCTAATGATACCCTAATAATCAAAATCGGTTGAGCTGTTCGCCAGTTTCCAGTGAAATAAAGAAACTCACATAATTACACACGTACTTACCTACATTAACCCTAAAAACAATACTCTTTTTATTTGGGCAGTCATGTAAAAAGATGGTCATACTTTGGAACTACGAGAACCTACGTTCTTTTCTTTGTTCTTATTTTACAAATAAATATTAAGCAGAAAGATTTAGGAAGACCAACAGAACAAACATTTTAATTCTTACCTTCCCCATCTTTCTTTAGCTCCGCAACGAGGATGTCAGAACCGCTGCCTCTGAGGCCTGAACTCTTGCCGAATACTCCTGACGTGGACACCAGGTTGGCGCTGGTGGTAGACGCCCAAGCAGCGAAGTATTGGGGAGCTGGAGACAAAGAGGGCTCGTTATTGACCGAGAGAGCGAAGCGTCTTCGTTTCATCATTATCATTATCATCATGTCAGCCGAAAGACGTCCACTGCTGGACATAGGCCTCCCCCAAGGCTCACCACTCAGCCTCACTCTCCGTTTCAGCTTGGGCAAAAATTCTTTCGTATGTCCAGCTGCCGGATGCCCGGCTATTCTCCTCTACATGTTGCATTGCCTAACCGATTCTCGAGAAATTTTGTGAGCAGAACATGTAGCACATGCGTCCCTTTCATAGTGATGTAATCAGTAAATGACGCACTGTGCGACAAGCGACAAAATGGCGCGCGTGCTAGCGGCCCAGAGGTACAATAATTAACTTTCTCATTAATTGATTTTCTATGGTGAAGTCCTTCATTGAACAGAGAATAATATTCAAAAGTTCAGCATCATCATCAGGCTATTTAGGTCTCACTGCCGGGCACAGGCCTCCACTCAGTATGAGAGGGCTTGGGCTATAGTTTCCGGGCCCGTAAGTTAAATGTCAATAATGTAGACTTACCAGCCAGCACAGGTATCTCGCTTTTCCAGCTCCCAGTCAGAACAAAGTTCTTCACATCCTTCAACTCTTCAAGGTTTTGCAGCACCAGGTCCTCGGCCATCAGCACTCCGAAGGTCACACCGAAGTCCGTGATAAAGCTGCCGATCTCGGTGGCTGTGACATTGCACTTGGCAGAGGGGTCTACAGGCTTTCTGTACCTGGAGGTGGAAGTACTTATGTCATGCTCTAATATAAGATTGAATTTGTTCCGGCCGATCCAAGACTGTGTTAGAACGAACTAGCGCTGTTTACATCTCATTCTAACGCATAGCTATTGCTATGCAGGTGGTAAAACCTTGCGTGAGGTACGTCCGGATCGCTACCATCATCTTACTCTAATCCTGCCACTAAGCAGCAGTGCTTGCATGGTGAGTTCCGGTGTGGAGAGTAAGACAGCCGAGGAAATCACAAAAGCACAAGAATGCACAAGACGCAATTCATCTTAGCCCTCTAGTTAGGTTAGGTTAGTTAGTTGCGGGTATCTCTGGGCAGTGTGGCGACCACTTACCATCAGGTGAAGGCGGGCTGCCGCCAGTCAAAGATGATGATGGGTAGTATCAACCAAAGAAGAACCAGGTATCTACTAAACCTAGGTAAGAGTAGCTTAAGACTTATGACAGGTATAATCACTGGACATAATGTATTAAACAGACACCTAAGTATCATGGGAATTAAAAGCGACTCCTCCTGCCCACACTGTGGGAAGGAGGAGACGAGCAAGCATGTCCTAGCCGAGTGCTTCATGTATGCGGCCGCGCGACGCGAGGCATTCGGAAGTGATGAGCTGAGAGAAGACGAACTTAAGGATGTCAACCTAAAAGATGTCCTTATGTTCAGCAGGAGAACGAGGAGACTCGAGGAGAGATGCTGCGTGGGAGCGCCGCTGGGGCAGTAACCGTCGGCTCCAAACCACGGGGAACTGGGCTGAATGAACGCACAAGACGATCGACAGCCCGCCTGATCCAGCCAGGCGTCCCCACACATCATCATCATCATCATCATACCATCAGGTGATCCCACTTGCTCGTTAGGCCTCCTCTCAGAATGAGAGGGCTTGGGCTATAGTTCCCACGCGGGCCCAGTGCGGATTGGGAACTTTACAAACACCGTTGAATTGCTTCGCAGGAATCTGTAAGTTTCCTCACTATGTTTCGCACACAGACTTCGAAGAACACCAGGTACGAGCCGAGGCTCCAACCTTGACACTTGACAGGCCATAGGTCAAACCTAGTGGTTTGGCTATCACGGCTTTTTTCAAGATGGTCGTTGAAGTAAGTAAAATATCTTACACAGAAATGACAGCTCCTTGTCTGTTGAATACCAGGTTGCTGCGGATCAGCTCGGTCTTCTCCTGACACCGAATCTTCTCGATCAAGTGGGACACGACGTATAGGTTGTTCTCCTTAGCAGCTGCTGATATAGTCTTCACAATCTGCGACCAACACAAAATATACTCGTATAATTGAATAAACCCCACTTTACGTGTAGGGGATGGGGAGGTACCCCAAAATTATTATTTTTAACCTTTTCAACGCTAAGGACGCTTAAAAGCGTCATGATCCGACGTTCCTACGATGCCACCAACGCTTATAGGCGCCCAGCTGCACAGTGCAAACCATCATATGTGGATGACAACTTTCGTATGCGTCGTTGGCGTTGAAAGTGTTAAGATTTTATTCCAGCATTTTTTTGGCCTAGTTAATATCTATCTATCTATGCAAAATTATAGCTTTCTAGTACCAATAGTCTTTGAGCTAAGCTGCGGACAGACGGACGGGCGGATAGAGAACGTTTTCATTAGGTATGATTACGGCAAATTACATAATAACAAACCATCAGGTAACATAAGTTAGCAGAATATTACAAAATGATAAAATAAGAAAACTCTCGGTGGCAATGATAAGATTGAGTCACGCGATGATAATTCAATAAAAATAGACTCGGTCCAGTGATGACCTCAGACCTAATCGTTAAATAATAAACAATTTTTTTATCTTCGGCCTAAAACTAAAAACAAATACATTTTAATAAGCCCTAGTCCATTTGGACATGAGGCATGTTTTTGTTTTCTCGATTGTTCCATAGAAATTAAATGAAAATTTTAAATTTAGATAGTTAATACAGGTTTTGTTGAATATGATTAAACCCGTCTCCTGCTGACCCGATACGTGTCAAGATTTTTTTAAATTCTTTTTATGATTACGGATGAGTACGGATTTTTATTTTATTCCGATCTCAAAAAATACATAAATATATAACACAGAATTAAATACTTAATCTTAAACTTATTTTTATTACCTCATCATAATTATCTGTTTCAGTAGTAGATTTGGATAATTCCGCCATGCTAGGTTGAGGCAGCACCAGGATATCTACGTTCTGAAACAAAAAATAATCAATTTTATAAACCTGCTTTTAAAGAAAACCCCGTATTATGAACGTTAATGAACGCTTCTGAGTCCAATGATTATTTTATTTATTTAGATAGGAAGGTATATGAAAAAAAAACCCTTTCCGTTCATGTTCACCTCCTTAATTTCGGACAAACTTTATTAAGTTTTTTTTTTAATAATAGTTATTTTTTGTGATTTTTTTAACGTTGACAATCTGAATTAACAAAACTAAAGTTAGAAAAACATAGCTAGAACTAACTCTTGATATATGATGGTGACGATGATATAATATCTTGGTATTATGTCACCTTGCCAATTCGCAGAGGTAACAACAAGTTAGGTACAACAAAATAAACTTATATCAATGCAATAACGAGTTATCAAATCGTAAAAACGCAACAAAATTATACTCGTACCTAGCAGTAGTTTTGTAGAATAAAATTCCGAGAACTTGTTCAACATTTCAAAATGAAACTAACCGTGTGACTCAATCATAGCAAAATAAACAGATAGATAGCGAGATAATTACCTATACGAAACTTGTACAATTTTTGTATACCTATGTTTGACAAAATAAATAATCACTCTTACTCTCTTAAAAATCCGTAAGTACTTACTTCCAAGACGATAATTTTTATATGTTTATCTTGTAATAATATTATGATGAATCCAAGTTGATTACAGCTTCCCTTAGAAGTTAAGACAAACAAGTAGTTTGATCTATGACTTTGACCTGTTAATAACGTGGTTATAAATAGTGTAGTGTTACGTTAACTGTTCGCTAAACACTTGTTTTTATCTTGGCTGTAAGTTGCCTTAAACCTGATGATTAGCCCTAAATAGTGACGTCACGCGACACGGCGCGTCTAATGTACCCACGGACCAGCAACCACCCACTGGACACCAATTAATGACAGGGCGAACGTTTCTGAAACGCATATGCTCATTTGCACCTATAAATCTCTCTTAGTCCAGCCTCGAATCGCGGCTCACTTTCGACCAGATGACAAGCGAGATGGCAAGCTATGAACCAATCACGACGCATTCCCCCGGCCCGCTCACGGCGGCTTTTTCCGTAATGACATTCCAAGTAAATTATAGAAGATGCGGTGTTCAGAGGGTGGTTGGTTCCTGAATGTACCTAATCAACGGCCAACAACTTAGAATAGTTGAAAAACCCCCGACATTGTCATTTCAAAGTTCAGTATTCCGAAAACGGGTGAACCGATTCCAATGAAACTTGTTAAGAACTATCTAGATTAAACTTGCTTTCGATTGAAAAAAACCGCATCGAAATCGGTTAATCCGTTTGGGAACTATGATGCCACTGACAGATACACAGGTCAAACTTATAGCACCTCTCTTTTTGGGTCGGGGGTTAAAAAAACGTCTCGATCGCGTTCGCGGTTACGTCTGAATTACTAACTTTAACACTTTACATTTTAATGCAAACGCGTTCGAGAGGTTTTTTTGGTCGTTGATTCCACTAGGCGTTCTGAGCCTTTAAAGTAGTGTAAATATTATAATTATTGTGTTACCTTCAAGTAGCTGAAGCCCCAATGGCAAGAGAGAAATTTTGTCAAATGGGACCATTAATAAAAAGTTAAGAACCCCCTGCATGAGAGAATAGAAAATAAAATTGAATATACTCACGGATCTAGCGGCATCTCGGATGATCGGCGCGTACGCATCGATGCCGAGGGTCACCCGGGTGACGACCCCGGCTGTATACGAGTCCTGGAGCAAGTAATTAGATTAACTAAAAATAAAAAACCAGACTGAAAAAACAATTAAGCTATATTTGTAACTATTCATTATAATTACCCTATGTCACACATAAACAGAAAAGATGACAGCTACCCCGTGAAGATAGCACTACGCATCCCTACGAAACCCCGTGGTAGAGGAAGACCACCGTCCACATGGTGGACCAATATAGAGAAGGACCTGAAGGCCCTGAACATCACCCCAACGACAACCCAGAACAGAGTGTCCTGGCGCCGGCGTACAAGGAGGCCCGACCCCAGTTGAAATGGGAAGGGGGCAAGAAGAAGATAATTATCCTATGTCACTACCACAACTGAGACGAATCTAATGACACCTGATTATGTTTAAATCTGTCAAATGGTTTGGGGCGCAAAACGTGTCAAATAATTAGACATACATAACATAAGTACTACTATATACGCTCAAAAACACAACACTCCTTCGGCAGTCGGGTACTTAAAGCCATCTGGGTCGTGCTTTGTAAAGCTACAAGTTGTAATTTACAAGCGGAAGTCTCTTTCTAACAAAAGGTGATAGAATGAGACTTCCGCTTGCAAATTGTAACGTGTAGCTTTATAAAACACGGTCCTGGTATTTAGATAACTTGTTGTTTTTA
Organism: Clepsis dumicolana; assembly: GCA_963691665.1. Taxonomy (NCBI): domain Eukaryota; kingdom Metazoa; phylum Arthropoda; class Insecta; order Lepidoptera; family Tortricidae; genus Clepsis; species Clepsis dumicolana. The sequence continues at coordinate 1,136,092 of OY829527.1, forward strand.
GGTAGGGCTACCAGACGTCAGGTAATCGGTACCCCAGTTTTGTACTGTTTTTTTTCTCGTGTTCCCCATGGTGATGTAATGACCTATCTAGATTCGTTTTAGTGTGGTAATTTTGGCATTAGCAACAGTTGCATTTGATTTTACGAGTAACGTAAAGATAATTTTACAGGATTTTTATCGAAAATACGCTCAAGTTATAATGTGTCTGCCTTTCTAATCTCTAGTTCTAGTGGTTTAGGCTGTGCGTTGTCTGTCAGTTTATCAGTCATAGTTACACAATTATTGTAACACAACCTTATTATATTAATTATTTGTCATTACCATTGCAAAGAGTTTCCGATGTAAAGCAATTCCTCAAGCAATAATTATCCCTTTCTACACTAATTTATGCAATCAATCCATTGTTTTTTTTTTGTACTGATGGAAATCACATTTGATTATCTGATTTCATCATATTTTATTTAGATTAGACAAAGTTTTTATTAGTTTTATACATAACACTATGCAGGTCTAACAAACATGATTTAATACAAACTGTTATAGCTGTTATTTGCTAATTAAATGTATACTTTCTTGACGACTCTGTAATTGGCATTGGTCTAAAAAAAAACAATGTTTATTTTTATATTTTTTCATAAAACAGGCGAATTTAAGACGACAGTTTGAAGGATTTTGGTTTTAGTTGGGTTTTAAATTTTTTGTCCTATTTTTAAGTTACCGGAAAATTATAGCTAACCATAGTTGCGTTGGCTTACTACGTTTATCTTTGCCCGTCACAATTATTAAAAAAATGTAGTGTCATCTGTCACCTGACAGTGTTAGGATTAGGCGGACGGCTTTTTTTTTCTTATTGCAAAGAATTTCAAAGTTAATGCTTCGCTGAAGGTCAAACAAAGGTCAAACTTTATTTTGCAAATATATTCACGACCTTTTAGTATTTTTTTACTAAAATGTTATAAAATTATTCAATAAACCCTGCCCTAACCGTGCCCTAAGCACGACTTGTCGAATCCTGCGTTACGTTACGGTTATCGTATCGAGATCGAGAAATCTCATACAAAATTTTAGTTCCAAATACGCTCACGGGCGGGCGCTGTTCCAAACGTCATACAAACTCGTTATAGTTTACTATTCGAGTTTACGTGACGCAGGATTCGACAAGTCGTGCTTAGGGCACTGTACTTACCTACCCACAATGTTTTGCAAAAAAACAATCGAAAGAATCTGTGTTTACTTAAGTACCTATATAATTTTGTGATTAATAAGAATGAAGCAAAAAATAGCGCCTTAATAAACCATAGTTTGGCTTAGTAAACTTTTAAGTAAGTGAAATTTCTCCTATTATTATTACTTAAGTATTTCATTTCTACTTAGCACGCGGGTAGGTAGGTACTAGGTGCCTACACTAATTATAAATAAGTAGTTAAATATAACAGTTATTTTACTAGCTCGTAAAATAATTAATTAGCTTGAAATAAGACACCTTTTATCTTAGTTGTAGGGAAAAAGTCCATTTCATTTTTCGTAGATAAAGTTTTTTTTAAAAAAAAAACACGACTTACCGTTGTAGACATCGTTAGTCCCACAAAAACGCACAAAACCACAATTTTTACAAACACCTTCATTTTTCACAAAAATATTTCAAACAAATAAAAATACGCGTCCTATCAATCCGAGACTCAGCGAAGAAGTGTTTCAAAAAACGAAACATAAATACAACTGCACTAACTTACACCCACTTTGCGCTTGAAAACTGAAAACGCAATGCAAAATGGATCTTATTACATTCTTTTACAATACATACACGTTCAGTTCGCACGCAAAATAAGTTTGTACGACTGTGATTACGGCCAGTATCAACTTGGCTTTATAAAAAAAATACAAAGTATTATTTGCTGTCAGCGGTGGCGCTACTGTTGAACGATTTGCAGGAAGTTAGTATGGGATTTGGTTGATTCTAAATTTTCCCACTAGATTACATAGGTTTGCGAAGATGTGGAAGGGTGTATTATACGCACCATTCTTTGCAGCATTGCTATGGAATATTCTTGAAAATACCTACCTTTAGTTTTTTTCGCAACTATTATTTTCTGCAGATTTTTCGTTTAGGTACGTAGTTACCTGATAGAACGTTTTTAACTTTTATTCATAGCTTGCAGTCATTTCAGTGCTTAAATCCAGTAAGTACATAATTTATTTACATAATAAAAGCAATTTTCTTCATCATCATCACCAGTCTTTTTTACGTCCCACTGCTGGGCACAGGCCTCCTCTCAGAATGAGAGGGCTTGGGCGATAGTTCCCACGCGGGCCCAGTGCGGATTGGGAACTTCACACACATTCCCCACACTTCGGTCTCCAGGCATAACATCTGCCTGGAGAGAGATCTCTCTATTGGAGTCCTCCCCAAAACGCATACCCCGCGAACTTGCTCTACCCCTGGGCTGACTCTGCCTTTAATCTGCCTGACGACCGAATAGCCTAGTGGTTAGAGACCCTGACTATGAAGCTTGAGGTCCCGGGTTCGAATCCCGGTCGGGGCAGATGTTTGTATGATGAATACGAATATTTGTTCTCGGGTCTTGGATGTTTAATATGTATATAAGTATGTATTTATCTGTATAAGTATGTTTATCCGTTGTCTAGTACCCATAGTACAGGCTTTGCCTAGTTTGGGACTAGGTCAATTGGTGTCAATTTGTCCCATGATATTTATTTATTTATTTATTGAATTGCTTCGCAGGTGTATGCAGGTTTCCTCAGGATGTTTTCGTTCACCGAAAAGCTATTGATAAGTTACAAATGCAATTCCGCACATAGTCATAAATTCTGAGAAACTTAGAGGTGCGAACCGGGATTTGAACCCACAAAACTCTGCTTGAGAGCCCATAGGTCAAACCACTGGGCTATCACGGCTTTTTTACAATGACATTAAATCTAAGCTAAAACGAAATAAGTACTAAAACTTAAAACTAAATTAATTCTAAATAAGGCCCCCGTGGCATGGTGCCCAAAAGGCTGGCAGCGTTGCCTCGCTGAATGGCGATGCTGATTCCTTGAGAGAAAACTGCCAGACCTTTGGTCACAGTCCCTTTGCAGTAATTATAATTACTTGAGATTTTTTATTACAATTAATTAGGCCCAAATAACATTGAAACTGAAAATAACCAACAATACTAATTCATCATACAAATGTTTACTCTTGAGCAGGAATCGAACTGGCAGGCAAAGCTCTAGAATATATAATATTAATATATCTTCAGAATATTGTGTTACGTGACCCTTGGGTTCATACAACATGAATATAAAAATTACCATAATGTACGGCACTTTTTATGTAGTTATCTACTTATTACAATGACATATAATGGAATTAATTATAATGGAATATTCAAGAAAACTGGGTCCTTACGAACTCTACCATATTTATGTTTTTAAGATTTTATTTTCGTTTAAGGAACGTACTGTATCTTACAGTTACTTGTACTTAGTAGGTAGGTACTAATAAGAATAAAATTTATTTAAAAAACAAAATAATGACATTTACTTGTACTTATTACCTAAACTTAAAGTAAACCATTGGCCAATTTAAAATTAACAAGCTAAAAAATATAATTTTAAAATTACAAATCACTTCTTGATGTCATAAGAATGCTTTGAATAATGTCTAATATTACTATGAGACTCAATCATATTGAATTAAACGGATGCCGCTGAGTCGTGCGCATCCAGAGGAAGGACTACAAATAACTTATACACACGAAACATGTCCGGCTAAACTCGACTTACTTATGATATGTGAGTGATCCGATTATTTCCCAAAAAAAACTCCATTGATCTATTTAACTTAGGTAGGTACTCAGAATTGTTATCTGCACGTGTATTAAGATTATAATAGTTGATTTGCTTCTGTAAACTTGATTACACAATTATTATTTTTATTTGAAATGACTAATAATAGTTTTAAATGTGTGATTCACTTCAGCACGTATTCGACGATATTTTCAATATTTTTAAATTATTAATCGAAAATTGTGTAATCTCTAATTAGGTTCATTATTATTATTATACCGCGAAGTATCTAATTATTACACAGCGAAATATCTACAGACAATAAGTTCTCGGTCATCTGTAGAAGGTATCTACAACTTTAACAATTCGGTTCGTGAACTTAAATGGGCTGCGGTTAATGTGGAACATTTTTATTAACCCCCGACGAAAACGAGGGATATCTGTGTATCTGTGTGTCTGTGTATCTGTCTGTGGCATCATAGCTCTCAAACGGATGGGCCGATTTCGATGCGGTTTTTTTATTCGAAAGCTCGTTTAATCGAGATGATTCTTAGCCAAGTTTCATTAAAATCGGTTCATTCGTTTTTGAAATAGGTATTGAACTTTGAAATGACGATGTCGGGGGTTTTCAACTTTTTAACCGACTTCAAAAAAGGAGAAGGTTCTACGTTCCACTGTACGTATTTTTTTTTTTTTATGTATGTACATCGATTACTCCGTCAATTGTAGACCGATTTTCAAAAAAAAATTTTCTTTGAAAGGGTTTACTCCTGAGGTGGTCCCATTGTCACCAAGTCATGATCTGATGGTGGGATCCCAGGGAAATCGAGGGCAACCCTCAAATTTTATAGGCACGTATTATGTGTCGCATATATTTTCTAAAGCTATTCAAGTATTTGAGTCTGGTAGTCATCATCTCATGTTGATGAGCTGATGACGGAAGGTACAACTCCTTAACGGTTAGGAGTTGGAGGATAATTCTGAAAATGTTAAATCATTATTCGAAAGGGTATACTTCTGAGGTGGTTCCATTGTCACCAAGTCATGATCTGATGATGGGATCCCAGGGAAATCGGGGGCAACCCTTAAATTTTATAGGCACTTAATATGTGTTTCATGTATTTTCTAAGGCTATTCAAGTATTTGAGTCTGGTAGTCATCATCTCATGTTGATGAGCTGATGATGGAAGGTACAACTCCTTAACGGTTAGGAGTTGGAGGATAATTCTGAAAATGTTAAATCAACGTCAAATTGTGAAATAAAAATCTTTTAACAAAAAAGTAAAACCGCCTTCAAAAAAAACCTTAGAAAAAAAACGGTGCCTCATTCAAAGAATATTCCGCTCGCACCGCACCGACTTCATATTTCTGCTACTTAGTGCTAGGCCATAAGGCTTTAGGCTTTAGTTTCTGTTGTCCGGAATGAACGCATTTTATTTAATTTTATTTATTTATCATTATTTTACGTTTTTTTTTCTAAGGTTTTTTTTTGAAGGCGGTTTTACTTTTTTGTTAAAAGATTTTTCTAAGTTGGTTAGGTTATCGAGATCCAGAAAAAAGCTCATAAATTATGAGTAACAATTTTTACCTAGTCTAATTAATGTTCTGTTTAACAGGCTGTTACAATCTGATAAATATCTAATTTGGGGGATGAGTTAAGACTAGACCATTCAGCATAATCTGTGTGCGTGACCTGCGCCATGTTAATGGTATTATATCTGCTCTTAGGTAAATAAATAAAATGTCTTCTTGCGAGTTGTAAACAGTTTCGAACAAAGTAAGTTCCTGAGTTTCAACCTAACCACCAAAAACAATGATGTAAATACTTAAAAGAGGTAGATATTGTCATCAACACGCCGAAAATGAAGGGAAGAAAAGGCTGCAGCTGCCCCCCCCCCCCCCCTTGGTCCCCTGGATCTTACAACCAAGTTTCAAAAAAATTTATAATAATAGTACATGAATTAATATTTTTCACCTCACCAGCTCGGAAAGGCTTTCTTTATCTTTCGAAATCTTAGCGCAAATGCACTGTTCCGTGAAAAAAGTACTTGAAATTTGAGCAGAGAGATCTTCTACTATCGCGGCTTATGAAATGTTTGATCTCCTCCCCTCCCTGGGCTAAAAGCTGGTTATGCCGTTGGATAAGGGCACATTTTATGTTATGAAGGTGGAATTCAAAACCTCTGCCAGGTGAAATATTGCGCCCGTCACACTTACTCTGACTACTTAGCGGCGTGCCCAATAAATTAAGATAACCGTAATCGCCAATTAAAAATTAAAACTTTCCGATTCGTTCGTGATAGGTTAGTGACAGTCACGCTTCACACGCGTGGCGATAAGTCCAGATTATTGGTAAATAAAGACGATTGATAACGATAAAGAAAGCTGACAAAGATAGGACGGAAAGGTCACGCCTTTGACATCTAGTTGACATAAAAGCGGTTCGTAACAGTGTGGACAGCTGTGGGGCTACTCCGAAATCTGAAATTCGAAGTTCGTATCCGTCCCATTCACGCCATCATAGGTTAACACGAAAGCGAGAGGGTGGGTCGAATACGAACTTCGAATTTCGGACTTCGGAGAATTCGGAGTAGGGGTTCTGTGTAGGCACTCAACCACCTTAAAAATAATGCATCAATATTGACACCCTTTAGTAAGTGTTATACTTGGGCATAGTGGGGCCACATTTACTCGTAGAACTGATGGCCGTTGAGGCCGTAAGGTTCTAGAGTGGTGGCCGCGTACCGGAAGGCGAAGTGTCGGTGGCCTCCCGCAAGGACGGACGATCTGGTGAAGATAGCTGGAAGCCATTGGCTACGGGTAGCACAAGACCGAACGTCGTGGAGATCCTTGGATGTCCAGCAGTGGATGTCCTGTGGCTGATATGAGATGACATAGTGCTTGGGCAAACGTTTCTTAAAAAACCGGCCAAGTGCGAGTCGGAATCGCGCACAGAGGGTTCCGTACAAACTTGTAGGTACCTATGTAAATAGTTCGTCTACCACGGGAATCGAGCCTCGAAGATTTTTCTTGCTTTTCCCGAGTTTTTGAAATTGTTCAGTAGATATTAGCATAGCTCTACTCCTAAGCAAACTTAGCAGGAAACTTACTTTTTTGTAGTGGGAGAGCCATACTGTAGGTAGCTATTTGTTGCCGTACATTCGTACCATTCGGTCCGGCTCGTTCGGGGAAGTACCACCCTCACGCAGAAAATCGGCGTGAAGCAACATCACCCCTGTTGCGTTTCGTTCGGTCAGTGAGAGTGCCGGAGGCCCGATCCCCCTTCATTTATCCCGTTTCCGGACTAGTAACTCTCTTGCAAGGCCAGCGTCACGCTGAATTGGGACCAGTTCGTGACAATCTTTATTCTGTGTCTTTTGTCCTTGTTACGTCGTATTAATGTCACGAATAAATGTTTTCTTTCTTTCTTTCTTGGGGTTGCTGGTTCTCATGGGTGGCGGTGATCGCTTATAATCAGGCCCCCATGCATTTTACCAACATTACAATTGTCAGTTTTCAATGACAATTCGGTGTCAACTGCTGACTTGAGCTTTTGTTTTAGCGCGCTTCATATTGTCAAAGAAATGTACTTCGAATTGTCATTGTAAACTGACAATTGTAAAGATGAAATAGAGGCCCTTTGCTTCCCTACTTCAATAAAAAAAAATCTGTACGCAGTGGGGTCATTTTGTATCGGTTACTCAGTAAGTAGTAACAAATACACATAACAAACATCCTAACTAATATTACAAATGCGAAAGTAACTCTCTCTGTCTCTCTGTCTGTCTGTTCGTTACCTCTTCACGGGAAAACCGCTGCACCAATCTAGATGAAATTTGGTAAGATAGTTTGAATATTGAGGAATAACATAGGCTACTTTTTATTCGGGAAAATTGTATAGTTCCCGCGGGATAGTGATAACCGAAATCTACACGGACGAAGTCGCGGGCAACAGCTAGTATATTATAAACTCGTAAACCTGTAAAGCCTACTTATCTGTCATAGATAAGACTTATTGTTCATTACTGGGTCCTTTTGACATGAAACTACAGTGAGATTCAATCGTAGTGAAATAAACGGATCACTCACGTATGTCGATCGAGTATATGTTCCGGACTAATCCGTGGTCCTTCCTCTGGGAGCACACGCTTTGCCGATGGCGAGACGTAACCTACCAGGACCGTGTTTTATAAAGCTACAAGTTACAATTTACAAGCGGAAGTCTCATTCTATCACCTTTTGTTAGAAAGAGATTTCCGCTTGTAAATTACAACTTGTAGCTTTATAAAACACGACCCAGCTGTAATGGACAGACAGATAGATGGACTTAGGCAAACCATAACGGTTCCGGTTTTTATCAATTTCTATCGGAAGGATTGTATTTGTATGGTCGAGGTAATTAATTCCTGACCTACCATGGAACCTTTTCACAGTAAACGTCATAGTAACATCGCATAGCTTGACAAGGAAAATGGTTATGACGTTTACTATGAAAATGTTCTATGGTAGGTCAGGAATTAATTTCCTCGACTGTACCTAGTTACCGCTTATATTCATCGAAAATTACTTGCCAACAAAATACAAGGAAGGATTATTGCTGCTACGTAAAAAATATATTAATAATGTGTAAATGCCCCCAGCAAACTCTTATCTATTATTATTGTCCAGTATCTCATCCTGATAAGACTCAACTTGGCAAACATAAATGACGTCATACGTTACTTGTACTGTGACCCGTAATCGGTCAAAACATGATTACAACTAACTGTACTTAATAATGGTTATCTTATGTTATTGAAGGTTTCGTGAAAATCAGAAGCGCCATAATAATAACTATCACCGTCCCACTGCTGGGCACAGGTCTCCTCTCAGAATGAAAGGGCTTGGGCCATAGTTCCCACGCGGGCCCAGTGCTGATTGGGAACTTCACACATATCATTGAATTGCTTCGCAGGAGTATGCTGGTTTCTTAACTCGATGATAGCTTAGCACTGATAATAACCTAATTTGTCAACACGTTTTAATTTAAAATAAAACCACCCAACGTAATTAGAACTATTTATTTGTAAAACTACTAATAATTTATCTACACTCAGTACCAATAGGATTTGGTCGGCAGTCTGTCTTCCTTTATTCCCATGGACTCCATAACGTCCATTTCGAAGGTACGGAGTTTAGCTTGAAACGTGATCTGTAACAACGGAACAAAGACTGTAACACAGGTTGTAACATATAATGTCATTCTATGGAACTTGCTAACTATTTAAACAAACCTTCATAATGAAATTGTCTCTGAATGATGAATATACTATGGCGGTTTGTTTACATAGCAAGTTCCATAGAATGACCCTTTAGCACAGCCTATAAACCAATACAGTCATCCGTCGAAGTCTAGACAGGGCAATCGTACGGGGGGCGCAGGGCGGGGGGAGGGGAGGGCGGACCCCAGTTGCATACGCCGCCGCGGCCCGTTTTTGTTTTGTCAGTAACTAGGAAGACGGCTGCTGCTGTGGCCTTGCGGTTGCAACATCAAAGGCGTCGGACCACTGTAATAATCTCTTTATGGGCACGTATTTGAATATCGAAAGTTAATATATCTAAAGATTCTAAAGTTAAAAAATCGACGGTCAAAATATCGAAAATTAAAATATCGAACGTTCTAAATATCTACTATCATTTTATCGACGTCTGGAATTCCTAAAACTCAAATACCTAACGGTTAAAATATCGAAAGTTCCAAATATCTACGATCTAATGATCGATATATGTATGTTAATATCGAAACACAAAATATCAACCGTCAAACACCAACGTTTAAAATATCGAAAATTGAAATAGCGAACGATCTTAATATCTACTGTCATTATACCAAATGCTAATCATTTGATTTTTATTTTTTTTTGTACTTTTAATGTGGATGAGGTTAGAATTGCGTATGGTTAGGTCAAACTAGGTAAATAGGTTAGGTCAGTATTGCGTATGGTTAGGTCAAACTAGGTAAATAGGTTAGGTTAGTATTGCGTCATTGGCGAAGGCCCAAACTACCGAGAAATACATAAAATATGAGAGCGAGCGAAGCGAGTGAGCATGACGAGTCTGAGCAGAAGCGACTTAGGTTAGGTCTTTTTTTTTATAACAGCCCGGAAAACATTACTTACTTTTCGTATTGATTTGTATTAACATTATTTCTTATATTTTTTCAGTTTCTATCCGTAGTAAGTTTTCCGGACTGTTACAAAAAAAGACCTAACACCGAAGCCTAAGGCGGAAGCTACGCTCCGCTTCGCTCCGCTTCGCTCCCGCCTTAGCCTTCTGAACCTAACCTATCCGAGTCGCTTCTGGTCAGACTCGTCTTGCTCGCTACATATTATGCTAAGTAGATTTCGGACAGTCAAAAACATGCCAAATGGAACCTAGAAATGTATTTTTGATTTGGCAGTTCGTCTTAATTTAAAACCATTCGAAATGAGTAGGTAGGTACTTTCGATATTTTAACAGCCGACGTAATAATAGTTCGATATTTCACTGGTCGATATTCAGATTTTCGACATATCAGAATTCGACTATTGTACCATTCGGTAATACAGACTTTCGATATTTAGAATTTCGACCTTACAATCGTTCGAAATTTCAATTTTCGATATTCAATATGTCGATATTCAGACTTTCGAAATTTAAGCATTCGATTATTGTACCATTCGATAATGTATACTTTCGACATTTTGAATTTCAACCTTATGATCGTTCGACATTCTGATTTTCGATGTTTTGACTGTCGATATTTTGACCGTCGATGTTTTGACTGTCGATATTTCAATTTTCGATATTCAAATACGTGCCCCTCTTCACACTGTGACTTTAGTGTGTAAATTTGACCCCCAGTGTGCATAACCTGTGGTGTAACAGAGGATTTGATACATTTTTTGATGGAGTGTGATCAGAATGAAAGCATCAGAGACAGATGAAGAGTACACGGAAAGAACACATCTAGTCACCTTAGAAACTTTTTGAGTTATCGCGATTTGAAAGTTTGAAACGATGTAATTATCCATATAATTTTCGTACGAATCTTTTTTGAAAATGATTTTCTATTAAAAATAAGACTTATTGTCCATAACTGGTACCGACACCATGTCTTATGATGCCAGATGCGTTGCTAAGATGAAATGCCTCTTGTGCCCGTAATTACACAGGCTGTCTTACTCTCCACACCGGAACACAACAGTACAAGCACTGCTGCTTAGTGGCAGGATTAGCGAGTAAGATGGTGGTAGCGATCCATACGCACCTCACACAGGATACTACCACCCGCAAATTTGTCGTATGCAAACCAATCAATTTCATTTCACTTCAAATCTAAACATGCAAACTTCCTATTTACACTATTATTACGTTACCTTATATGAATAAATAATAACAGAGTAGAACGGAATCTCTTTTGACCGAGTCCAAAACGCCTCAATTTATATACCTACTTCCCCCTTCACGTCGTTACACCCCTCTGTCGTCCAGGCGTGTTGCTAGGGTTGGTTACTGTTAAATATTACTTACGTCTAAAGATAGTATCGCTAAAATATAAGTTTTTCTTTACCTACTTAGAAATCATGCTTTTATTCTAGTTTAAAAAAATACGAGATTTATAAATCATTACGTACTTACATATTATAGGAACTTCTAAATAAGAAGTTATTATAAGTGCCATACCAAATTAAGTCAGTATTACTTACCTACAAATATAAAATAAAATACACACAGGCTCACGTAAAACCATTACAACCAAATTACAAACAACCAAACGCGCATGTGGCGACGCCGGCCGTGACAGCCTGACTGAGTAGCTCGTTTAACGAGCACTCTAATATCGTGACCTTGAGCCCGTCCGGAGCGGGAGTTTCCGTTCTACTATGTTATTATTTATTCTTATGACGTTACCTTGGTAACGGCATCAGCTTTGGTATCCTTCTCCTCGCTCTCCAGGTACAGCTCCTTGCTCTTGAAGTCCACCGTCTCCTCGGCCAGCTTGGGTATGGGGATGATGCGGCTGCTAGCTGAGGACACTCGCACCTGGAGAGTCCCAAAGCAGTAATAATAAAAACCTACTCTAAGACAGTTAATAAATGTACATAATAGTGATTTATGTTCGTTTGACGTTTTGGTGTGACGACAAATTTGGTCTAGATGGCGATGTAAATATAAAAATAATGGTCTACAACCGCATAAAAAACTGTTTTATTATAAGTAACGCCATCTCTCGTTCATTTTTGAACTAAACATTGGAGAATGATTCAAAATATGGTCTTTGTCACCGTTTACTTTCATCCTTCTTGGCCAGCAGTAATGATATGCTGGTCATGTTCTACGGTTTCTGAACGCACTATAGAGGACTTAGGATATGTGTGTAGATAAAAAAATTCAAGCCACCCAGCTGTACTTGTCTGGTTTTCCATGTATTCTCGTTTCAATAACTATGTAGAAATTTGATTAAGTATATCAAATTTTATATTATATACCACTAATAAGGCCCATGTATTAGAACATACTAGGTACAACAGAATGAATAGCAGCTATGGAATATATAGTATACCCACCTGATAAAGGATATTTTTGATGCAAGTTGAATTTTAAATAAACTCAATTGATATTGTGCGGTATTATTCAGGTACTAAGATTGAAATTCCAAGCAAGTATAGGTGATCGTTAAATCATTATCAGCCTATTTACGTCCCACTGCTGGGCACAGGCCTCCTCTCAGTATGAGAGGGCTTGGGCTAGAGTTTCCGCGCCTTATGAACACAGATTTTGTCACCTTCTCCCCCTCTTCGGTGTATCTCCACTCGATGTCAGTCGGCTTCAGGGACTCTGGGTCGACGAGCTTCACATCCGTGGTCACCAGGAGCGGGGCTTCCGAGCGGATCGTCACGCCAGGGAACGATTTGTCTTTGCCTACCTGCAATTACAAATAATTAGCCCATGTGTTAATGGTTATTTTATAACCACGGCTCGGATTTTTCATTGCATGGTAAGATGAAAGATAACTATGGAGTCGATATTAAAATTAAAGTCATATTCATACTCATACGCATTCATTTAAATAATGCCAAAAGATTAAGTTAAATGCCACACCATATTTATTATGTTATGTCAAACCAATGCAATTTTGAAATGGACAATACACTACACATGTCATATCTTGACAAGATTTAGAAACACTGATTCCTGTACCTACCTGCTCTATGGATATTACAAACTAGGAGTTTGGAGTTTACTTAATGTTATTTTTTTTTTTTGCTGGTCTGAGTGGAGAGCCCTGGGGGAGGCCTGTGTCCAGCAGTGGACGTCTTTCGGCTGACATGATGATGATGATGATAATGAATATTATTTTCATTATTTTGCCCATAATGTAATAAACATGGTGTGGCTCTTAATTTAATCTTTTGGCATTATTTAAATTAATGAGTATGAGTATGAATATGACTTTAATTTTAATATCAACTCCATACTTATCTTTAATGCCATGTGATGAAAAATCCGAGCCCTGGTTTGGTTATAACATTAATGTACTTGAATTTATGTTTACATTTATGTTTATGCCTTAAAATCTTATTATTAAGGTACAAGTGCCAGTGCTGTACACTGCCCCAATAGTTGACACCTTCAGTTTTAATTAGAGATGCGCCGAATACAGATTATACCGAATACGAACATTTGGCCGAATGTTCAGTCCTGCTCTTACCGAACCGAATATTCGGCCGAATTATTCGGTTCGGTTCGGCTCAATGCCCTTATAACCTGTTAGAAAACAGGTAATACTTATAATACATGAGAGAAAGAGCTAGATTGTGGTGAAGAAACAGTGGATGGTATAGAAATAGGAATACGGGTTGTATTGGTTGTTTAATAAATACTTTATTAAGTAAATTAACATTGTTGTATCACTTTTTAAACTGCTTTTTTCTACATAATATACTTCTGGTTTATTTAGTTTATTAATTGTTCGGTAAATATTATATATATATATATATTACTGAAAGCGCATCTCTAGTCTTAATCCACAGCAATAAAGATGACATGCATAGTGTGAATTAATGGAATTATGAATAAATTGAAAATCACAAAAGTTTAACATTACATTTAACAGCAGATGCTAGTAAGAGTTCTCTCGGTAACTTACAGTCCTCAGATGTGTGTTGAGCCCCTCGACAATGACCCAGTTCCGCTCCTGAATGACCTGCGTCACAATGCCCTGCTTGCCTTTGTCTTTTCCGACCAGCACCTCTACTCGGTCACCCCTGAAACATTAAGGACACAGCTGGATACCTGTACCAAGAAGCAGAGTTAAGCTTCATCACAACGGCCCATAGTAACTTTGTAATATTTCGTTTGATTATTTCTACTTCTATCCCACTGCACTTGAATGTATAGTCAACAGCAATAGTTGCTAAGCAACTGAAGCGCTCACAATGATCTGCACAAGCTCTTATGTCTCTAATAATAGAGCCATGTTTAGATCACTGTGAGTGCTTCGGTTGCTTAGCAACTATTGCTGCTGACTGTACCTATACTTCATTGTTTTTTATTTTATTTTAATTCATAGGACAGCATTTTGATTGACAGCTCACAGGGCTCTTGCTAGCTAGTTAGTTGGTCTATGCTTTTAAATAAATAGTCTAGAGATTGATTACTCTGCAACCATGACTGCCCTTAGTATGCTACTTGAAACTTGTTAATTTAAAGCCACTGAAAAGCAAAACTAAACCAAAACTTTCTTTGGTCCAGATTCGTTAAGCTACTTAAAAGACTCCCTTACACAAGCGGATAATTGGATAAAGTAACATTATTATGTTCTGACCTAAAGAAACTCCACTCGCCAACAGGTTCCAAAAATACTTTCTTTCTATGAACATCGCGCTCGTTCTGCAAACGGAACTGGCCGGTCCACGGCCGATTTGTGGTGAAACGGTACTTTTTACGGGCTATCTGGGCCTTCGGGTATTGAGGGTAACCCTCAGGATTCTTCCAATACACCTGAAAATTAGAAACGAAATTTTTTAGAGGTTACGTTATAAAGATTATTTTTCAGGCTTCAGGGTATTGACTACCTGTTCATAACTTCTTTTTATGTAGGACTCGGGCAAATTTGAATATTTGACTGTAAGGTCGCCAACTTTCTTTGAAAGAAAGCCGAATATTCGCATTTTCAATTTATTCCGTAATGGAGACGAGGCAAACAAAAATTGACAGTGACAGTTGAAATTGGTGTAGCTGCTGCCTTGGCTTTTGTGTTTTTTTTTTTTTTTTTATTTATGACAATATAATAAAAGCAATTTACAATGACATTAAATCTAAGCTTAAACTAAATAAACTACAACTTAAAACTAAATTAAATCTAAATAAGGCCCCCGTGGCATAGTGCCCAAAAGGCTGGCAGCGTTGCCTCGCTGAATAGCGATGCTGATTCTTTGTGTTTTTAGTTTTTAGTCTGAGGTTGTGTTACAAAATTAAACAATCTGGCTATTATAATGCCTAAACAACGTCTCGTCTCTTGTTGTGCCATGAACAATGTTAATTAGACTACAAAATATCTTGCACAATTATTTTATTGTAGAATATTGAATTAATTTATTCATAACATTTTTTTACAGTAGTAACATTAGAAACGTTTCTTTCCATGCTTTTCGTCTCAAAGCCAGCTTGCCTTTCAATTACAAATAAACTAATTAGGAGTAACAGTTGCAAGAAATCATTCCATTTGCATTAAACTATTTAATTGAAAAACAATAGTGTAACAAATGGTAGGTTTATGAAATAAATAGATGAATGTTCATTTTACTTTTGCCACATCATGCGCCTACAAATCAAAATGCCACTGTCATAAATCAAACAAACTAATTTTTAAATTAACAAAATCGTCTGAAAAAAAAAGATATTTCGTAATGATAACGCCCGTAAACATTCACAGCTCGTGTTTCTACTAAAAATCCACAAATTTAAAAATTTCGGAATTTTTAATTGCTCAAAAACTTTCTCCACCATAGACAATTGACGTAAATCAGCTGTCCCATATCAGTCGTTGTAGGTGGCAGCACCGCGTCACGTGAATTTTCATGGCGCTGAAGCAGGGCTAGTCCCGACGTCTTGTGATTTCACCAAATTATAGCTGTTTGTAATATTTACTGTAAAACAGCGTTAATTTAAAAGTTCTAGGTGAGTACAGTATTATAATTGGGCTTTATTAGTGCGCGTTGTGTGGCTAAAAACGTTTTGCGCGGGACTTGAATGTGTCAAAATAGTGACGGGTGTAGTATGGGGTGGTTTGGGGTGAATTTGTCGATCGTAATAGTGGCGCCTGGACGTCTGGGTGCCCGCGGGCGCCGGACGGTCGAGCCTGATATCGATTCCCGGCCCCACCGAGTCACACCGCGCAAAGCACCACTCGGTCCCACACATTCGCAAGACACAACACGTCTCGAAATTCTGTACGAAATCGATTTTTTCGTCAAAGCTTATATTTATGTTTTGTGCCATGAAGTTCTCTGCGCATTTGCCTAGGTTCTGGCCTGATGTGGTGTTCTAAGGAGTTTTAATTGCAACTCAAGGTCAGTCCTTAATAGTTTACTATGCAGTGTCGAATATTAGCCACACGAACATCTATTTAGTGTATGGTCTTGTGGGGCAAAAGTGATTAAGTAAGCCAGAAATTGTGATGGAAGGCTTTTATTTTATTCCGCCTATTAAGTCAGTCATTATTGACCTGGCAACAAGACAGCAAACAAAAAATATATTTAACCAATTTTTTTTCTAATTAGCATATTATTTATCAATTTTGTCCAGTTTGTCTTTATTTTCACCAATCACTTGAAGTGCTCATTGATGGTCCAATAGCCACAATATCTGCAACAACACCATAAAATCAATTTGCAATTTTTTCCCCCAAGCAAGTCACATGCTTGCTTCAATTTCATGACTGACTGTGTAATCTCGTGGAAAACTTATTTTTTTGTTGTGATTTTCTTTCACTGCCCTAAAGAGTTTGGGGATCCAAATTGGGATTGCGATCAAATAGTGAAATTCACAAAATGTCATTTGACAGCTTTGGACACTTAACCAGGGAATAGTGATTGTGTATTATAAATCGGCATATGTTTTTCTAGATGATGTTCAGTCAGCATATTTTCATCATTAAATAGGGGTGTATTTTTAACAACATTAGGTACATGGCTATAGTACAGTAACAGTACAGTACTCGGGTGGATATTGGAAATGTATGGAAATCAGAAGTTATTTAGAAAAACATGTACAGTACAATGACCCTGTACCTATTTAAAATGCAATTTTTAATGTCTTCTAATGCTTTAATTTTGACCTATTCATGATTTCAGGAAACACAAAAAGGCCATAGAGTTTAATTATTCAATATTATTAAATCATTAGCTCTTCAAAAAAGATTTTGTCAGTATTATTCAAAGCTATTCTAATTGGATTCTAGTTGGTACAAAAACTAAATGATGATGCGTGAATCATAAATAGGTCAAGTTTGTATGGGAAATCACTCAATTTTTTAAGTTACTGTCATGAAACTTGGTGAGAGTATGTTTCGAGAGAAATAAATGAACACGTATTTGACCGTTTTTGAAAATTTCTACCCTAAAGGTGTGAAAACAGGGGTGGAAGTTTGTTTGAGGAAAACTTTATTTTTAAAGTTACGATCATAAAACTTAGATATGAGATAGGGAGGGATTTTGTGAGATACTCACGGGACAGAAAGTTCTACCACGGGAGCGAAGCCGCAGGCAAAAGCTAGTAAAATATAAGTTTAAAAAAATACCTTCCCGTTCGCAGTGAAGATGTCGGAGTACTGGGTGATCAGCGCCCCAGGCGACAAGACCTGCCAGCAGACATGGGACACGCTTAACAACGCCACAAAGTCGGGCAACCTCAGCGTCAACTACAAATTCCCCATCCCCGATCTCAAAGTGAGTTGACATGTTATTAAAGGTGGTGGGGCCTTGTGCAAGGTCCGTCCAGATTGCTACCACTATCTTACGCGCTAATCCTGCCGCTAAGCAGCAGTGCTTGCAACGTTGTGTTCCGGTGTGGAGAGTAAGACAGCCTGTGGAATTACGGGCACAAGAGGCATTTCATCTTAGCCCTTTAGGCTATCAACCCATCTGCTAACAATAGGAACACAACAAAGTTTGATATGAGTGTAGATGTGTGCTGTATGTGTGTGTGTGTATCTCCTCCCCCTCTAAAAAATTGCAACAAAAATGTAGGGCAAAGACACTATTTTTATTTTTTTTTACTACTTTTAGATACTAATTCTGTTCCCGTCTGTCTACTGTGTGTATATATTTGTTTTTTTTTTTTACATTTGAATTAACGGTCAAAATATTCCACGTTTTTTAATAGTTCAAAAGCAGAAGTGAAAAGTAGTAATGTAATAATGCTAATTACTATTATTTGTTATGTTTCTAACTACACTGGGCCTGGGTGGGAAGCCCATTCTTAGAGGAGGCCTACAGTGCCCAGCAGTGGGACGTATAAAAAAAAAAGACTGGTGATGATGTTTTAAATGCTACATCACACCATTATTGTCAGTGATGTCTTAGTTTTATTAGTTAAAATGAGTGTGAGTAAGCCTTCAGGAGTATTTGGTGTCTTATTTTCCCATCATTTGCCCACAGGTGGGGACATTGGATCAGTTGGTGGGCTTGTCTGATGACCTGGGCAAACTGGACACTTTTGTGGAGGCAGTCACGAGAAAAGTAGCCCAGTATCTAGGAGAGGTAACAATATAATTCTTACAGTTTATAAGGTAAATTGACAACATTTCATATTTTTGAGACTATAATTTGATTAATTGTCTGTATTCTACTTTGAAAGAGGAGCAAATCTACGGTTTCAAATTTTCATTGGGATCTGTAATTAATTTATTATTAATTTATTAAAAGGTACTTATTCCAAAAGGAAGTAACTCCGAAACTACGCTGGGATGGATCAATTGTCTTTGTCTTGTCACGATCAAAAAAACAAAACCAAGATGTTAAATTTATCTGACATTGTCAAACCTGCGTGTGATTGTTGCTTATTTTTTTTTCGTGAAAAAGGCAAATGTATTACACCTATTCATGCGTAGTTTTGGTAGAATTGGTAATTTTATTTTATTCTCTTGTATTTAAAAAAAGTAAGTAATATTAAATTTTTATAAGCATAGTGGTGTGTTCAGGAGGCAACGCCCTTTCGATACCTATATTAATTTCCAGGTGTGAAAAATATGAAATGTTGTCAATTGCCACTAACTATAGGTCTAGTCTAACTATATATCTGGGCTCTACTATCACCAACGTTGGAGGCTGTGAGGATGAAATTCGAAGACGTTGCGCCGTGACTCGATCGTCGGTGGAGAAGCTCACAAAGATTTGGAAGGACCGCAGAATAACCAGAAACACAAAAGTTCGAATAATGAGATGCCTAGTCTTTCCAATCTTCTTATATGGAGCTGAGACGTGGACGCTGAGGATGCAGGACCGTCGCAAGATTGACGCGTTAGAAATGTGGTGCTGGAGACGCCTGCTCAGAATCCCGTGGACCGCGCACCGTACCAACGTTTCGATCCTGAAAGAACTGGACATCCGGTCGACTGTATCTGATCGTCGACTGTACAAATACGAATCCTCAAGTTCTTCGGACACATCACCCGCAAAGAGGACTCCATGGAGCGACTGGTAGTGCAAGGGAAAGTGGACGGCAAAACATCTCGCGGGCGCTCCGACACGGTGGACAGACCTCATAACATCTGTGACGCACTCCAGCATAAACGATTGCTCTCACTCTGCCAAACATCGAGCTGCATGGCGACGCATCGCGAGGACAGCGGTGGCGCAGATACCGGCTGAAACATGACCACGACCACTCTGCCAAGAGTACGACTGAGAAGAAGAATAGGTCTAGTACAACTCACAGTGCGACTGGTATTGTATCTCGCGCGTGAACAATTGCTCGTCTTTTTCTGTCACCCAGAATGCAGCGGGACGGGTAATATAATCTCGCGCGACAAGCAAAGTCGCGGTCAGTCGTGCTAGCGCCCTGCTGGCTACCCTAGAAAATTACTGGTTACTGGCCACCAATTTAGTACATAATTTTGCCTTTTCATTTAAAATATTCTGATTAAACATTTTACCTTCACTGTGAGCCCCTTTCACGCTGAAAGATATCATTTGTTTTCGTCCATATTTATGTACTAATAACAATTACTTTGCTCACCCGCGACCACTGGTGTTGTGGTTTTTAGTTCATAATAACATCGTTATAATTTTTTTTTAAGTAAAAAAAAACTTGCCCAAAGTACTTATTTCAAATGCCGTATTCAGTCTGCAATTAACTTAATAAGTTACTTAATCATATACTTATTATTATCATTTATTATTACAGTTAGTTAATCGTATTTTTTTTTCTAATGCAAAAATAAAGCAATATTTAAAATTAAATCTAAATTATTATGTTTTATTCGGCAGGTTCTTGAAGATCAGCGCGATAAACTGCACGAGAACCTGATGGCAAACAACAGTAAGTCACTTTTTTTTAATTTTGCGGTTTTTTTTTTCATGTGGCACTAAACATTTTATTTGTTTTTGTAAGTCAAAGGAGAATATGCGAATTGGATATCGGTGGCTACTGATGAAATTAGTGTCGTATGAAATCCATGATATTAAGGAATACTTTTTTAAGGTCACTTTCACCAACTAATTAAATATTAAAATTATCACCGGTTGCTCATAGACCAAGTTCCATACAAATTTGCCCATTCTCCTTTTATTGTAAAAAAGATTTAAATAATATTTAAGGTATTAAAATAACAATTACGGTACTTTGTTTGGTGCCATTTTAAATCGTTTTAAACGAGATGAAAATAATGAGGATTAGAATTTTAGAAGAATAAATAAATTTTTAAAGAGAGAAAAAATTTGCATGTAAAATTTTAGAGTTAAATTATGGCATGATTTGGGCTAGACAGGAAATAGGCTGTTGAGAGAGAAAAGTTGCCAGCATGTAAAACTAATTCATAGACAAGAATGAAATGATGTAGAGATAAAAGAAATAAAAGCACAAGAGTAGTGCGAAAAATTTTAGCATGCGTCGCTGGATCTTGGATGGTTATATTTTATTTATACTTCCTATTTAATTTTGTTATTTAAGTTACCAACTTGTGTATATTTTGCATGTATCTTTTTTTGAACACTGACTTTAAATAAAAAAAAAAAACCTAATAAGTACAATGAGTCGGTGTTTTTGATGACTATCATTTAATTTTCTTATTTAATTTTATTTGCAATACAAAACTTGCACTGTATATAAGAATGTATGTTCAGTCATAATTATTTTATTACATAACATTCTTGCTTTCACATCTCATAACACTGAACTAACGAACTTTTTAAATATTTTGATATTTCACTATTATTACTAATGTGTTTTTTTAAATAATCAATGAATCTTTGCAGTAAACTTAAATTAATATAAAAAATGGTCACTGGCAATGTTGCTGCGTGCCACAGACGTGAAAATCAGTGGCTATTTTGTTCAATATATGGCTACGTTAAAAAGAAGTTTGTCAAAGATTCGTTGATTCGAAATCACTTTTTTAAAATGGCTACGAATGTTGAGTGGACAGTGTTTGTAATGTACGAATGTTATTTTTTTATAATTTAGAAAAGAGGTCGTTTACTTGCGACTATTTCGACCTCTTGCACATTTTAAATGCATCATCATCACCGTTTGAAATGAATTGTTAATAGATAGATGTTTCGAATAAATTGTTGCTTAGGGCACCGTTGCACTAATCGTATGGAAGCAAGAATTCTGAGCATCTAGTGTCATTTTTTACACAAGAAAACTTCTCGATAGCGTTTGCGTTGTCTCAGTAGGTCTAGCACAATTCACAGTGCGACTTCTATCTCGCGCAAGAACAACTGCCCGTCCTTTTCTGCTATTCAGAAAACAACGGGACGGGTAATATAATCTCGCGCGACAAAGTCGCGGCCAGTCGTGCTAGCCCTACAGTTACAGGCAAATCGGCAGTCTAGCAGCACGTATTGGCAACGTACTATTCTCACATTTGACACGTTAACGCGATCGAAACGTTGGTTGCGATGTAAAATTTTCACTGGGGGCTCTGTAAATGTCAAAGGCTTGTGGTGTTTGTTTACGTGAGAACATGGGATCATGATAAACTTGTGCAGTGAATAAAGTGTAATAAAATTCGGTGAGTGTTTATGTTTAACTACGTTACATTCTTATTAAGTTTTTAAGTACTGAAATTTGAACGAGAGCATTTCTGCGGATACCATTCTGCTTTATATAAAGTCATCAATTTGTAGTTTTCGTATTTTGATTATGTTAAATTTTTATTTGAGAAGGGCAAGATATTTTTCTTATTTAACGCTTCTTTTCTAAGGTATATGTAAATATGTTTCGAGAGTTCGTTTTGAAGCATTTTCTAATATGTATTTCGTTGTAGATGATTGCGAATTAGTATTTGGAATTGCATTTCAGTGTCTGAAAAGTGGAAAAAGTTTTTTGGCAGTGAGTAAATACTTGGTAGTGTATGTAAGCTTTGAAGTTTACGCGCTTTCAGAGCTTTAAAGGGATGTATCGTGTACGACATATAATTTATAGTATTAATGCCAGATGTAAGTAAATGTAACAACGCGTATATGTACTTTTATATGTATGTGGTAGTGTTAGGTCGTGGGTGTATGTTGTGGTATAATTACACTGTAAGTAAATGTAATTTGACATCTAGAGATCGTCGCGTTGAAGATGTTTATTTGGTTTGCATGTTCGTGGCTTTTTGGCACTTGTATGTTTTCTTTTTTTTTAATGAAGTTCGAAACCGACGACGTTTTGTTTCATTTTAAATACACGAGTGATATCGTCAATGAAATAGGTTATACAGGCCGTTATTTTGACAGGAAGTCAATGAGTAACATACAGTAATAGTTTCATATAAGGTCGAGAATACAGATTTAAAATTATTGCTTAGTAAATGTTTTATTTTAGTACTTTCCAGCTTTGTGAAGTGATGTCCTTAATTTTAGGTCGTCTTTAAACGTTGTGATCCGTAAAAAATTTACAATTATTGTCAAATTTGATGTTAAGTGTATAAATTAGTGATTGGGCTTAATGAAAATGTGTAAGCGTCACGGAATAAACTTAACAAGTCAATGCTTAAGTTTCTTCCTCCAAGACTCCTAGGTTCTAAGTTAGACATTGTACTGCACATAATATGTTACGGTATACGATGTACTACTATGTCATAGCATAGATTTCGCAATCACTGCCTCACAAGACATTCATAGCTTAGCCATAAGCTTTTACATACATTACTATGCTTTGCGCTTCTTGATATTTTTTTTTTTTTTTTTAATATTTTCCAAAAACTTTATTTTACGTTCAGCTCCTTCCCTACTAAAATCCTATTTTTATTTTATTTTCAATAAAACAAGCTTAGGAACAAGAGTTGAAGAGCTTTACAGGGTTATGAAAGCGTTACAGCATCGTTAAAGAATGAATTATTCAAACAATATAACACTTTACGAGCCTACTATTAATAATGGAACTTACAAGGGGGATGCCTTTAGAGGGAGGAGTCAAATGACCGACGCGTAATGTACCAATGACCAGACACTTAAAGTAAGGTCACGTTGCTATTGATTCTTCTCATCTATACCTATAAAACAGTACCGTGACTAACTGATTGACAGACAACGCACAGCCTAAACCACTGGACCTAGAGACTTGAAATTTGGCAACATATGCCTTGAGTATCCTAGAGGTGCACTAAGGGATTTTTCGAAATTCCAACGGGATAGGGAACTAGCCTGTTTTGAAACATTTCACGGGGGCAAAGCCGCGGGGCATAGCTAGTATTTTCATGTTATTTGGACGACCGGATAGCCTAGTGGTTAGAGAGCCTGACTACGAAGCTTGAGGTCCCGGATTCGAACCCGGTCGGGACTAATATTTGTATGACGAAGAAATGTTTGCTCTCCGTCTTGGATGTTTCATATGTATTTAAATATGTTTATCCTGTGCTTAATATGGGACTAAGTCGCACTATATTTGTTTAATTTATTTTATGTTTCGAATGTTCCGAGAAGTCGATCATCGCATTACGTTCAAAGTGGCCTGGGTAGTTGAACTGTGATATATGAAAGATACATTCAAGTGCAATATAGTAAACCCTATGTTGCGGTCTACTATAATATTGAAGATAGTTGACGAAGTCCTGATTAACTATAGATTGAAATGTATTGGTATCAATTTAACTCCTACCTTTAAAGTGCGTCAGTTCCGATGCGTAAGACGCGGTTTAAGAGCATCCATCTTAAAGTACGCTTTTAGCAAATTTAAACGCACTTAACTAGACGGACTAGGTAGCCTTAAAAAGGATTACTTACTAACATTTTAAGGCTTGAATTGAATTAGTATGCTGTCCTTCTTCTTTTGTTAATTTTATAAAATGTGACGGCTAATTGACTGATTGACTGATCTAACTAGAGTTACTGAAAGAAAAGTTGATTTTGCAATAGATAATGGACTCAACTCATACTAGATTTACTAATTGATTAAATACTTAGTTTTAAAATATGAGTCCTTAAGAATTAAATACATAACCCGATTTAAAAACAGCGTGCTCCTGACTTTTTAAAACAGAAATTCAGCAGCAACAAGGGTCTACTCAGACTCTCTAGCAAAAGCTATAGTTGGCAATAGTTGTGTTGACATTCAAACAGCGCGATGTCTAATGTCAGATCGCGGAAACTTTGCCTGTTCGCCGAGACATCGCTCGCGTTGCGTTAGAGGAACAATGTTTCTACTGTAATATGGAAAGCTGAACCGACTAAGCAGTACCACCAACCAAATAGGCGCGTTCGAATCACAAAGTAGAAAGACACCCGAAATTTTATTGTCATAACAGCTGAACCAATTTTAAAGAAACTTAGCTGAGAACCGTCTCGATCAAACTAGGTTTCTAATTAAAAAAATCGCGTCCAAATCCGTTTTAGAGCTACTTTGCTACAGACGCGAACAGATACACACATCCAACTTGTAACACTCCTTTTTTGCGTCGAGGGTTGAACCCAGACAACCAATACTAACATACAGAGATGAATAAAACGGGAGTTTAAATCACGGAACCTTGAGTCGCTGTCTTAAGAAAGCTTACGTAGAAGGATGCTCTTGAACCGGCAAACTGTGACGCGTCAGGCATGGACCCTTACGGGGACCCGGGCGGGGGCTCGCCGCCGGGCACGCCCACGTCCCCCGTGTGCGACTCGGCGTACTCGGAGCAGCACTGCCACGAGCAGCCGTGCGCCGAGGAGCCGCACGGCTGCTGGCCCTGCGAGCATCGCGACCAGGCCTCGCTGGCCTCCAGCGGCCGCAGCTCGCCGCGCTGGGACGACGACGAGGACGAGGACCGCCACCACGGACACGTGCTCGCTCAAGGTCTAGGGCTGGGGAATAGTCCCTTGCCATTCGTGGAAACATCAGGATGTGCCCTTTGGAACGGTGTTGCCAGCCCGTGCGGCTTATATCGCGTTCGCAAATTTTAGATAGCAACAAAGGTTCCGAAGGGCTCGTCCTTACGCTGTATAATATGTCTGTCCCTTGGTTAGGCTTAGGGCATTTAGACGACCTGTTTGACGTTGCAATGAGGATTGAAAGATCGCTTTCGATTTCGATCCCTCCTCTTCGGTGCTGTCATCATCACTAGCCTTCCACGTCCCACTGCTGGGCACAGGCCTCCTCTCAGAATGTCAGGGCTTGGGCTATGATTCCCACACGGGCCCACACCATTGCTGCACCATTGCACCATTTTCGGTGCTGTAACTTAGGGCGTTCAGGGGATCTCCTCATACTTGAACACCGCCCATGAGAAACTTAAGCTACGCCCTAACCTACGCCAGTCACTGGCGCCCTTGGAATCCAATACTTGGTCCTGGTCTGGTCATTTCTGCACTCGCGTGGCTAGGCAAGGCTGTCACACCCCTAGTCCAGCACTACTTCTCTTGAAGATCCTTAGGGAGCTTTCAGATCACCGAGTTTAAGAAATTACTTGAACGCATAATCACTTCTAACGACTGGGATTCCTGGTATTTTCAGCGTTTTTTCAGGTCTTGTAGACACAAGTAGACTCTTTCTCTAAACTCCTCCGTGAGTCCCCTTCTAAATGTGTTTTATGCCCTCATGATCCTCGAAACTACAGCATTTCAGTGGCAGTTTGGGGACTCGCCAGTAATGTTTTTTACAAAGGGTGTTGCAGTTTTTCTCTTAAAAGTATCCAAAACGGAAAGCTTAAAGCTTTCTTTGACCGAAAATCCCAGAGATGTAGTAGAATATTAATGGTAATATGTTAACATGTGGGTATGTTTGTCCAAAACAGCTCAAAAACCGTAACTGTTAGGCTGGTACTGACAAAGGGACTATTTCCGCAGCATCAGCTGGCAATGTTTGAAACCTTCCTTATCCGGTAGGCCCCTTTGACCCTAGTAGGTTATCCCAAACGTTCTACGTACAGCGCTGCCTGCGTTTATTAAATAGTATTTTGTGAAGGCAGTGATTGCGTTAAGATAGTCACTTAGCATAGTTTTGCAGTGCCGGCTCCAGAGTTCCTTAGGGTAGAGCAGGGTTGTCTTTTGGCGACCTTTGAACAGAAAAGGGCATCGCATGTTTTGCCATTCCTCGCTCTACCCTAGGATATTATTCCCTAGGGCTGGCCCTGTAGGGTTTGATCCTAAAGCAGATGGCGCTGGCCGTATGTAATTGTATCAAGCGCCACCCTAAATTTGTAAAGCTGCACAAGTTTATCCGTGCCGTCGAGAGCGTCGCTTTTTTAACTGTAGATTGAATTTCGCCGTTTGAATTCTTAGTTACAACTGTTTGCCAGCGATACTTGTAACTTGGTGAAATAAGTTTACAGGTCTAGGTGGGTGTAACCAAAGAGAATATAATCACTTCGTTTTAAGAGAGGGAACTTCATACAACACTTTTTGAGGAGGTTTACAACCTTTCAGTGCCAACATTCGCGTAAAAACAACAATGCTACCAACATGAGATGATGAACTGTAATTTTTTTTTATTCTACTCTGTGATTCTACTAATTCTACTATTTAGGGATTGGCAAAGGTTAATAGTAATGTCCTGCATCATATCGATACTTTTTCTTTCATCGATATATCGATAATTTTAGGGATGTATGCAGTGGGGTTTGTGGATGAAATGTATAATAATAAAACAACAAAAGTCAAGAAAATGGTAAATAGAATGATTTATTGAGTATTCATCGTAATATGAATAATATTATTACGTTTACGTCATATTCCAGTAATAATGTTACTTTTTTAGTTACCATTTATTTCACACCAAAACAGCTCAATACAGACACTGAAAAGACCAAAGGCACTTCAAGAAAAAATTTCAAGATTTTATTCAGCATTATAAGGCAGCTGAATGCTCTTTTACGCATAATTTTTTTTTTGGTCTACCAGAGCCGTGTTTTATAAAGCTACAAATTACAATTACAAAGCACGGATAATTTATCGCCGACATTTCTCTCCTATAAACCGCAAATATCACATTCTATGGCCTTTACCCATGGTGAAAAGCACAAAAACACAAATTTAGAGTCACTGTCTTAAAAATATGAAATCGTCAAATATCGCGATAGAAAAATCACACCACACGTGAATAATAAAGTCCCAGTTTTCTTATAAACAAAACGGAGGAGCAATTGCTCTAACCGACGTTTTATTCGCAGGAGTCATACTCAGTCATACTTGGAAAACATAAACACAGGAAAACTTTCAAAATTTTCACAAATAAACATGAATACGTCACGGCAGATATTTTTTTACATTATGGTTGGGATGCCATGAAAAATAACAGAAATAGTACCACATTTTTGGTAGAATTTTTGCAAGTGCATCTGTTGATGCAGTGACCCTCTAAAAATAACATAAATGTTATCAAAATTTGCATACTTAATGTTTCTCTGCGTTCGCATCCCAAAATAAAATAATTAGCTCATAAAATTTCTACCAATATTACAATTAGTATTTATGTGGCATTAATTCGCACTCAATGCTGCCAACGGAAACAGATGTTATGTTATGTTGGTAGAGGAGGGTTGTAAATTTCATAGAAAAAAAAATTGTTCTAAGTTTCCAGAGACTGGGTGTAACGATTGATTTTGGAATACAATTTAACACAGACGTGTAAAGTACGTTTTAATATTAATAATAAAAGTTTAGGCTGACGCTATGACACTGGTTAGCCATAGGAGACGTCCATTAATCACGTGATATTTTTTAGCAACTTTTTAACATAACACCTCCCCCCAACCCTACCCAAAATCACGTGTATTTTTTCGGTACAAAGTAACTGAAAATAAATCTGAATATTGTCTTTAAAAACAGGTCTAAATGTAATTTAATTCAGAAAATAATACACGTGATAAATATCTCAATACACCCCCACTTGTGATATTTCGTGATGTTTCCAAACCTCACGTGATTAATGGGCGCTCCCATACCCGCAAAATGTACTTTAGCACGCTAGAGCTTATTGCAGATTTATCATTATTATATCTGTCTCGTTGACACACAGTAAATTGGAAAGGGACACGAAGTCTGTGACGAACCCTAGTATGTTAAGTTTGTTTGTTACCTCTCAATGTCGATGTCGCTTACAACTATACCTTACTATAACCGCTATTTACCTAAGTATCATAACTGTAGAGATAAAGTGAAGTTTTTATAAAAGTATAAAAAGTTCACAGCTAAAACGTGTATTTTCAGCTTTTGTTGTTTTTAAGTTTTTTTTATTATTATTTTTAGTTTGCATCGAGCGATGTTTAATTTTTAACACGATGTACGTACTTAGCCTTTTTAATTGCTGTACAATATAATAAGTATGTCATTTTAATATTTTGCACAAAAATGCGCATTTTTTGGTTAATACGAGAAATAAATGCACTTTACTCGACGACTCGTGGAAACTATTTTAAAAATTGCTTATTTATTTTTCCTGACCAATATAAAAGTATGTATACTTTAAATATTTTCGTATTCATATAAATACGTTTTATTTATTAACTGCTAACACAAGTTTCAAAAGTACTGGTTTCCGTTATTTTGTGTATTTTAATTTACTTTTATGAAATAATTTTATAATTAACGGTTTTTTACTTGTTTTAATTTTATTTTAGTTATTACCTGTTTTTTTTTAATAAAGATTGTTACATTTTATTATTTAATAATCAATAATAAGGTGACTTGACTATAACTTATTTTTTTTTAAATGCTTTATGTTATCTCTTTCCCAATATTATTCCAGAGTCAACTTACCTACAGGTAAATCCGATATAGAATAAGTATAATCAATTTTTATATAACCACCATTTATGTATATGAATATATATAAATTCCATGTAAAGCTTTGCATTGATTGTAGAAAGTTAATTGTGTATGAAAAAACGAGTATAATGTATGTTGTATGCATGCTGTAGTATTGGATCGAGATCTATTTTTTGTATGTGCGGTGTATGACGCATGAACTGTGTATTGCTAGTTTTAATTTGTGCCTCTTATTTTCAGTTTTTAACGCACATGTGAAAAAAATAAAAAATGAAATTTTGTACTTACGTACTTTTTACCTTGGGCCGTTTTTTGTCTTACATGTTGCATGCATTTTAATAAGAGAAAAGCCAGAGATAGAAATGTAGTCCAATAGATATTTAATAGTGTTTTCTAAGTAAATTTGTAGCAATAATAATAGCTTAGGATGCCATGAATCTATTTTAGCAGTGAGTTCTATTTTTTATTGTTTTAATTTCCAACGTTTATTAGATTATTAGTGTTTACTGAAACAGCAGTAACCTTTTCACAGTACAAATATCCTCATAGACCTTGCCACTTTCTTTAAGACAATTTAGTGAGAAATGGTCGTACATTCACTATGATTAGCACTAAACTATTTTCCCGTTACATCCATGCAACATATATGACCATTTTTAAATATCCAGCCCCTCAAATCAATGATAGGGAAATCATTAATCACATACCACTCCACTCACACATGTAGAGACTGTCCATACACCTTATTTACTGGTCTGCTCGAGTTTGCATAAATAGCCGCCACTCGGATACAGATGCCTCGCCGCAACGTCGGGGAGAGGCAACATGCCAGGGTGTTATTCTCTACGTTTACGGGTGTTACAGTGTAGAAATATCAAATTAATCGTCACTTAGTTACACTAGCGCTCGAGGCTGCATTGAACATTAATACAGCTGTACCTTTGTTGCAGCCGTATATGCAAACTATACACACTGGCATATTTAGCGTTATTTTTAAAATATTATTTTCTGGCATTTGTTTTTACGTGAGAGCTCGGAATAGTACCGTTTAGCGCGCAAGCAAACCGTTTAAAATAACATGAAAGCGACGAATATTATTTCATTTGACTTTGACATTTATTTCAGAACAGCCGTGTTTTGTTTGTATATGACTTATGGGCAGCGGTGATCATTTACCATCAGGTGCACTACTTGCTTGTTTGTGTTCCTTAAAAGCGTAGCAAAAGGAAAACGAGGATTTAAATTTACACACAAAAAAGACTGTCATATCAAGGACTCGCTCTGTAATGCTGGTTTTGTATTTGACAAGCCCTACCGCCTGATATGCCGGTGTGTGTATTTGACTGGCCATTCTGTACTGATAGCAGAGAGCGGTTTATAAAACGCTAACGCTCGTGACTGTTCGCAGGCGACTTGCCGACGTACCTCACCCGCTTCCAGTGGGACATGGCCAAGTATCCCATCAAGCAGAGCCTGCGCAACATCGCTGACATCATCAGCAAACAGGTGGGGACAATAGAAGTTTAACCCTTTCGAACAAAAAAAGATTTTTTGAAATCGGTCCAGCCGTCCTCGAGTAATCGGGGAACATATAACATTCCGACGAATTGAGAACCGAACGAATGGAGACCGATTTCGACGCCATTTTTAGGGTGCCGTACCTCAAAAGGAAAAAACGGAACCCTTATTCTGTCTGTCTGTCAAGACCCTTTTTCTCTGGAACGCGTGGAGGTAGGATGCTGAAATTAATATCAAATACTCAAACCTGCGGTGTCCCTTGAAGCTGTGAAAAAATCAAGCATCTAAGTCAACGCAATCAAATTCAAAAGATACAGTCAATTAAAAATCGTTTCCATACAAATTGCCGTTTTTTGAAAACCTGAAGGGTACTTTCAGTTGTCCTAGAAACTTTAAATTTGGTATGAAGGTAGCTCTTTTAGTACAACCACTCAGAAAAGTCTCAAAATCTTAAATTTATATGTCTGTCTGTAGATTTCAAGGACCAATATAAGTTGAACCCACACTGCGTACATTTTGCTTATGAGCAGGGCTCTGCTTACACTGGACTTCTTAAAACACTGGGAAAAAGAGTTAAAATCTTTCTACGGAACCCTCGTGCGCGAGTCCGACTCGCACTTGGCCGGTTTTTTTTTAAATCGAAAGCTAGTTTAATCGAGATGGTTCTTAGCTAAGTTTAATTAAAATCGGTTCACCCGTTTTTGAAATATTGAACTTTGAAATGACAATGTCAGGGGGTTTTCAACTTTTCTAAGTTGCTTAGGTTATTATGTGTATTCTTGTTTCAGTGAGTTTTTAAAGTAAATATAATAATCATTTTCTCATATTTTTCAACCCAAAAAATCTTCTTTTTTTTAGGTGGGACAGATTGACGCCGATCTGAAGGTGAAATCGGCTGCCTACAACGCACTTAAGGGCAACTTGCAGAATTTGGAGAAGAAACAGACGTAAGTGCCTAGGGAATGCCTCCAATATTACTTAGTTTATTTCATCACCGGATATCCTAGTGACTAGGCTCTAGTGGTTAGAGACCCTGACTATGAAACTTGAGGTCCCGGGTTCAATCCCCGGTCGTGGTAGATGTCTGTATGATGAATACGAATACATTGTCCCAAGATAGTTATTTATTACATCGGAAAGCGGCATTTTCATATTACTCCTATACAGGATGTTATAAAAAATACCCGTAAAGCCGAAAGGGGGTTAAATGGTCCATTATAAAGAGTCCGTTTAAAATATTTGAATCACTGTATGAAATACATAATAATAATAATAATAAAAAAATCGTACAATATACTTACGACTTCAAAAAAGGAGGAGGTTCTACGTTCCACTGTATGTATTTTTTTTTATGTATGTTCATCGATTACTCCGTCAATTGTAGACCGATTTTCAAAATTCTTTTTTTATTCGAAAGGGTATGCTCCTGAGGTGGTCCCATTGTCACCAAGTCATGATCTGATGATGGAATCCTAGGGAAATCGAGGGCAACCCTCAAATTTTATAGGCACGTATTATGTGTTTCATATATTTTCTAAGGCTATTCAAATATTTGCGTCTGGTAGTCATCATCTCATGATGATGAGCTGATGATGGAAGGTACAACTCCTTAGCGGTTAGGAGTTAAAGGATAATTCTGAAAATGTTAAATCAACGTAAAATTGTGAAATAAAAATCTTTTAACAAAAAAGTAAAACCGCCTGCAAAAAAAAAACCTGAGAAAAAAAACGTAAAATAGTCCTCTGAAATAATGATAAATAAATAAAATAAAATAGGCTTTAGTTTCTGTTGTCCGAAATAAACGCATTTTATTTTATTTTATTTATTTATCATTTTAGAGGATTATTTTACGTTTTTTTTCTAAAGTTTTTTTTTTGAAGGCGGTTTTACGGATTATTTTGTGCGAAATCGTACCCGTAATAATGTACTGTCGTGTATGGTCTAATTGCGCGTGTGTGTGTCCGCAGCGGCAGCCTGCTCACGCGCAACCTGACGGACCTCGTGAAGAAGGAGCACTTCATCCTGGACAGCGAGTACCTCGCCACGCTGCTCGTCATCGTACCCAAGTACGTACTTCTGTCTGTCTGCCTATCTAGTTATTTCCCCTCTACACGACAACTTTTTATCATAATCATCACCAGCCTTTTTACGTCCCACTGCTGGGCACAGGCCTCCTCTCAGAATGAGAGGGCTTGGGCTATTTTCCCACGCGGGCCCAGTGCGGATTGGGAACTTCACACACATCACTGAATTGCTTCGTAGGAGTGTGCAGGTTTCACCGAAAATTACAAATACAAATTACAAATTTAAGTAAATTAGAAATGTAATTCCGCACATAAATTCCGAAAAACTCGGAGGTGCGAGCCGGGGTTTGAACCCACCACCCCCCCTTGAGGCCATAGGTCACACCACTAGGCTATCACGGCTTCATCAGGCTATCAGCGGGCGTCATCCCTCATCCCTATTGTGCCCCTACCGACTTCAAAATAGGAGGACATTCTGAATTCGTCGAAGTGTTTGTTTTTAGGGTTCCGTACCTCAAAAGGAAAAAACGGAACCCTTATAGGATCACTTTGTTGTCCGTCTGTCTGTCTGTCTGTCTGTCTGTCAAGACTCTTTTTTTCTGAAACGCGTGGAGGTAGCATGCTGAAATTAATATCAAATACTCAAACCTGCGGTCCCTTGAAGCCGTGAGAAAATCAACCTTCTAAGTCAACGCAACCAAAAGTTACAGTCATTAAAAAAGCTATTTCCATACAAATTGCCGACATCCGAAAACCTACAGGGTACTTCCAGCTGTCCTAGAAACTTGAAATTTGGTATGAAGGTAGCTCTTATAGCACAACCACTCCGGAAAGTCTCAAAATCTTAAATTTTTATGTCTGTCTGTAGATTTCCCAGACCAATATAAGGTGACCCCACACTGCGTACATTTTGCACAGGAGCAGGGCTCTGCTAACACTTGACTTCTTAAAAGACTGGGGAAAAGCGTTAAAATCTTTCTACGGAACCCTCGTGCGCGAGTCCGACTCGCACTAGGCCGGTTTTTTTTTTTTAAACTGACGAATTGTAACTTGTATTACAGGTCGATGTTCAACGACTGGAACGCCAACTACGAGAAAATAACTGACATGATCGTTCCGCGCTCCTCGCAGCTCGTGCACCAGGACAATGACTACGGGTTGTTCACCGTCACGCTGTTCAAGAAGGTAATATATATACCATGGGACAATTTGACACCAATTGACCTAGTCCCAAACTAGGCAAAGCCTGTACTATGGGTACTGGACAACGGACAAACATACTTATATAGATAAATACATACTTATATACATATTAAACATCCAAGACCCGAGAACAAACATTCGTATTCATCATACAAACATCTGCCCCGACCGGGATTTGAACCCGGGACCTCAAGCTTCATAGACAGGGCCTCTAACCACTAGGTTATTCGGTCGTCACTTATAGACTTAACCGGTTAAAACCGGTTTAACTAAGCTGTTAAAAACGGTTTTTAGGGCTCCGTACCTTGAAAGGAAAAACGGAACCCTTATAGGATCAATTTGTTGTCCGTCCGTCTGTCTGTCTATCAAGACCCTTTTTCTCTGGAATGTGTGGAGGTAGCATGCTGAAATTAATATCAAATACTCAAGCCTGCGGTCCCTTGAAGCTGTGAAAAAATCAACCTTCTAAGTCAACGCAATCAAAAGTTACAGTCATTGTCATTAGAAAGGTTGTTTCCATACAAATTGCCGTAATGTGAAAACCTAAAGGGTACTTCCAGTTGTCCTAGAAACTTGAAATTTGGTATGAAGGTAGCTCTTAGCACAACCACTCAGAAAAATCTATAATTAAATATAAATATAATTATTATATAATTAATATAACCAAGAGGACTGCCAGTGTCTATAAGATGTCGCGTTCCTTTGAAATAATAAGCCTGCTGTAGCTAGTTTTATTACGAAGGGGTCTCTGTACTATTACTGTAAATTCGTTTTTCTTTCAGTTCATAGATGGCGCTGTTGTGTTAGCCAGAGGTCTAAGTGTCATACAAAATTAATGGAACAGAGACCTCTCCATAGTGAAACTAGCTACAGCAGGCTCATTATTTTACAGGATTCATCATTGGCAGTCCTCTTGGTTTTATGATCCTTGATAATAAATATAAAATAAAAATAGATTAAACATACAATGACAATGCAAAGAAAAATCCGTTAAGCAGCTGGACTTGAACCAGCAACCTCGGTAATCCGTACCACGCTCCACCAATTAAGCTATACTTAACGTTGGTGTACCTAACGAATTTTTCAATGCCTTGTGTCATATTTTTATTTGGAAGATCTCTCCTCAGCGCCATCTATGAGTAGCTTAATCAAGCGGCTCACCCACTACGGAACTTCTACAGTTACGCATTAGTAGCATGAGATGGAGCTATTTTTTAAAAATAGATTAGTTATTTTTAAAAGAAGGCAACCCTAACGTAGTCAGAAGAGATAAGAGATACACGATAGAAAGAGAGGCAACTTGTAGGTGAATATAACTGTAGGCAATTAGCGCTGTGAGACCTGAATTACACTTTATTGTGTCGTAGCAAGAGTCGCTATTTATGTGAATGATTTTGCGGAGTCTGTCTTCTGTACATACCTGTACTATTATGTGCCTGTTCTGTGTTATTGGCCCAATGGGGCGTTTTATTATTATTATTATTTTATACGATCACCACTGCCCATAGACACCCGCAACCCTGGAGGGTTTGCAAATGCGTTGCCAACCTAGAGAGCTAAGATGAAATGCCTCTTGTGCCCGTAATTACACCGGCTGTCTTACTCTCCACACCGGAACACAACAGTGCAAGCACTGCTGCACCAGTAAGATGGTGGTAGCGATCCGGACTGACCTCGCACAAGGTCCTACGACCCGCAAAATTCGTATTATCACTACAGCCAGACGCCTATTGGTGGCGTCGTAGGCACGTCGGCTCAAGACGCTTTTAAGCTTCCTTGGCGTTGAAAAGGTCAATTTTTTAGGGTTCCGTACCTTAATAGGAAAAAACGGAACCCTTATAGGATCACTTTGCTGTCCGTCTGTCTGTCTGTCTGTCAAGACCCTTTTTCTCTGGAACGCGTGGAGGTAGCATGCTGAAATTAATATCAAATACTCAAGCCTGCGGTCCCTTGAAGCTGTGAAAAAAATCAACTTTCTAAGTCAACGCAATCAAAAGATACAGTAATTAAAAAGGCTATTTCCGTACAAATTTTTGATTAAAAACTAAAAAACAATTACTTTGCTCTTTGCTTTGCTTTAATTGTTTTTTAGTTCATAAATATGGACCTCCGCAAAGTAACGCCTGATTCAATAAATTTTTGATTTCCAAAAACTTAAAGGGTACTTCCAGATGTCCTAGAAACTTGAAATTTGGTATGAAGGTAGCTCTTGTAGCACAACCACTCCGAAAAGTCTCAAAATCTTAATTTTTTATGTCTGTTTGTAGATTTCGCAGACCAATCAAGTTCACCCCACACTGCGTATATTTTGCTTAAGAGCAGGGCTCTGCTAACACTGGACTTCTTAAAACACTGGGGAAAAGCCTTAAAATCTTTTTACGGAACCCGGATCCCGACTCGCCCTTGGCCGGTTTTTTTTTAACAGTTAACTTGTTGGTTGCAGGTCGCGGACGAGTTCAAGCTGCACGCGCGCGAGCGCAAGTTCATCGTGCGCGAGTTCAGCTACAACGAGAGCGACCTCGCCGCCGGCAAGAACGAGATCACCAAGCTCGTCACCGACAAGAAGAAACAGTTCGTGAGTCATCATCATCACCATCACCGTCGACATTTATTTGGGTCGATTACTGGCTACTGAAAGTTGAACTAGGAAAAAGGCGGCCATTTTGAAAAATCTTAGTATCGTCATTCATCATTACCAGCCTTTTTACCCGACTGCGGAACGCAAAGGAGGGTAATGTATTTATTAGCCTATGTATGTATGTTTGTATGTATGATCCTTTGTGGCACTCTAGAGACCGAACGTGTGGGCCGATTTTAATGATTCTTATTTAACTCCCATTGTAGGGCACAAGCCTCCTCTCGGAATGAGAGGGCTTGGGCTATAGTTCCCACGCGGGCTCAATGCGGATTGGGAACTTCACACACATCATATTGAATTGCTTCGAAGGAGTGTGCCGGTTTCCTCGCGACGTTTTTCCTTCACCGAAAAGCTCATGTTACAAATATAATTCCTCACATAAATTGCGAGCCGGGGTTTGAACCCACGACCCTCTGCTTGAGAGGCCATAGGTCAAACCACTGGGCTATCACGGCTTTTTCCTAGTAAGGTCAATATCCCGTTGTTATAGTCGTCCCACGATAACTCTGCATAAGATATTAATTGGCAACCCAGAAAAATCACGCTGTGGTAATACTTTTTTCATGTTACTCAGACATTTCTTTAATTAAAAATAATAATGATAGTAGCAACTGAAAGTTGCTGTTTTTTTTTTAATATGCCTCTGTCCATTGAAGGACAATTTTACGAGTGTCTAGTAGGTTTTGCCGTTGTACGGTTAAAAAGAAATCTAGAAATCGAAATATGAGAGGTATTTCAATGGTGGATGGTGAATGAACGATGACCTGTTTAATGTTTAATCTAATCAGAAGTTCAAAACGTGTTGTTTGACTATAAATCAGTGTTGCCATAAACAAACTTTAGATTTCTACTGTTGTCAGTTCGTTGCAGAGTTATCGTGGGACTACTATGTCTAACGAAAATGTTTTCTCTTTGTCCAGGGTCCTCTGGTCCGATGGTTGAAAGTCAACTTCTCCGAATGTTTCTGCGCCTGGATACACGTCAAAGCCTTGCGCGTGTTCGTCGAGTCCGTGCTAAGGTAGGTCACACACGACGTCAGATTTTAATAACATAATATCAAGGATACCAAAAATTTTAACCTTATGTTATGTCATTATGTCCGTTTCAGATTCGTCATTATGTCTGTTTCAGACTTATGTCGTTATGTCCGTTTCACACTTGCCATTATGTCTGCTTCAGACTTATGTCATTATGTCCGATTAAGACTTGTCGTTATGTCCGATTAAGACGTATGCCATTATGTCCGATTAAGACTTGTGCCATTACATCCGTTTCAATCTTTTTTTATTATTATTCAATGCAATTACAAAGATACATATTAATGTGTGGATAGCGAGCGGTTTATCTGTCACTGTTGTCGCACACTTACCACGCACTAAGACCACTATTAATTAGCATTACAATGTTACATAAGGGATGTAACTAATTCTAAGAACTTATGTCATTATGTCCGTGTCAGACTTACGTCATTACGTCCGTGTCAGACTCATGTGATGACGTCCGTGCCACACTAGTCATGACGTCCGTTCCACGCCAGTGCTGCCGGTTGCAGGTACGGGCTGCCGGTGAATTTCCAGGCGGTGGTGCTGGCGCCGGCGCGCAAGAGCATGAAGAAGCTGCGCGACGCGCTGCAGCAGCTGTACGCGCACCTCGACCACTCGGCGCAGGCGCACGGCAGCAGCGCCGCCGACGTGAGCACCGAGGGGCTTTGTCGTATAAGGGGCTG
The DNA here is from genome assembly GCA_963691665.1 of Clepsis dumicolana. Lineage (NCBI taxonomy): Eukaryota > Metazoa > Arthropoda > Insecta > Lepidoptera > Tortricidae > Clepsis > Clepsis dumicolana. Next base: position 1,174,411 of record OY829527.1, read on the forward strand.
ACGAGCAAAAGGCACTAAATGCTAAAACCGGCCAAGTGCGAGTCGGAGTCGCGCACTGAGGGTTCCGTACAAAAATTTGGCCCGCTTTTTCCCAATGTTTTAAGTGTCCAGTGTTAGCAGAGCCCTGCTCCTAAGCAAAATGTACGCAGTGTGGGGTCATTTTATATTGGTCTACGATATATAAAATATTATGTTTATGTCTGTATACAGACAGACATAAAAAAATTAGATTTTGACTTTTCTGAGTGGTTGTGCTATACGAACTACCTTTATATCTAATTTCAAGTTTCTGGGACAACTGAAAGGCCTTTTTGGGTTTTCAGGGTACGGCAATTTTTGGAAACAACCTTTTTAATGACTGTATCTTTTGATTGTGTTGCCTTAGAAGTTTAATTTTTTCACAGCTACAAAGGGACTGCAGGCTTGAGTATTTAATATTAATTTCAACGTGCTACCTCCACGCATTCCAAAAAAAAGGGTCTTGACAGACAAACGGACAACAAAGTGAGCCTATAAGGGTTCCGTTTTTCCTTTTGAGGTGCGGAACCCTTAAAATATTTTAAGGAAAATCAACCAGGTTCAAAGAGGAATAAGGTTGATTATAGACTTTAATTTGTGAAAGTAGTTAGTTAGTGACTTTTGCTTGTCAACCGACGAAATAAACGAGAAGCTCTGTGAGCTGTAGACCTGGCGACCTCATTTTTGAACATTTTGCGTTTTTTTTTTCATTAAAAAAACTGATTGACACAAAAATCCTAAATACCAGATCACAAAATTTCACAAACAACTTCGCACGTGAAAAATTGTACCTACCTCTATTGTCGCCTAGACGACTCTGATTACTGAAATAGTATCGTTAGGTATTATTATAATATGTACCTACCTATTAAGTACGCGTTTAAAAAATGCTTTTTTTTTTCAGAATGCTGAGCTAGCGGGCCTGGGCTTCGGCTCGGCGGAGTATTTCCCCTACGTTTGCTACAAGGTCAACGTCGATATGATCGAAAAGGCCTAAACTGCAGGTAAAGTGGATCTTCGCCATTTTATATTGCAGTGTTTTTAGTTATATTTTTTATAAACTCACTGAAACATGAATACACGGAAAAAAAACCAGAAAAATGCCAACCCCGGGAATCGAACCCGGATCCTCGACACTCCGGGTCGTGTGCCTTTCCCCTACACCACGGCTGGACATAGAGGAAAGGCTGAATTTTTTCCATGTATTCAAATCTTAGCTTGTTTTTATCACTTTTTGCAGTGACTAGCGCCATCTATGCGATTACTTCGTAAACCGAAAACAACGCACCCTTTCGAAACTTATTAGTTATTTTTAGTTGTTCAGTATTTTCAGATTTTACTTAGTGGTTGTGCTATAAGAGCTACCTTTATACCAAATTTCAAGTTTCTAGGTCAACTGGAAGTATCCTTTAGGTTTTCACTGTACGGCAATTTGTTCGGAACCAACCTTTTTACACAACTGCCCAAAGAAAAAGACTGTTGTTAATGATTGTATCTTTTGATTGCATTGACTTAGAAGTTTAATTTTTTCACAGCTTCAAGGGACTGCAGGCTTGAGTATTTGATATTAATTTCAGTAAGCTAACGCCACGCGTTCCAGAGAAAAAGAGACTGACAGACAGACAGACGCTTTTCCTTTTGAGGTGTGGAACCCTAAAGATTAAGTATGTGAATTATTTGTAATAAAGTTTTTATCCGCAGGGGCCGCGTGTACGCGTCGCCTCGCCTTGCGCCCGCAAGCAATAGTTGCAATCTGTTACAAAATGTACAATAAATTATATTTTATCTAGCATATTTATCTATCCGACAAATTATTTACCTACCCTGTAACAATAAAATCAGTTGCGAAGTATTTTATGTGTACAGTTTTATTTTCAGGTTGATTGTGTTATTAATGTTAAGGTTTTTGAATTTGAATTTGGAGGCTTGCTCTGTGCTTGTCAAACGCAACAGTTATGTTCAGTATTACAGTTCTGTTGCGATCAACGTTAGAGTAGTTACATATTGTATCCATCCCTTTCAGACGCTGTATAATAAATGTTCACTAATATTTATATTGGAGTTAATGAAATGGAAGAAATTTATGTAAATAAGAACATTCCTCATCAACTTGTGTAGTACATAATAAAATAAAAAATATTATTCAAGTTACTGTTTGCGTGTGTTTTAATCATTCCCCTCACCTCATGGTCAAAAACTCATTGCACATTACCTATATGCTCACCATTTAAAAAAAAGATTGTGTCTATATGTGTCACAGGCCGTTTTCATGAGGGGAAACAGTCTGTTTTAAGGTAGCCTACCTAGGGTTTTGTGAAGGAAACAAATTACAAGTTTAATACATTTATTTCTACAAAATCGGTAGGCTAAATTGACAATTAAAATAGAGAATCTCAGGGGATTGAGTTCGAAGACACTTTTGAAGATACTGGGTTCGATTACACGCTAATGTGGCCTACACTTCCCTCGGGTGTCTGGATCCTCCGGCGACGGCGAAGATAGGGCGCAGGCGTCGTAGAGCAACCAGGAGTGACCAGGGGGCTCGTGTGATGACGTGGTGTTGAGATGGTGTGAAGGGGACCGTAGCGTGCCAACGGCTAGCCTCTGAGTAGGCTGCGAGAGGTCGGCAGGGGTCCGTTAGGAACCAGTAGTGGGTGGAGAGATTTCCCACGGGTAGCGTAGTTGCCCTGTAAATAAGCTGGTGTGAGCCAAACGTCCATGGTATGCTCGCACTGCCATATTCCGCCTTCCAGTCCGACCATTCCCGAGGGAGTGGGAACCAGATTGGCAGTGCATGGCAATACGGAGGGTCATACGGATTTACAATTTAGCTAGAGTCAGAGAGTAAGCTTTTACAGGTTTTTAGTGAGAGTGGATAACAGATTTAAACAAAGTGACCGTTGGAACTTTAAATTCCAACCGTTCTAGGAAGACGTTAGGTTTTAAAATAAGCGCTACGTCTATAACCGTAGAGCAGTAAAATAGGGAAAGATTAAATTATAATTAACTGTCCGGAGCGCTATTAAGGTACAGTACTGCTTCGGACAGAGTAACAGAGTGGAAACCCTATAGAATTAAATAAATTACAATAAAAGACACAAGTAGTGTAACACAATGATAAAGTACAGAAACGATCAGTATTCTTACCAAGTTCTGGGCTGGCTGGTTCCACTCAGGAGTTGTAGAGAAATGTGGGGTCTCCCAGCCGTACAAGCGGTTTTATGGTTGAGTGGGACCGGATACGGACAACCAAAAGATTTTGAATTGGGCGACGCCCATGGGCGTGTCCGTGCTTCTCATTTTGAATACCAACGTATTGTTTCTGTGTAGTGTGTAATGTAGTTTTTTATGTGTTTTATGTTGGCTAAGTGCAAGTAGCGGTTGTTAATTAATTTATTTAAAACCGATGCAATTTTAATTCTATTTAAATTAATATTATTCGCCTAAGTGCGGAAAAGCGCCATCTAGCGGATTATGGCGGAACTTTTTAATGTCCAATAGCTTGCGTATTGTGACATATGTGAACCCGTAAGTAAATTAAACAAAACTTTGTATTTTTATTAATGGTACCGTATGGTGGAAGATTGGGAGGCCTATATGCCCACACTATACAGACCAATGACAGACTACATTAAAATGTTATTAAAATGTATTTGATGTAATGAAATCAGGAACATATGAGTGCTTGTGCTATAAGAGCTACCTTCATACCAAATTTCAAGTTTCTGGGACAACTGGAAGTACGGCAATTTGTACAGAACAACCGTTTTAATAACTATCTTGATTGCATCGACTTAGAAGTTAGATTTTTTCACAGCTTCAAGGAACTGCAGGCTTGAGTATTTGATATTAATTTCAGCATCCACGAGTTCCAGAGAAAAAGGGTCTTGACAGACAACAAAGTGATCCTTTAAGGGTTCCGTTTTTTCCTTTTGAGGTATGGAAAACAATAAATTTTTGAAGAAAATGTGAGTTACGACATCGAAAAAACTTAATTTATTTGGGAAAATCCCTTACGCCCTAGAACTGAATATTCTCTTATTGTTGTAACTACCAAAACATATTCATGTGTCGTAAAGTCATTTTTCTTTCTAGGTAAGTGGAGTAAGTTTTATTAAAATGTATGAAAAAAAAAATTCCATACAAAATTTTATTAATTTCAAGGTTTGAATCGAATTTATTGGATAGTAAGAGTTTTATTTTATCTATTGCTTATTATAAAATTATTAGGAAGAGAAAGAAGCAGTACTTATAGAACTTTGCATCTAAACTTCATCTAAGCTTAGGCTGTGGTAAAGTATGAACAATAAGTCTGGTTCATAATTTTAAAATTTGAATTTTTAAAGTCAGTAAAAGTATAGGTAAGCAAATGAAAATCAAGCAACTTTGCATGACGTACAAACTTTCTGCTTTCAGCTACACGGAATAGCACTACAGTAGGTAGCCCGATTCTCTGGCCGTTCGAGATAAGTTTATATCAAAGATTCCTTAGAAAGGATATTTTCATTCCATCCTCCGACAGAAATGCGTCTCAAACGGCCCGAGATGCGAGGTTAATCAAAATCACAATCAATACAATGAAATGCTAACTTAAGTATGTTGTCTTCTCTGACAAGTCGGGTACTTACGACAAAATGTCCCTTACATTTTGAAATTTCCAGTTGATTTATTTTTTACCAAGTGCTATCTTGCAATCTGTTCTGAAGTATCTTATGTGCTATTTAGTTGATGACCTCTTTGAACAAAAAACTGAGTGATGGGAATTCGGGAAATACCGAGAAAAAAGGGCACTCGCTAAAGTACATTAAAACTTCCCAGTGTTTTACATACAAATATATTAGAAAACCATAACTAAACCTTAATTACAATACTGATGGGTTCACTACTCCTTCCATTCGTCATCTTCTGTGGTGTTTTCCGTCTCTGATATGTTCGATGCCGTAGAATCGGCCTCGTCCAATCTCTTGAAAAGCGAAGTCAATAATTTCTTGTTCAAATGATCAGTTTGGGTTATCTCTCTCATGGGCTGCTGTTGAATCTGTTCTGTATTCTTCACAGTATTATTATCTGGCTCCGGCATGATGCTAACGAGTAATTTCAGGAAGTAAATTAATAAAAACAAAAGAACTTGCGAACTATGTATGACTGGAATCAATTAATCATATGAATAAGTGGAAAACGTAGTTGATGTCAACTTTCGTAAAGAACAATCGCTATTTTCGACTTCTTAATTTAATCGGATAAAATGCCACTAATCGCAACATTACGTTCCATTACACGTAGTTAAATACTTTTTGACATTTGCTATTCTTCAATAAATTATGAACTTATCGCAATAAAATTAAAACAAACTCATCATAGTAAATTCAGATACATTTTATGGACACGAATAAAAAAGTTATTAGAAACAACACTTATTTGTTATTGTAATGTTCTAAAGTTAAAATGTATTTTATAAGTCGCGTTCATAAGGGCGTTATTTTTTTTCGCTGGCCATCATCGAACGACGTTTCCAGCCAGCGACATTATCGGTCGGCTGGTGTACTTGACCAAAAAAACTAATAAAAGTGAGTAAAATATTATTGAAACCACACATTTCTTGTAAAAATAAACCATTTGTATCATCCGTGCTATGTTACAGTGCAAATAATCCGCAAAAGTTATTACAATGTCGGCAGAACAAAGTGTCAAAATCTTACATAACTGTACCTAACCTGCATTTTTATCATCAAATTTTGTTTCCAGAGCCGCAAAAATGCTGGGTCGTTTCGCGCCTGGTATCGCCCAGGTGACCGCGGTGGTCAGTCACCAGCAGAACAGGAATATGGCTACTCTGAAGGCCATTTCCATGCGTCTGAAGTCTGTCAAGAACATTCAGAAGATCACCAAATCCATGAAGATGGTGTCAGCTGCCAAGTAAGATATTTACAATGTTGTATGAACTCTTTGCATGACAAAAGGCTGTATGTGAGGAGTGTCCCTGAAATATTTTATTTTTATTTTGGAAAAGTTTTAGACTGCCAGTGTTACTTATTACCTACCTAACTAAAAATGTAATCCCTGAATTCAAAGGGATGTTTTTAATTTTTTCTTGTTTGCTCCATAAATATGGATCATGTTTTGAGTGTGTACAGATTAGAATCTAATTTCTAATTCATTAAAATTGTCATGAACATTGCTATCAGTACTTCGGATCCTTATTAGGCATTTTTATATGAGGACCATAAGTATAGCAAAAATGTCAAGTGCCGCTGCCATACATGTGAAACTAAAGTTAACACAGATACTGTAATGGGGTGATTGAGGACCTCATTCAGATAATTTTTAGACAAACTTGTATGGTAGTATTTTTATTTTAATCTCCAAGATTAGTGCTTATTAAAATAGAAGAGACTTGAATGCAGTGTTATTTTTACTTCTGGCAACCAAGAGTAAATCTCCATATTGAAGTCTATATGGGTTTTGCCACATTTTTTTAAAATTTATTATTTAAATTTAAGAAGTACCTAACTAAGCAACCAAAGTGGTCACAATGACCTACAAGCTCTTATGTCTATAACAATAGAGTGTTGCTTAGATCATTGTGGCCACTTGACTGTACTTTGGCTATTAGGGCAATCAGCTTTAAAAAATAATAATTCAAAAACGAAAACAACCACATTTCTTCTGACAGCCACAGATAAACCAACTCAGATTGTATTAATTGTCTACCACTCGTAGTTTCTGAAACACGGTATTTATTTAAATAAATAAATAAACAAATAAGTATCATGGGACAATTTGACACCAATTGACCTAGTCCCAAACTAGGCAAAGCCTGTACTATGGGTACCAGACAACGGATAAACATACTTATATAGATAAATACATACTTATATACATATTAAACACCCAAGACCTGAGAACAAACATTCATATTCATCATACAAACATCTGCCACAACCGGGATTTGAACCTGGGACCTCAAGCTTCATAGTCAACCACTAGGCTATTCGGCCGTCAAGTCTTAAGTCTTCAACTTGAATTTTTTGTTCAAATTGGCCTCTTTGGGGTTACATAAATAAATAAATAAATATCATGGGACAATTTGACATCAATTGACCTAGTCCCAAACTAGGCAAAGCCTGTACTATTGGTACTAGACAATGAATAAACATACTTATATACATATTAAACATCCAAGACCCGAGAACAAACATTTTACATAGATTTTAGCCATACTGTTCATTGTCTCGTCACAACGGTGTATAGAACTGGCTGGGCTTTCCACACCAGGCACAATCCCAGGCCTAGAATATTTTCATAATATCTGCAGATATAAATGGGTATAAATGGGACTGGGCTGGTCATGTTTGCCGTATGCATCCGGAACGATGGGCCCAAATCGCCATCCATTGGGTTCCGCCGGATGGATGTAGATGCAGAGGCCGACCGAGGAGATGGCGAGACGATTTCGACGCATATAAAACGGGTTGGAAGGAACTTGCCGTTGATAGAGACGAGTGGCGAGGGGAGTGGGAGGCCTTTGCTCAGCAGTGGGATACATTACCAGGCTAATAAAAAAATTAAAAAAAAATCTTCAGATAGGTAAACACGTTGCAGGCCGCATTAATATAAGCAACGGGCCATGCATGCAATGTACTGTTTCATCTTTCTGTATGTGTCGAATGTATGTGAATAAATGTTTCTCTCTCTCTCTCTCTCTCTCTCATTGGACATCCCTGGCCTAGAACAAGAATTTGTTTGTTTCAGGTACTCCCGCGCGGAGCGCGAGCTGAGGGCTGCTCGCCCGTATGGCGTGGGAGCTACTGAGTTCTATGACAGGGCCGAGGTGAGTGTTCTCCATGCGTTTAGGTCCTTATTTTTCCAGTATTAAACTCTAGATGGACTTTATTTTGGATCCCTTTTATTTACAGGTAACTCCTCCGGAGGATGACACCAAACAGCTCTACATTGCCATGACCTCTGACAGAGGTGAGTTTACACAAATTATTTTTTTTAACCCCCGACGAAAAAGAGGGGTGTTATAAGTTTGACCTGTGTATCTGTCTGTGGCGTCATAGCTCCCAAACGGATGGACCGATTTCAATGCGGTTTGTTTTAATCGAAAGCTAGTTTAATCGAGATGGTTCTTAGCTAAGTTTCATTAAAATCGGTTCACCCGTTTTCGAAATATTGAACTTTGAAATGACAATGTCGGGGATTTTTCAAGTTCTCTAAGTTGGTTAGGTTATTAACCAGGGATGTTGTGGATACAGATATTTTGACATCCGCGGAAGCGGATATAAAGCTAAAATGTCACGTTTCATGTTAAAAATGGCATCTTTTTTTAACTCATTCATAACCGGGAATCGAACCCGGTCAAAATCTCTGTAAGTAAGCAATGTTGCAAATTTTGCAAGTTGTTATTGTCGATGATTATGTATGAGAGTTATAAAAAATGAATGCCACCATACCTGTTCTCTATAATCTCCTTGTACTGTTTTGTGGTTTTCAATAAAGAATATTTGTATTGTATTGTATATTAAATCTGAAATTGACGCCATGCTTCCTAAGAACAGATTTCCCCATCTCTTATAGTTTCTAACTTCACCCTACTGACCCATTTGGATTGATCAGCAAGAAACATATATTTATTAGTAACTAATTCGACACATGCACATACAATTAAAAAGAAAACAATAATCAACAATAACCAGACAAGCAAACACTATTAACTAACAAAGACAACTAAATAACTAACGATTAAAAATATGTCAGTCAACCAGCCTATTCCACCTTCACTCCTCAGGTCTCTGCGGCGCGGTCCACACCGGAGTCGCCAAAGTGATCCGTCTGCGGCTCGCGGAGCCCGGCGCCGAGAACATCAAAGTGATCTGCGTGGGGGACAAGTCCCGCGCCATCCTGAGCCGGCTGTTCAGCAAGCACATCATCTCCGTTGCTAACGAGGTGGGCTAATAATAATAGCTAGGTCTAGCACACCTCACATTGCGACTTCTGTCTCGCGCGAGAACAACTGCCCGTCGCGTCCTTTTCTGTCACTCAGATTGCAACGGGACGGGTAATATAATCTCGCGCGACAAAGTCGCGGCCAGTCGTGCTAGCCCTACAGGTCGTGATAGCCTAGTGGTTTGACCTAATGGCTTCTCAAGCAGAGGGTCGTGAGTTCGTAATTTGCGTGAAGTTCCCAATCCGCACTGGGCCCGCGTGGGTTTTTTTTTTTAATCTTATATTTTGTTGAGGCTTTGGTACACCTGGTGTGACCATGTCAGCCTCATCGGGAGACTCTAGGTGTTAAAAGTTTACGGAGCATTGCCTCCAGTGCTAGATTCCCTAGCAATGAAGGAGCTCTCTACAAATTTGTAATTTGGACAGCGTCTCCAGACAAAGGGTTGGCCAACACAACATCAATGCCTCCATTACTCAGGTCCAGGCACCCCAGGACCTGAGTAATGGAGGCATTAAGGTCCTGCATTACGCAGGTATAAATAAATAAATATCATGGGACAATTGACACCAATTGACCTAGTCCCAAACTAAGCAAAGCCTGTACTATGGGTACTAGACCATGGACAATTATACTTAGATAGATAAATACATACTTATATACATATAAAACATCCAAGACCAGAGAACATACGTTCATATTCATCATACAAACATCTGCCCCGACTGGGGATCGAACCCGGGACCTCAAGCTTCATAGTCAGGGTCTAACCCACCCATTCGTCGTATTATAACCCAAACTCTCTGAGAGGAGGCCTGTGACCAGCAGCGGGACATAATAAAGACTGGTGATGATGAATATGAACCCCACAAAGTATCGCCTGATTATTTTTTTTTCTAATGTCCTCCAGATCGGCCGCAAGCCGCCGACGTTCCTCGACGCGGCGAAGCTCGCCTCCGGCGTCCTCGAGTCCGGCTACGAGTTCAACTCCGGCAAGATCATCTACAACAAGTTCAAGTCCGTCGTGTCGTACCAGCAGGCCAACCTGCCGCTGTTCAGCCGGCAGGCTGTTGAGGTAAGTAAAAATAAAAATTGCCTAACATGGTAACTTAAACTTTTTTTTTTTTATTACTACTATCATCATTATTTATTATTAAAGAAATGTCTGAATGTGAAGCGTGATTTTTCTCTCAATTTCCAGTCGGCCCCAAAGCTGGCCACCTACGATTCCCTCGACTCCGACGTGCTGCAGTCCTACACAGAGTTCTCTCTGGCCTCACTGCTGTTCTACGCTCTGAAGGAAGGCGCCTGCTCCGAGCAATCTTCCCGCATGACAGCCATGGACAACGCCTCCAAGAACGCCGGAGAGATGATTGACAAGCTGACCCTCACTTTCAACAGGACCCGTCAAGCCGTCATCACCAGGGAGCTGATCGAGATCATCTCCGGTGCTGCTGCTCTTGATTAAGCGCGCAAGTGACAGCGGATTTCAGCTCACAACTTTGCCACTTTGCCCGTACCATCGATTGAGTAACTTTTATTACTGATAGGCAGTGTTGCCACTACCGGTAGAAGTTTTTAAGTGTAAGAACTTTGCCCTGAGAAGTGAGACGGTTAGTTTTAGAACCTTGCAGAACAATAAGTTCCCTAAGAGTCCCTATTAAGTCCTTACAAGGAGTAAGACGATCGGGTTTCTTACTTATATTATGTATTCTCACAGGGAATTTGATTCAGCAAAGGTTTAAAAATAACCAGAAATCCGTTGTTGCATTTTAACATTGTTTATTTATATTAACTGCCGTTTAAAAGTAATCATAATGAAATCAATAGAGAAATGTGCGTATATTGCTGACATTTTCTAGCAGGTGTTCAATTTTGTTTTTAAAAACTTACACGCATCCACTGTCACTGGCTTAAACACCTTTTTATTAATATTTTTGAACACTTGTGGGATAAGTGTAGTGTAGGTCGGTCATTGGAATACGTTCTGTCTGTGGTGGTTTACGAAATAAAGTATCGTTTAGAATATGCTTTCGTTTTATTTTTAATTGTGGGTAAAGACTGCTTCATTAGAGATGGCAAAAATTGACAACATTTCGTATTTTTCACACTTGGAAATTAATATAGGTATCGAAAGAGCTTTGCCTCCTGAACACACCACTATATTTATAAAAAAATAATATTACTTATTTTTTTAAATACAAGAGAATAAAATAAAATTGCCAATTCTACCAAAACTACGCAAGAATGGGTGTAATACTTTTGCCTTTTTCACGAAAAAAAAATAAGCAACCATCACACGTAGCTTTGACAATGTCAGATAAATTTAACTTGAATTTAACATCTTGGTTTTGTTTTTTGATCGTGACAAGACAAAGACAATTGATCCATCCTAGCGTAGTTTCGGAGTTACGACCTTTTGGAATAAGTGCCTTTTAATAAATTAATTACAAATCCTAATGAAAATTTAAAAGCGTAGGCTTGCTCCTCTTTCAAAGTAGAATACAGACAATTAAACAAATTATAGTCTCAAAAATATGAAATGTTGTCAATTGATGAAGTGAGTGAAAGAATAGAATCTGTGATTTACAGCTGGACCGTGTTTTATAAAGCTACACGGAAGCCTCATCCTATCACCTTTCGTTAGAAAGAGACTTCCGCTTGTAAATTGTAACTTGTAGCTTCATAAAATTGGGGCTAAAAATATTAATTTGCATAAAAGCAAACGGATATAGTAAGGGGGTACTCGGGGTAAATGAAAACCAGAACAGATTTCCGCTGTTTTATAAAAAACTGCAATTGCACAGCGTCAAAAACATTACATAGAGTTACAACTTGATATATTATTTTAATTTCTATACGTCATACGGGACCAAATGAGCATTTACTTTCAAACGGACCAACAAGATTGTAGCCAAAAATTTCCAAATTTATCACTATGTTTGTCTGTCTATGGCATCGCAGCTCGCCAACGGATCGACAGATTCAGACGCGGATTTTATAAAACATTAATCGCGATGTATTATCAGTCTCTTTAAAATTGGTCCATGCGTTTTTGTGATACGGGACTTTGATGGTAAAATGCCGGGTTTTTTTTAAACTTTACAGTACCTAGGTTTCAAAGTTAAATGCGCCTTGAATTTGTTCAGGCCGTAGTCCCCTACAAGTGACTGACTTCCCTCCAGGCGTATTTAAGATTGACATGAACTACAATAAGTTGTACTTACGAGGATATCAGTGAAAAATATAATATTTTGGCGAGAAAAAGAAATTTTTTAGGTTACAATCGTGCGTTACTCGAGTGTAAACAAAGTATACCAGATAAAATTGTTTGCGGTCCCACTAATACCGTAACTAAGTCCTAATTCTATCGTATTCACTCTAAACCATGGTTCCCAACCCGGGGGGCGCGCCTCCCTCAGGGGGTGGAGACCGTACACCATTCAAAATCAACACACAGGGGTGAAAGATTGAGGAGGGCAGTATGTTAAGAGGTTGGGGCCTATATTTAAAGTTTAAATTTAAAACACAATGTTTTAACTATAAAATACACAAATAAAACAAAGAATTAAACTACAACAATACCTAGGCATGATTACATTTAAACTAAATCCGTAAGTAAAAAGTAGAAAATATTATCTTTGCAACCGACACATTATTTTAACCTAATTTTGGTAATGTCAACAAATCTGTATGAAATATTTCCCTACTTTCTACTTCTTAACGGACTTTTCTAAACTCTTTAACTCATTGCATTTTGCTTGATATTAATACATTAAAAAATAATAAAATCAAAGGGCAGTTCGTCATAAGGTTAGTAACGAGACCATTGTAAAATAAGTATATACAAGAAATAATAATCAGTTTGTCAGAAACATATGAATCATAGCTTTTCTTTCATTTTGATCTCGCATCTTCAGTCAGATTCGTAACTACAGGAATTCTTCTATGATTTTCCCATTCACTGCTATGGCGACATGACACTATAGTAGAATCAAATAGAAATGCCAAAACATTAAAACAAATTTTATTACCATACAATGTTTATTCTTTAAAAGTTCGCCACTACGAAGTAATAAAGGAAAATTGGTCTGTTTACATTTTTACCCCGTTCAAAAAAGGAGGAGGTTCTGTTCCATTGTATGAATTTTTTCCATTCTATTTGATTCCACTATAATATTAAGCAGTATTCCAAGGTGTCAACGGTATCACCGACGCGGCGTAAGGTTTTCGGGCGGGAATCAAACCCAGCGGTCGGATATAACATATTTTTATATAACTAATTATAAACAATACCATAACATAATTTGTAGCGTCTGCCCGCGACCGCTTGCATCACGATGCGATGTTATACCTGTCAACAAAACGATTAAATATTTGAACTTGTGGCATTTACAGGTTGGGCACAATAAATAAATATCATGGGACAATTTACACCAACTGATCTAGGCTCGAACTAGGCAAAGCCTGTACTATGGGTACTAGACAACGGATAAACATACTTATATAGATACCCAAGACCCGAGAACCACCATTCGTATTCATCATACAAACATCTGCACTGCACCGACCGGGGATCGAACCCGGGTTCTCAAGCTTAATAGTCAGTCTCTAACCACTGGGCTATAATAATAAAATGGATTTGAGTGCGAGTACCGTACCGGCGACTCCTGCGCGCGCGGCAGCGGCAGCGCGGGCGGCGTGCGCCACACGGCGGACGACGTGCGCTTGAGGTCGCGGCGCTCGAGCGCGGGGAAGATGGCGCGCAGGTCGGGGCAGTGCACGCGCACCGAGAACAGGCGGTCCACCAGCGCGGGCGCCAGGCGCTGCTGCAGCCGCAGCTGCCGCGACCGCGCCTGCGGGGACATAAGGGTGGGGCTGAGATACATACATTTACATTTACTTATTTACTCAACATTAAAATTACATTATATAAATGCATGTCAGGACATAAGATTTTTTGTTGATTTCGTCAAAAAATCATAAACGAACAAAAATAATAAGCTTAAATACAATATCAATAATAATTCCATTCGATTTGATCGTAATTTTTATTACACTTGTTTCTAAAGAGTGTAAAAAAATCTCTTTATTTTCTAATGATACAGTGAGTCATCTTTGTATAATTCATCTGTGGTTATGTATGTGTGTGTGTGTATGGTTGTGTATTGTAACTTGTTTTCAGAAAAAATGACTCATTCTTCTTGACAATCGTAGTCTTTCCGAAAGCGCTGGTAGACTCAAAAAAAAAGACACGTAAAAGAGCATTCAAGCGCCTATTAGCTGAACCAAATTTTGAATTTGAATTTGATCAATAATAGGGACGATGCCTCATGGTCAAATCAGCAACTTTTTTTGAAAAGTCAAAACGATTTGAACTGATCCGTTAGTATGAAGTTTGTATCTACTGAATTGCAGAACCATGACATTATAATTTTCAGTACTCAAACTGCTTCCTTTTAGTAATTTTTGTTAAATTAATAACCGTTTTAATGGCAGTTTTAAGTGAGGCATCGATTTTGTATGATTATTTTCGGAAGTTTGATAAGCGAAACTGTGAAATGGTTTTATTTTGACACCAGTCAACAACCTTATTACCTAGATAACCGGTCACGAACAAAAATGAAGTAACAAGATTAGCACGAATCGATTGACATAAGAATCATTAAAATCGGCTTACGCGTTCGGTCTCTAGAGTGCCACAAAGGAACAAACATACATACATAGGCTGTTAAACACATTACCCTCCTCTGTGTTTCGCAATCGGGTAAAAATATGGCAGGCACCGTTCTAGGGTCACTTTGCTATCGCCTATTTTTAACCCCCGACGAAAAAGAGGGCATCATAGCTCCCAAGCGGATTGACCGATTTAGATGCGGTTTTTTTTTAATCGAAAGCTAGTGTAATCGAGATGGTTCCTAGCTAAGTTTCATTATAATCGGTTCACCCGTTTTTGAAATATTGAACTTTGCAATGATAATGTCCCCCGAGAAATTTCAAATTTTGTAAGTTGGTTAGGTTATGATCCTTAAGACTCGGGTTAGCCCTTTAGGATGGAAAAAAAAGACCACTGACCTTGGACGCGCACCAGGGGGGCGTGGGCACCCCGGGGCCCTCGTCGTCCTCGTCAGAGTTGAGGTACTGGAATCCGTCGCACATGTGCGCGGGCGCCGCGACCGGCGCGGGCTTGCCGCACGGCGTGCCCGCGGCCTTCAGGGGCGTGTGCACTGGAACACCAAGCAGGGATTTCATCATCATCATTGTTACAATGCTAAACTCCGGCAGCTGACAAACTAGTTCTCTCAAATTACGCTAGATGGCGTTTTTATTGATAACGATAAATCTGAACAGTAGCGTGGACGAAAGACGGATGTCGCTAGAAAAACCTTCATTTGATAAATTTGAATAATTTAATAATTAAATCAAATGAGGGTCCTATAACTTTAATTAAAATCATTGTTGCTGTGATGCTGTGTCAATAATTAAATAATTGATGCTGTGTCATAGAACTCAGTCTTGCGTCGCGTCTTATCTGGGCGTGAGCTTATTTTATGGATTAGAGGGGATTTATCGTCCTTAAAAGTCGCGTAATTTGAGAGAACTAGTTTGTCAGCTGCCGGAGTTTTGCATTGTAACATCATATCAGCCAGAAAATGTCCCCTGCTGGACATAAGCCTTCACCGAGGATCTCTACTACGCCATCATCATATCAAATCAGGGACACAGGACTCTCAGTATTTACACCCATGCTGCAGAGGTTGGAGCACGACTTGTCGAATCCTGCGTAACGTTACGGTTATCGTATCGAGATCGAGAAACCTCATACTAAATTTTAGTGCCAAATATGCTCACGGGCGGGCGCTGTTCCAAACAACATACCTCGATAACGTTTACTATTCGATTTTACGTCACGCAGGATCCGAATATTCATACTCGGGCCTCTGAGCATGCAGAGCATGCATACAGAGCTGGAGGTCGTACCGCAGGATCGTTTCAAATGGAGGATCCAATCTCAACTACGATCAGCTATTTGTAGTGACTTAAATATTATTTAAGGGCTATAGCGAGTCAAAAATCGAGTGAGGTCTACCTGTCAATTTTCAGTAGCTCTGGAGAATGATAGGTAAACCTCACTGGCACGATCTCAGCGGATTGATTAATCGCGATACCTTTCATTGAGTAAATTTTACTTGCAACATTTGATGCATTTTCCGGAACAGGTGAAAACAAAACAAAATCTTGCAAAAGCAATGACTCACTCTTGTCAGCCTCCACCCGCTGCTTCATCTTCTGTTTCTCGAGGTACTCCTTCTGTCTCTTTTCTATCTCTTTGGCCATCAGTGCTGCTTCCTTTTTCATTCTGAAATTAAATACAAAATAAATTTGTCTGTGGCTTCACTGTTAGGGTAAAGTCTGTGTCTGTGTAGTGTATGCTTATGGCTCAGAATACAGAACGAACCAGAGCCCGCGAGCGCGCCTGAAAGTGAGGCAACTAAAACTACTCTTAAATAGAACAGTTTGGCGTAGTCATCTCCGAGCACGCAGCGTGTCGTGACGTGTTGTACGAATGACAATACTAATACCGACGACCGAATAGCCTAGTGGTTAGAGACCCTGACTATGAAGCTTGAGGTCCCGGGTTCGATCCCTGGTCGGGGCAGATGTTTGTATGTTGAATATGAATGTTTGTTCTCAGATCTTGGATGTTTAATATGCATAATAAGTATGAATTTATCTATATAAGTATGTTTATCCATGTACAGGTTTTTGCATAGTTTGGGACTAGGTCAATTGGTGTCAATTGTCCCATGATATTTATTTATTTATTTTATTAATCCCTTCTCATGACGTTCTTACATACAGAAATGCCGTTGGGCTTATAAAAACAGAAATGATTAAATTTCAAGTATAAACGGGTAGAGAAATCAATAAAAAATGGTCTCACTTTGCGGCGTGCGATTATGACTGAAAGCGGCTTCTGGTGTATTCTGTATTCTGAGGCTTATGGTGTGATTTATGTTGGAGTTTGGTGTCTGCAGGACGCTCCACCAGTTAAAGCACTTGTCTATAGAGCCGTGTGTAGTCAGCAGCAATAGTTGCTGAGCAACCGCCGCGTTCACAATGATCTAAGCACGGCTCTATTGTTATAGACATAAGAGCTTGTGCAGATCACCGTGAGCGCTGCGGTTGCTTAGCAACTATTGTTACTGACATAAGAGCTTGTGCAGATCACTGTGAGCGCATCGGTTGCCTAGCAACTGTTGCTGCCGGGTGTACTCACGCCTCGCTGTCCTCGAGCTGCTTCCTGCGCGCGAGGTCGGCGCGCCGCTGCTCGTCGGCGAGGCGCGCGTGTCTCGCCGCCTCCTCCGCTCGCCTCCGCTCCTCGGTCTCCGCTACTTTACGCGCCAGCTCTTGCTTTTTCTGTCACCAAAAAAAAAAAAACCGTTGAAAGCCAATGACGCTCAAAGGTAAGCGTCCACATGTCGGTATCGTACGCAACGGACGCATCGCACGCAACGAAAATGTATGCAATGTGCGATGCGTACGATGCGGACAGATGAACGCACTTATATGAGTTTCTATACAAAGTATACAACGATCCGTTGCGTGCGATGCGTCCGTTGCGTACGATATTGACATGTGGACGCTTACCTTAAAGGCTACGGCTACGACGCCACCAACGCCTATTGGCGTCCGGCTGCAGTGCAAATGCGACCTACGAACGTATGCTTCGGTTTGTCCGCGTTGACGTCATGCCAACTTGGCATGTGGATGTTAATTTTTGTATGCGTCGTTGGCGTTCAAAGGGTTAAACTACATAAATAAAAAAAAACCGGACAAGTGCGAGTCAGACTCGCGCACGAGGGTTCCGTAGAAAAATTTTCACGCTTTTCCCCAGTGTTTTAAGAAATCCAGTGTTAGCAGAGCCTTGCTCCTAAGCAAAATGTACGCAGTGTGGGGTCAACTTATATTGGTCTGAGAAATCTACACAGACATAAAAATTTTAGATTTTGAGACTTTTCTGAGTGGTTGTGCTATAAGAGCTACCTTCATACGAAATTTCATGTTTCTAGAACAACTGGAAGTACCCTTTAGGTTTTCGGATTTCGGCAATTTGTATGGAAATTGCGTTTTTAATGACTATCTTTTGATTGCGTTGACTTAGAAGGCTAATTTTTTCACAGCTTCCCTCTGGAATGTTTGAGTTTTTGCCGCAGGTTTGAGTATTTGATATTAATTTCAGTATGCTACCTCCACGCGTTCCATAGAAAAAGGTTCCAGACAGATAGATAGACGGACAACAAAGTGATGCTATAAGGGTTCCGTTTTTTCCGTTCCGTACGGAATCCTAAAAACGCCTGAAGTTAACGAAGGCTGGCCTATACAACCGTTTGAAGTCCAATGATAGATTAAAACAAAAAATCATAAAAGCATTTTATCATAAAATATCATACTTAAATTAAGCCTCGAGCTCTCACCTTTTCAACTTCCTTCATTCGTTCAATTTTTCCTTGATCTGCTTGTAATTGCTTCTCCATCCTGTATATATATATAACATTTCAAATTAGTCCGTCACTTAACATTCAGTGACCTTCCAAAATGAGGGCTGCAGCGAGTCATAAATCCACTAGGATCGCTAGACCAGTAGCTTGTCTCTCATTGGTGGAGAATGACAGAGACACATCACTCGATCCTAGCAGATTTTTGACTCGCGAAAGCCCTCATTCAATGGCGAGTGTGAAGTTGCTAGTTGCGCATAGTAGTTCGCGACTAAGATCGTTTAGTTTAGGTCGCCGCGCATAAACGAACTAGTTCGCTCTTCCAGTTCGTCAGCTCCCAACTCGAATCAATACAATACAATACAATACAAGGGTCAATCAACTTTTCTTTGCCACTCGTTGCGATGGAGATGTCCCCTGGGTAACACAATAAAAATATGTTATTCTAAGACCCCACTTACCGGAAAGTCAGAAGTTGCATGCTTAGGAGATGAAGCATGAAGGAATTTGCATATAACCAAGGAAGATAGTATACGGCCCATCAAAGCCCATACTTCGAATCGTTCCCCGCAGTTATCTTAAAATTCAGGCAATTTCTAGATGGCTGTTGTGTTCCGATGTGGAGAGTAAGACAGCCGGTGTAATTACGGGCACAAGAGGCATTTCATCTTAGCCCTCTAGGTTGGCAACGCATCTGCAAACCCTCCGGAGTTGCGGGTGTCTATGGGCAGTGGTGATCACTTACCATCAGGTGACCCACTTGCTCGCTTGCCTTCCTCGTTGTATAAAAAAAAAAAAAATGGCGCCAAGGTCGTAGCCAGCGGGTCAAATAATAACAAAACAGCGGTTCTAATGTGTCACTCAAGCAAGGTAGATGGCGCTGAATGTAAATAAGAACGATTCAAAGTACTTATGGGCTTTGTCAATCCGTTTACTTCCCATGATCCTTGATATAACTGTCGAAACTCCTAATGTTTGATGAAGTGGTGCCTTAGAAAATATTATTTTAGACGAGTCACAGGGGACAACTCCGTGACAACGAGTGGCAAAGAAAAGTTGAATGACCCACAAATATTCTTTATTAAAAACCACAAAACAGTACAAGGAGATTACAGAAAAACAGGTAAACCAGAGGAAGGCAAATCGTCCGCCCGTTTGTTACGCGACAGAAAGCTATTATGGATTGCTGTACTTTTACCTACGATTTTAATACTTATAGAAAAAACCTCTGAATGAATATTCATAGAATGCATGAAATTATTTTGAATAATACCTATTATGGCTTTATTTTTCACGCAACAAAGGAGCGTGGCGCCACTGCCGCGCGAAAGTTGCGATAGGTTTCGTTCGGTCACGAACTATTGAGAGGTGAATGACGGAACTAGTTCGTAGTTCATCTGTGGGAGCTGCTCTTACGACCTAGTTCATTCGGGAACTACACAAGACTTTGAAGTTCCCAATTCGCACTGGGCCCGCGTGGGAACTATAGCTCAAGCCCTCTCATCCTGAGAGGAAGCCTGAGGGACGTAACACTAGGCTGGTGATGATGATGTGTACCTGTCTCGAGCGGCGGCCTGCATGGCGGCACGTCGTTCTTTTTCAGCGGCCTCTCGCGCCGCCGCCGCAGCGGCCATTTTCTCTTCGCGTTTCCTACAACAGGTACAAAAATGTACGCGCCGCGCTGCCTTTGCCAAAAATGGCAGCGGGAGAGGGGCGCGGGAGGGGCACCCCACCGGCGCGAGAGCAGCGCCGCGCCGCGTCCCACCAGTCCGCCACGACAACTCGCGCATGGCTCACGCCGCTCGCCACCGCGTTCTACTTACGTACTTAATTATTGTTGTATATGTGAAATACACATCATCAAGATTACTTCTTGTTTTATTGTCCGGCCTGGACAAAAATATTTAGTAACAGTCATAAATATTCATCAGAAACATCTAATTCACTTCAAGGCTAGAGAATATGCTGTTACTGAACCAGCGAGTTTGGTTATATACATACTTTCTGTTTCGGGTTTATGTAACCTGCTATATTCCTGACCTGCTATTTTGGGCTAGTTTGTTATTAAATTTTAAATAGGCGTTTCGTATTGTATTACGCCTTTGCTTTATACAAAATTTTTGGGTTTTATTTAATAAATGAAAGCCATGTACGCCTGCACAAAAAATTGGCGGCCCATGAGGGGAATGAACTCGCGACCTTCACGTCATCAGCACATCGAGTTAAAAACTCCGCTTGGATCACTAGTGTCGATTGAGGTCTATCTGTCATTCTCCACCAATGATAGACAAGCGAAGCCTACGATTGGTGGAAATTGAAAGATAGATCTCACTCGGCACTAACTCCTCTAAACTAGGCGATAACAGAGATCAGAAAGAATACTTTTTTCCGTGAAAGTGACAAAACTGGTTACATTTTAGCATTACAACATCCCTGGGCCGTGTTTTATAGAGCTACAAGTTACAAGTGGAAACCTCATTCTATCTCCTTTTGTTACAAAGAGACTTTCGTTTGTAAATAGTTGTAGTTTTACAAAACACTGTTCTGCCCCCCCCCCTCACCTCCGCTGCTGTTCCCGCTTGGCCTCCAGCAGGGCCTCCTTCTTCCTGCGCGCGTCCCCCGCGGCGCGCGCTTCGGGCTCCGCGCGCGCGCCGGCCGTCACCTTGGACGCGGAGGCCGGCAAGGGCTTCGCCGGGGGGAGCTTCGCAGTCGGCTTGGTAGCTGACGCTGATATCTGGGTGGAAAGATGGTGGTCAGATGTGGTTTGGAAGCCCTTGATATGAAGGATAAGCCGTGATAGCCTAGTGGTTTGACCTATCGCCTCTCAAGCAGAGGGTCATAGGTTCAAACTGAGTTTTTCGGAAGTTATGTGCCAAATTGCATTTGCAATTTATCATGAGCTATGAGGTCCCGGGTCTGATCCCCGGTCGGAGCAGATGTTTGTGTGATGAATACAAATGTTTGTTCTCGGGTCTTGGATGTCTAACATGTGTAAGTATGTAATCTATATAAGCATGTTTATCCGTTGTCTGGTACCCATAGTACAGGCTTTGCCTAGTTTGGGACTAGGTCAATCAGTGTCATATGTCCCATGATATTTATTTATTTTTATTAATTTCATTCTAACAGAACCCATATTAACTCTAGCCTCACCTGTGCAGATTTCCCGTTGAATATCATATTGTTCATTTTAGCGAGGGTGTCTGCGGACAGCACCTGCTTGGATATCTTGTCTGGAGGAGTGCAGTTGTCCTCGGCAACAGATTCCTAAAAAAAACAAGTTTATGAGAACTATTAGGTTTTAAATGCCCGCTGGGCCTGAGTGGGAACTGCCCAAGCCCTCTCATACTGTGAGAAAGCCACTGCCCAGCAGTGGGACGTAAAATTGGTTGGTGACGATGAACATAAAATATGATTTTCTATTTAATTGTAAATTAAGTGGCCAAGCGCGGACTCGCTTACCGAGAGTTCCATACCTGAGGTTGTTTTTTTGGACTTGCTTCAAGCCAAATTTCATGATTCTAGGTCAATAGGAATTGATAGACAGACAGACAGACGTACAAAGAAAAACAGCGCTGCAGTGTCGGTGAGCTGGCGCTCTCAGCATTTGCTGACGCCGAACCATTTACTACTAATATTTTCTTTTGTTTTCATGTTATGTTGATTGTGTGTTTTGGTAGTAACAAATCTGTTTTTCTTTCTTTCTTATCCTATAAGGGTTCAGTTTCTTCCTTTTGAGATACTTGAACCCTGAAAAGGAGCAAGTACTTAAGCTAAAGTACCTTCTTGGCCATAGCTCTCGTTTTTGTCCTAGTGGTTCTGGCGGCCAACTCCTCAAACTGTTGCACCTTGGCTTTGACAGCTGACCTGTCGGACAGGAAAATAACAATAATAATAAGATCCTGAAATAGCGTCAAACTTAAGCGCGCCTGAAGTGAAGGCAGTCCCTTTTAGGCCATAAGGCCTATAAGGTAAACAAAAATGGACTATAAGGCCAACAAAAATACACTGTAAGCCAACAAAAATAGAACATGATCCATCAAAAATGGACTATGTGTAAAGCCATAAAAAATAAACTCTAAGGACAACAAAAACAGACTACAAGGTCAACAAAAATACACTGTAAGCCAACAAAAATAGAACATGATCCATCAAAAATGGACTACGTGTAAAGCCATCAAAAATAAACTCTAAGGACAACAAAAACAGACTACAAGGTCAACAAAAATACACTGTAAGCCAACAAAAATAGAACATGATCCATCAAAAATGGACTACGTGTAAAGCCATCAAAAATAAACTCTAAGGACAACAAAAACAGACTACAAGGTCAACAAAAATACACTGTAAGCCAACAAAAATAGAACGTGATCCATCAAAAATGGACTATGTGTAAAGCCATAAAAAATAAACACTAAGGACAACAAAAACAGACTACAAGGTCAACAAAAATACACTGTAAGCCAACAAAAATAGAACGTGATCCATCAAAAATGGACTATGTGTAAAGCCATCAAAAATAAACTCTAAGGACAACAAAAACAGACTACAAGGTCAACAAAAATACACTGTAAGCCAACAAAAATAGAACGTGATCCATCAAAAATGGACTATGTGTAAAGCCATCAAAAATAAACTCTAAGGACAACAAAAACAGACTACAAGGTCAACAAAAATACACTGTAAGCCAACAAAAATAGAACATGATCCATCAAAAATGGACTATGTGTAAAGCCATCAAAAATAAACTCTAAGGACAACAAAAACAGACTACAAGGTCAACAAAAATACACTGTAAGCCAACAAAAATAGAACATGATCCATCAAAAATGGACTATGTGTAAAGCCATCAAAAATAAACTCTAAGGACAACAAAAACAGACTACAAGGTCAACAAAAATACACTGTAAGCCAACAAAAATAGAACATGATCCATCAAAAATGGACTATGTGTAAAGCCATCAAAAATAAACTCTTAAGGACAACAAAAACAGACTACAAAGTCAACAAAAATACACTGTAAGCCAACAAAAATAGAACATGATCCATCAAAAATGGACTACGTGTAAAGCCATCAAAAATAAACTCTAAGGACAACAAAAACAGACTACAAGGTCAACAAAAACAGACTAAGGCTGTCAAAAATTGACCATAAATCCAATAAATACAGACTAAAATCCATCAAAAACGGACTATAAAGCCATCAAAAATAAACTATAAGGCCAACAAAAATAGACCAATGGCCATCAAAAATGGACTGTAAGGCGAACAAAATTAGACTTTAACCTCTTAAGGCCCACCATACAAATATTTTTACTATGACAATGGATCAAATCAAATTACACTTTGTTGCGCTGTCGGAAGTTTAATAATCCCTTTAACTCAATATGAACATTCTATTGTACAGTCAGCAGCAAAAGTAGCTAAGCAACCGCCACGTTCACAATGATCTAAACACGGCTCTATTGTTATAGACATAAGAGCTTGTGCAGATCATTGTGACCGCTTCGGTTGCTTAGCAGCCGACGCGTTCACAATGATCTAAACACGGCTCTATAGTTATAGACATAAGAGCTTGTGCAGATCATTGTGACCGCTTCGGTTGCTTAGCTACTTAAATAAATAAATATCATGGGACAAATTGACACCAATTGACTTGGTCCCAAACTATGCAAAGCCTGTACTATGGGTACTAGACAACGGATAAACATACATATTAAACATCCAAGACCCTAGAACAAACATTCACATTCATCATACAAACATTGCCCCGACCGGGATTCGAACCCGGGACCGCAAGCTTCATAGTCAGGGTCTCTAGCCACTAGGCTATTCGGTCGTTCGTACCTTCTGCTGCTGACTTGCTGCTACATTGGGCCAATGATGTTGACTATAGATAGAGTACTTACGTGGGTTCTTTCGGGGCATCTTTGGGTGGCGTGGTGAACTCTTCACTGTTGTCATCGGTCAATATTGACATGTCGTCTGTAATATTCGGTGTGCCGTCCTTTTGCACTGCGTCTGAAGATTCAATGGAATGGACATACAAATACAAATCTCTTTATTTGTTTAATACAGGTTAGCACATAGTACACGAAGATCTTAAATGAAGTGTCGCTATGTTGCGCCGCAAGGCATACAAATAGTCGTCATACAAATGATCGCGCACACACAATGTTCACTATAATAGGTGCTTAATTACACTAGAAAGTTACATAAAGTTTTTTTTTTTAATTTAGTCATATTATCTATATTTATTATATCTTCCGGTATCTTGTTATAAATTTTAGGGGCCGTCCCCAATATGCTTTTCAGAACTACTGCAGTTCTACTGGGAATCGCCCTTATTTTATTCCTAAGGCGAGAGCTCTTAAAATTTTGGAATAAGTGCCAGTTACATCTCACAAAACACATGAAACTACAGTGAGACTCGATCATAGTAAAATAAATGGATCACTCACGTATACAGGTTGCCTTTGGCCTTGGGACAAATAATGAATACATGTATAAGGGTGCTGATCACTTTTTTATTTACACAAAAAAAAAACTTTATTTTCTAACAAGTTTAATTTTAACTTAATCTACAACCAACGTAAAATTTTTGAGCAAAATTTAACCGATTGTTATTATTATAACACTTTGCAATTTTGTTTTAAATAACCTATTAAATTGGTAGTGTTTGTATATTTTGTCCACAGGCTAAGGAGACACCCTGTATAAGTCGAGTATGACCCTTGGCATAAGAATAAATAATAACATAGTAGAACGGAATCCCTTTTGAGCAAGTCCAAAACGCCGCCATGTATATACCTCCTTCCCCCTTCACGTCGTTACACCCCTCTGTCGTCCAGGCGTGTTGCTAGGGTTGCTTGCTGTTAAATATTAGGTACTTACGTCTAAAGATAATATCACTAAGATATAAGTTTTTCTTTACTTTGAAATCATTATTTTATTCTAGTTTTACATCATAAATCATTACGTACCTACATAATTACAGACACTTCTAAATAAGAAGTTATTATAAGTGCCATACCAAATGAAGCAATTTAAGGTGATTTAAGTATTACTTACCTACAAATATAAAATAAAATACATACAGGCTCACGTAAAACTATTACAACCAAACGCGCGAGCGGCGACGCCGGCCGTGACAGCTTGACTGAGTAGTTCGTTTAATGAATACTCTAAAATGGTGACCTTGAGCTCGTCCGGAGCGGGAGTTTCCGTTCTACTATGTTATTATTTATTCTTATGCCCTTGGCGCGGAGCACGGACCAACCAGGCAACCACCCTCTGGACACCAGATGTCAGGGCGAACGTTTCCGAAACGCATATGCTCATCAGCACCTATAAATCTCTGTAGCATTTCTCAAATTTCAAACTGTAACGTAAATATACAGAAAGACCAGAAAAATTAAGACTCGAACTGGGATTCGAACCCAGGACCTCCACCACACCGTGGTGTTGCGCTACCACTGCGCCATCCGAGCAATCAGCGGTAACGGCGAAAACCTCCTATATATTCGCGCTTCAGTTTAATTCAAATCACTTAGCGAATATCAAGGACGATAAAACCAAGAGGACTGCCAATGGCTATACAATGTCGCGTTCCTGTAAAATAATGAGCCTGCTGTAGCTAGTTTCACTATAGAGAGGTCTCTGTACCATTAATTTTGTATGACGCTTAGACCTCTGGCTAACACAACAGCGCCATCTATGAACTGAAAGAAAAAACTAATTTAGATGGCGCTATTGTGTTAGCCAGAGGTCTAAATGTCATACCAAATGAATATTACACACAGAGACCCCTCCGTGGTAAAACTAGCTACAGCAGGCTTATTATTTCAAAGGAACGCGACATCGTATAGACGCTGGCAGTCCTCTTGGTTTTATGGTCCTTGGCGAATATAGATTCGCTAGCGCCATCTATGTAACATCTCTGTACCTTTTTCGATGACGACTGTGGCGTCCATGATAGGGGCTGGTTTGTCCAGTACTAATGTTTCTCGGCACATCTTTTCCATCACCACTGTAGAATCCATTATCTTCTGTAAAGATAAACAAGATTTTTAATAAAAAAAAAATTCAAGCGTTGCCAACTTAGAGAGCTAAGATGAAACGCCTCTTTTGCCCGTAATTATTACTCATTTTCTAGTGTGACCAGTTATTGCTGATTTACCCTACTCCGCGTGATATACATATAGCCGTGATAGCCTAGTGACTAGTGGTTTGACCTATGGTCTCTCAAGCAGAGGGTCATGGGTTCAAACCCCGGGTCGCACCTCCTGAGTTTTTGGAATTTATGTGCGGAGTTACATTTGTAATGTATCACGAGCTTATCGGTGAAGGAAAACAACGTGAGGAAACCCGCACACTCCTGCGAAGCAATTCGATGATGTGTGTGAAATTCCCGATCAGCACGGGGCCCGCGTGGGAACTATAGCTCAAGACTGTTAAGGACCATAAAATCAAGAGGACTGCCAGTGTCTATATGATGTCGCGTTCCTTTGAAATAATAAGCCTGCTGTAGCTAGTTTTACTACGGAGGGGTCTCTGTACCATTCATTTGGTATGACATTTAGACCTCTGGCTAACACAATAGCGCCATCTAAATTCGTTTTTTCTTTCAGTTCATAGATGGCGCTATTGTGTTAGCCAGAGGTCTAAGTGTCATACAGAATTAATGGTACAGAGACCTCTCTATAGTGAAACTAGCTACAGCAGGCTCATTATTTTACAGGAACGCGACATTGTATAGCCATTGGCAGTCCTCTTGGTTTTATCGTCCTTGATGCATACCAAATTTCAAGTATATGCCGCAGGGCAGTAACCCCGGCAGCACCTTGGGTGGTAGGACCTTGTGCGAGGTCCGTCCGGGCAGCTACCATCATCTTACTCGCTAATCCTGCCGCTAAGCAGCAATGCTTGCACTGTTGTGTGAGTGTGGAGAGTAAGACAGCCGGTGTAATTACGGGCACAAGAGGCATTTCATTATTTTACAGGAACGCGACATTGTATAGCCATTGGCAGTCCTCTTTGTTTTATCGTCCTTGGTTACTGTTAAGTTACTGGCGATTTACCTACACACTTACATTATTCCCGTCAGTGTGGTCGTACACTCCGTTCGTCAGCACAACAGTCTTGTCCATACTGATAGTGACAGTGGCGTCCATGGGGCACAGCACATGAGTTTCTTCCAAGTTGTCTCCCTTCTTATTCCTAGACTTCTCCGAATCGTCAGACAGTGGGTCTTCGTTCTTTTTTTTTGTCGTCTTCATGGGTATGGAGGGCGATTGCGGGTTCAAGGAAACCCGCTCTTCTTTGGGTGTTACTATCTCTGGCTCGGTTTCCTTCGGTCTCTGCGCTTCTTTCTCACTGAAAGTGTATTTTCAAAGTTCATTTGCAACCGTAGACATCCGTCTAAAACTCGTAGTCCTTCATCAGGGCGGCTAGCACGCGCGTCATTTTGTCGCTTGTCGCTCAGTGCGTCCTTCACTGATTCCGTCGCTATGAAAGGGACGCCTCCGCGACAAACGACAAAATGGCACGCCGTGCTACATGTGCAGGGGGCGAGACTCGAGACGCACACTGCGCGCCGCGGCTCTGCTCGCGCGACTGAGTAGTAGGTCATGCGCTCTCAGATGAAGGACTACGAATTAGTCCGAAACATGTCGACTAAACTCGACTTATAACAGTGAGTGATCCGTTTTCACTATGATACTTACCTAGAATCATGAAACTTGGCACGTAGCATTGCACCCGCCCTGTATCCGCCAACTACAGCAATTTTTTTTTGTTTTTTTTTTGTAGTCCTTTGTGTTTTTCATATATTATTATATTTTTTGAGATCGGAATTAAATAGAAATCCATACATAGCCCAAAGCAATTTCCGTTTTTTTTTTGCATGAAAAAATACTATAAATAAAACAAAAAAAAAGTTTGACCCGATACGGGTCACAGGGAGACGACGGGTTGATGTAATTTATGCTATAAGACATAGCTTTGTGCAAAATTTCATGATGAATGGTATGGGGAAATACCCTGTAAGTTGCGTATAGCGAATGACAGACAAACGGACAACAAACTGATGGCAGATTTATTTATGAAGCGCAAAATAAATATACAGACACTATATTTAATTAGTACATTTATTTCCTTGCGTGCAAAGCAACTTTAAAAATTAACTACTTACGCAGCCTTTCCTCGCCTAGTTCTTTTGGGCCTCGGTTTATCAGCAGGAGATCCTGTTTCACACAGAAATTAAATAACTATGTCACACAGAAATTACATAATTGTGTCACACAGAAATTAAATAATTATGTCACACAGACTTTAAACAATTATGTCACACAGAAATTAAATAATCATGGCAGACAGAAGTTACATAATTATGTCACACAGATTTTGAATAATTATGTCACACAGAAATTAAATAATCATATCTCACAGAAATTAAATAATGTCACACAGAGATTAAATAATATTGTCACACGGAAATTTAATTTAAATCACATACCAATCTCCTGGGGTGGTGCGTTCTCATTTTCAGCCGTAGAGGACTCTGATGCTTTCTGTAAAGAATAAAAAAACTCAATAGTACTCGGGATTCTAAGTAGTTGGGTACATATAACATAAAAAAACGAAAAAAAAAAAATGGGTGTAAAATGGCCTGGCTAAGTTTTCTATGTATTCTTGTTTGAGTAACAATTCAGAAATTTAACACTAATTTCCAACGAGTAAACCGTTAAAATGAAATAAGAAACAAATATACAAAAAGATTCTTCTAGCAGTGACGTTTCACATAGTGTTTGTATGTTTAGTTACCTTCTTGGCGCGCGTGCGTTTGGGCCTCGGCTCGGGCGGCGCCTCGCCCGGCTCGGCCTGCTTGGTGGCGCGGCGGCTGACGCGCGTCGCGCGGTCGCCTGCGCACCGAACGGTGGTATTAGGGGCCGAACAGATATCAGACATAGGAATCCATGGGGCAAAATTGTATGACAGGTACGGAGTTCCTATATCGATAAACTCAATCATCGATAATTGTTCCACATACTAGTGATCGCCCCCCGCATTGTGTGTATTTTTTGTAAGTATTGTTCTAAAGAGTGTTAAATTCACACAAAGCATATTTTAACCCTTTCAGCGCCAACAACACATACAAAAGTTGTCATCCAGACGCCAAGTTGGCATAACGTCAACGCGGACTTAAACCTTAAGCATACGTACGAAGGTCGCAGTTGCAATATGCAGCCGGACACCTACAAGCGTTGGTGGCGTCGTAGGCACGTCGGCTCATGACACTTTTAAGCGTTCTTGGCGTTGAAAAGGTTAAATGAGCGCTAAGTTATAGCTAGGGTAACATTGCACTATGAAATAGTTAATATTATCTCTTTATCAAACCTCTTTAGACAATTAGTTTTTTTTTATACAAAAAGGAAGGCAAACTAGCAGTGGGTCACCTGATGGTAAGTGATCACCACTGCCCATAGACACCCGCAACCCCAGAGGGTTTGCAGATGCGTTGCCAACCAAGAGAGCTAATATGAAATGCCTCTTGTGCCCGTAATTACACCGGCTGTCTTACTCTCCACACCGGAACACAACTACAAGCACTGCTGCTTAGCGGCAGGATTAGCGAGTAAGATGGCGGTAGCGATCCGGACGGACCTCGCACAAGGTCCTACCACCCAAGGTGCTGCCGGGGTTACTGCCCTGCGGCATATACTTGAAATTTGGCATGCATCAAGTACGATAAAACCAGGAGGACTGCCAATGGCTATACAATGTCGCGTTCCTGTAAAATAATGAGCCTGCTGTAGCTAGTTTCACTATAGAGAGGTCTCTGTACCATTAATTTTGTATGACACTTAGACCTCTAGCTAACACAATAGCGCCATCTATGAACTGAAAGAAAAAACGAATTTAGATGACGCTATTGTGTTAGCCAGAGGTCTAAATGTCATACCAAATGAATGGTACAGAGACCCCTCCATAGTAAAACTAGCTACAGCAGGCTTATTTCAAAGGAACGCGACATCGTACAGACACTGGCAGTCCTCTTGGTTTTATGGTCCTTGGTATGCATGTATGCATGCAATACAAACAGTCCGAAAAACGTACAGTCGGCAAAAGATTTTGGGCTGGTGAAAATATTAATATTAACATACCCGAGGGCGGCGCGGCGTCGGTCTGTTTTCGGGTGCGCGTGCGTCGCGCACCCCCCTGCTCGTCTTCGCTGTCCGTCTGTTTATCCGCCGCTAAACCATAAACAGACATACAAATTAAACGCTACTCATACTTCATACAAAACTTATTCCAACCTCTAGTCTATTGGGTTGCTGACCGATGTCAAAATAAAATCATTTCACACTATTATCATTATCTAAGCAAGCTATCGAAAATACTCATAAAAACCCAAACCCATTTGAATATTTTTTAATTAAAAAAACTGATTAAAATAAAATAAAATAATAAATGAATATCATGGGACAAATTGACACCAATTGACCTAGTCCCAAACTAGGCAAAGCCTACTATGGGTACTAGACAACGGGTAAAACAGAAACAGATACAATACATACTTATATACATATTAAACATCCAAGACCCAAAACCAAACATTTGTATTCATCATACAAACATCTGCCCCGACCGGGATTCGAACCCGGGACCTTAAGCTTCATAGTCAGGGTCTCTAACCACTAGGCCATCCGGTCGTCAAAGGATTAAGGGGCATAGTTTGATCATCGAAAATTATGATGTCATAGCTGAATATAATTCAATTCAAAAAGTTGCCGGTTTGACCAACAAGTCATCATTCACATTACATTTCGCCGCTACTCTGACTCAACCTCGTATATAAACTTTGACGACATTGCAATAACCACCTTACGTTCGCGGTATAGAGTGGTAACTCCAATTTCGTCCAGTTTATATACGAGGTTGAGTCAGAGTACCGTCGATTTGTAATTTATCGCGAGCTCTTCGGAGAAAGGAGACGTCGTATTGAAACCTGCACACTCTGCAAAGCAATTCAATAGTGTGTGTGAAGTTTCTTGCGGCGCATTGTTCTTGACAATCATGTTCTTTCCGAAGCGCTGGTAAACTCAAAAAATTACGTGTAATAGAGCATTCAACTGCCTATTTACTGAATAAAATTTTGACTGGGCCGGCAGGGGAGCTGTAGCCCAAGCCCTCTCACGCCGGGAGGAGGCCTGTGCCCAGCAGTGGGACGTGACGTATACTGTACCGGCGGGTTGAGTCGTGTCGGTCTGCTTGCGCGCCCTGGTCCGCTTGCCGCTCTGCTCGTCCTCGCTGTCTGTAGACTTGTCTTTCGGCAACATTTTGCGAGGCTCTGAATTAAAAAAAAAAAAAAACTAAATAAAATTACAGATGTCATCATCATCACCACAAGGTTTTAAGATTTGTAGATTTGTCTTTGGGCAACATTTAGCGAGGCTCTGAATAAAAAAATAAATACAGACGTCATCATCATCACCACAAGATTTTAAGATTCGTAGATTTGTCTTTGGGCAACATTTTGCGAGGCTCTGAATAAAAAAAATTACAGACGTCATCATCATCACCACAAGATTTTAAGATTCGTAGATTTGTCTTTGGGCAACATTTAGCGAGGCTCTAAATTAAAACAAAAAAAAAACAATATAAAATTACAGATGTCATCATTATCACAACAAGATTTTTTTTTTAAGTCCTAATGCTGGAAACAGGCCTCCTCTCGGAATGAGAGGGCTTGGACTATAGTTCCTATGTGGACCCAGTGCGGATTGGGGTCCTTCACAAACACCATTGAATGAGGGCTATAACGAGTAGAAATCGCTAGTGTCGACTGAGGTCTATCTGTCATTCTCCACCAATGAGAGACAAGCTACTAGCCTATGATTGGTGGAAATTGACAGACAGATCTCACTCGACAATAGTGGTCCCAGCGGAGTTTTGATTCGCAGGAGTATCCTGGTTTCCTCATTACGTATGTTTTCCTTCACCGAAATATTCGGTCGAATATTACAGATTTAATTTCGCAAATACATCCCAGAAGTTCAGAGGCAGAATTTTATTTATTTATTTATTCGCCCTTGCACTCGAATTTGATTGTTGTATACTTGTGTTTTATCCTGTTTTTTTGTACAATAAAGTGTTTACTTACTTATTTATTTCAATAAATCTACACGGCATTAGTGTTCACTTATACGCCGCGAAATTAAAATTACACAAAGATAGACAAAACAAAAACAATCTACCCTTCCCTTTTTTTGCCTCTCTCTTTTCTTTGAATCTTCCACTTCCAGAAAAATAATTACTTGTACAATCGTTTTTTGTTGTCTGTGCCGTCCATAACTTTAAGTTATTTGTTTTAAGTCACAATACAATACAATAACTCTTTATTGAACACCACATAACAGTCAAAACAAGAAATTAGGCCCAAAGAAAATACAAGGCAGCAATGGGCGGCCTTATCGCTACAGAGCGATCTCTACCAGGCAACCATAATGGAATAAAGGTAAGAACATATTAAAGCAGGTGGTGCTAATTAAAAAGGTCACCCGTCTGTTCCTTCCCCAAAAAAATTTTGAATCCCTAAACCGAACAATCTTCTCACCACGTGTGCAATGTCTAAACGCTGACATTGGCAAAATACTCCTTGCAAAAAGAGCAAAAGTGAAGGCCATAAAAAAAAAACAAAACCAAAACGGCAATAGAAAAATGCAACTGAAGAAAAAAACACTACATTGCCTGTCATCCTAGAAAAACAATACTCTTTTTCTTTGGGCAGTCAAATAATAAAAGAATGTTACTTGGCACAGGCGCGGCGGGCGGCGGCATGGCGCATTCGTCCTTGTTCGGTTCTTGCTTGACCTGAATGTTGAGGGTTGCCTCCATTTCCATGGGTTCCGGTGGCAGGGAGATCTTCTCTTGTTTCACTGGAGATTTTTAAATAAATACAGGTTTTTTGCCAACTGTTAGCTACTTTTTGCTGATGCAAGTGAAAAAAGGTGTCCCAAAATAGTGTATTACATTCCGTTACCATTTTCAAATAACTTGTATGAGAGTAACAGAATGGAAGTACAATAAATTTATGAAAATTTTGGGACACTTGTTTTTCACCTTTTGGTTTATGCCCCGCGGCTTTGCCCCCCGTGAAATATTTCAAAATGGGGTAGTTCCCTATTCCGTGGGCAGTGCACCTCTAGGATACTCAAAGTACATGTTTGCCAAATTTCAAGTCTCTAGGTTCAGTGGTTTAGGCTGTGCGTTGTCTGTCACGGTACTGTTTTATAGGTATAGATTAAAATCGATAGTGCTCGTGATTCTGAGTCGATATAACATAAAAAAATCAAAATCCAAAAGAATGTGTACAACCGTTTTTTTAATTACCCTTAGGCATGCTCTGGTCTGGGCAAAGTGGACTTTGATAGGAACATAGTAACTATGGTTTCCCATGAGGCTGACAGTCGCATTTGGTGTACTAAAGCCGCGTTAAAATATAAGATAAAAAAAGACCCTAGTATGCTGGGGGGTCTGATTCTTACCTTGGATAAGCACAGGCTCGGAGTTCTCCTTGTCATCTTCCTTGCGACGTCGCGACGTTTTCGTGACGCTGTCCTCGCGACGAAGCTTCTGCGTCAAGTTTACGTTCACCTACAGAGAAATAAATATTTTATTTTTATTTACAAATTTTAAATGTCATACAAAATTTTCTTGATGGCCTATTGCCATTATAATTATAATGTTACTCCTCGATTGTAATGAAAACTCCCGCTCGGGACACAGGTACTGTAGAAATTTAAAACTAAAACTATAAGTTTATACCTTCTGTGGTCCGGCTGTTACTAATTATTGTTTTAAAGTATGTACATAACTATACTACAAAAGCTTATTTAGATTTCGAAGTGGTGGGTAAATATGACAGGGGTGTTTCTATCAATACAAAATTGTCATGATGACATGATGACATGATTTACGGTTGCAACTCATGAGGTAACTAATCACAACAATGTATGGCAAGATAACCACTAGAAGTTACAATATTAATAAAATACTCAAACAAGAGTGAAATAATAATCATTGATAGATTATGTTCTAGAAATTGAATTAATTTAATTACCACCCCATCTTCCTCATCACTTAAAAGTATTATGTTCCGATTCAGAATCCTTAAAGCTTGAAGGTTCTGGATAGAAAATCATTATCATTACTACTTTCATAAAGATCCATTTCATTTCAGAGCACAAGCAAAATAGACGGTTAGTTACTTGAGAATGACCTTATTTACGTATATATCTATGTCAGTTCGATAAAGAATTGATCAAAATTTATTCTATTGCCTACCATACCTGTTTTTCTGTAATCCCCTTGTACAGTTTTGTGGTTTGCAATAAAGAATTATTTGTATTGTATTGTATTTGTAAAGTTATTAGAATTAATGAACAAAATATACTCACAGGCAAAATTAATCACCCATTGATTTATGTAACAACTGTTATAAAGAACAGTTTTACAATAAATGGTAAAAAAAGGGCGGGTGATTAATTGTGCTGCTGAGTATACTTTTACAAATTTAATTAGAGATCATGGTAGGTATCATAGGGCTAAAATACATATTTTATATGAAAGTGGCTGTGTCAAGTCACATTGCTCCGTCGCACACTGTGTGTTGACTCTATAATGGGGCCTCAATTATAGCCATGTGCTCGTGGGTGCAACAAGGGGGTGAAAAACTGGTTTGACAATTTGACGCTGAACCATCCATTACACCACTGGGTCTTGACAACACCCGTACAAATGGAAAATTTTACTACATGATTTTTTTATTACCTGTTTAGTAATATTATTCTGTGCTTTGACAGAAGCATTTCTCTTCTGCCTTTTCTCCTGCTCCGGGCTGGACATTCCGTCAACTTCCTGCTTGCTGCGCTTGTTCGACAGACGCTTCTCGCCGTCTTTGGATTTACCACCGTCCTTTGGGGAGCTTTCATCTGAAATTGTAAGGTTACTTTAGCATGCTGCTTTAGACAAAGCCGTGTAAATAAAGTAGGACATGAATCAAAGAAAAAAAAATGCTATTGATATGCCAAGTTCAATAATCTAAAATGAGGTTTATTTTTTTATTAACTAGCTGTTGCCTATGACTTTGTCTGTGTAGAATTCAGTCATCACTATTCCGCAGGGTTGCAAACATGTATTGTGTCCTTACAGACTTTCATGTTTATAAATTTGACTATGACTAAGTAGGATTAGATAGTACAGACAGTAGAATAAACAAGAATCTGATTATCTATACTTATTAATCACTGAAGAACTTCTAGCCTTTCACAACTTCTTGCAAAGCTTTGCAAAGTTGTAACTGCTGCAGTTTAAACTGGTTAATTCATTCTCTGAAAGAAACGCGTATTTGTTTTGTGTAAAAAGGCGTACCTTCATCTTCATTGATGCTCTGAAGTGTACTCATGAGGTTTTTGTTATTTTTCTGTGTTGTTTCGCGTTTTTCTCGTCCATTTTGGTATTCTTCAGCAAACTTGTCTAGGCATTCAAACGCGACCTACAAACCACAACATTTTTTTCACAATAAAATGGCACACTTATACGCTACGCTGTAAATAGGAGACATATTTCACTGAAACTCAATTGCGAATGTAAATTTTGACATGTTTTAAATGTGACAAACTAGTCAAAAGGAGTGTTTACGAAGCCATAAGTTTCTTCATAACGCAGGTAATAATACTACAATTATACCATTTAAAACCTAAAAGCAGATCTCAGTCAAAATTACAACACAAGCACATAAGAAAGCTTTAGGTTAATCCACCATTTTCACACACTTTGACCACAAGAACACCTTACCTTTATATCGTCGTTCAGTGAGCTAACATATCTGTTAGATATTTCATTTAATTTACACATGATTTCGTCGAAAACAGACATATTTGTGTATTAAAAATTAACAAACGACCTAAACTAAAACACTACACTTTCGAAAACCGTTTGAAATTGAATTTTAAATGTTGCCATGACAAAATTTTCATTTTATTCATCTCATAAGTAGACAAAGGAAACTAATTCCATACAGCTACGTCTGATGTTTTTTGTTTCTTTTCTGTACATTAAGGTCCCGTCATATAGTCAGAGTCGTCAGTCTGTCTAAGTTACGTCCTGTCAGTTGCTTATGCCTTCCGTAAAGCGACAGTGTACTTTACGGCGAGCAGCCGGCGGGTACTTGAGGGCAACAATCAGAGGGAATACGCGTTTTTACGTTGAATCCTTCATTTGATGAGCACTATAACATTTGATTTGATCTTTACTATTCAAACACACCGGTGTCCCTCCAAGCACTCCTATTTTTAATTTTTGATTATCGCATTCGCAAATGGCAAAGGAAACTTAATCCACACTACCTCGTCTTTTGTAAAAAAAAAAAAATCTTATAGACTTTCGTATTGTGGATGAAATCGCATTATTTTCTACTGTTTTATTGATTTACGGCTATGATTTATAAAAAAACACTTCGCCCATTTTGAGCGATATCGCTAGAAAAATGTTCTTCATTGCTTTGCTTTTTATTAGGAACATAATAAAAAAAGATACGAGAGAGAGAGCGAGATAGAGAGATCAATTTATTGGTATTAAGAATACAGAACAGGTAAAATAGGTAATATAATAAAGTCATCAAACTCGGCGTGAACTTTCTCGATGAAACAAATTGTTAAGTAAGAATTATAAATAGGTACCGAAAATGCTATTCATTTAAATTATAGAATACGAACTTTGTAAATACATTCCAAAAACAACACTTTCAAGTCTAACAGAAAACATAAACAAAGTGTAATGAAGCCACAAAATTTAAATAATTAACAATTTTATTAAGAAACGCCCCAATCATAATAAATCTATTCAAAAAAATTGTTGCGTAAAAACGCCTAATTCACATTACGAGCAAAGGCCGCGAGATAAAATTCTGCTCAGAGGGTCGAGCACGACTTTACGAAAGCTACGTAACGTTACGGTTATCGTATCGAGATCGAGAAACCTCATACTAAATTTTAGTTCCAAATACGCTCACGGGTGGGCGCTGTTCCAAACGTCATACAAACTCGACTACGTTTACTATTAGATTTTACGTGACGCAGCATTCGTAAAGTCGTGCTCGACCCACAGAACTTTGCGCCTGTGCTAGAATAGAACCAAGGACTAAAGTGATAATCACCAAGGACCATAAAACCAAGAGGACGCACACATTGTAAAATATTTCCTTACGAATTTAAAGCGATGTGTGCGTGTGCGTGTCGAAAGGAACAAAACAACAAAACTAGAAACGGTACTAATAAATCGTAGTAAGTAAAATATTGTATTAAACAGACATCTAAGTATCATGGGATATAAAAGCGACTCCTCCTGCCCACACTGTGGGAAGGAGGAGACGAGCAAGCATGTCCTAGCCGAGTGCTTCATGTATGCGGCTGCGCGACGCGAGGCATTCGGAAGCGATGAGCTGAGAGAAGACGAACTTAAGGATATCAACTTAAAAGATGTCCTTATGTTCAGCAGGAGAACGAGGAGACTCGAGGAGAGATGCTGCGTGGGAGCGCCGCTGGGGCAGTAACCGTCGGCTCCAAACCACGGGGAACTGGGCTGAATGAACGCACAAGACGATCAACAGCCCGCCTGATCCAGCCAGGCGTCCCCACACATCATCATCAAGTAAAATATTATTTTTATCACAAACTGAATCAGTAGTAAAATACGTCGAATAATGATATTTATTTGGGTTAGTTTGCTTTGATTGGTATGACTGTTACATTATACGTACAACAGTCTAGCCAAACCACTTTAAATGCAACAAGCGTTAGAACCTTTTCACAGTAAGGTAAGTAAGTAGTTGTTTAACTAAGTAGCTTTCTTCATACAGTATCAATACAGTCCAGCCATGTTTCAGTGCGATAAAGGTAAATAAAGATTTTATTTGTTACGTAACGGTTTTCGCGGCACCAACGTACAAACTCGTACTAAAAAAAATCTCACACAGCCAACGTTGCCATGGCTAAAAAATCAAATTTTTGGCAGAAAGGAAAGATTCCGTTAACCTGCGAACTACAAAGCCGTTAACAGCATTGATGTACCAAAAAAGTGATAGTATAAAAGTCGGTGCGTTAACAGTAATTATCCTTATGTCTGTGCCCTAAGCACGACTTGGCGAATCCTGCGTCACGTAAAATCGAATAGTAAACTATAACGAGTTTGTATGACGTTTGGCACAGCGCCCGCCCGTGAGCGTATTTGGAACTAAAATTTTGTATGAGATTTCTCGATCTCGATACGATAACCGTAACGTAACGCAGGATTCGACAAGTCGTGCTTAGGGCACTGTACTCTATCTATGCAAATACATCGAGTTTCACTACGAGCACAGAACTAAAAGATAGAATGAAACCTTTCTAACAAAAGGTGATAGAATTAAGTTTCTGCTTGTAAATTGTGACTACAGCTTTATAAAACACGGCCTAGATTTTAAAAACAAAACTTGTTGTTCGACAATTAACTAAATAGGTATTCGAACACCAAGAAAACCTCATTATCATGATACTCGGGACTTAATCGCGTAAAAAACTAAAACTTTTTTATATATTTTTTTTTGGGACTAGTGGCAACCCTGGTGAAAAAATTAATAAAAAAGACCAAGTGCGGGTAGTTCGAGGAACCCGTGCAGCTAGGAGATGTTGATACCCGCCTCTTCAGTCCTTTCGAGACCATGGACGCAACGTCGCGTCCGAAACGTCGAGGTATTTAAATTCAAATTTAAATATAAAAGTTTTTTACGCGATTAAGTCCCGAGTATCATGATAATGTGTGAAAATCGCGAAAGTTTAAATCAATACCAAGAAAATCGTTCAGAGCTCAGGCCTTATACTACAAAGTGTAAAATTCGAACTTCGTGTCGTGCCGTCCCGCTCACGCTAATATTATTTAATACGAGAGTGAGCGGGACGATACGATACGAACTTCGATTTCGAATTTCGTAGTAGTCCCCGAGGTATTTCTTCAATGCATTACACTCGTGAAGTTAAAATGTTACACGCTCGGTTCCCAAGCAAATCGTTGAACTCTCCTTCTATCCTTCCTTCCTTCCATACAGTTCTGTGACTACGAGCAAGTCACCATTTATGGGCTAGATTAACCATCTAAGTATAGCTATGCAAGCATGGCATGAGCCGCGCGGCGCTGCAAGTTCGGCGATCGACACGCGACTTCGAGGCGCCGGGACACTGCGCCACGAAAAAATTGAGAAAAACGAATATTATTGTGATATATGTATGAATGGAAGAGATCGCTTTTAAGCGATAAGGTCACCTATTGACAACATTTCATATTTTTGAGACTGTAATTTGATTAATTGTCTGTATTCTACTTTGAAAGGGGAGCAAACCTACGGTTATAAATTTTCATTAGGATTTGTAATTAATTT
The DNA here is from genome assembly GCA_963691665.1 of Clepsis dumicolana. Taxonomy (NCBI): domain Eukaryota; kingdom Metazoa; phylum Arthropoda; class Insecta; order Lepidoptera; family Tortricidae; genus Clepsis; species Clepsis dumicolana. The sequence goes on from OY829527.1 coordinate 1,214,351, forward strand.
ATTATTAATTTATTAAAAGGTACTTATTCCAAAAGGACGTAACTCCGAAACTACGTTAGAATGGATTAATTTGTCTTGTCACGATCAAAAAACAAAACCAAGATGTTACTTAAATTTATCTGACATTCTCAAACCTACGTACGTATGATTGTTGCTTTTTTTTATCGTGAAAAAGGCAAAAGTATTACACCCATACTTGCGTAGTTTTGGTAGAATTGGTAATTTCATTTTATTCTCTTGTATTTAAAAAAATAGGTAATATTATTTTTTTATAAATATAGTGGTGTGTTCAGGAGGCAAAGCCCTTCGATACCTATATTAATTTCCAGGAGTGAAAAATATGAAATGTTGTCAATTGTCTACCATACCTGTTTTGTTGTACATCTCCTTGTTCTGTTTTGTGGTTTTCAATAAAGAATATTACTGTTGTGCAGTTTAAGTGACTGTTAGAAATGTCACGAATGGCATGGCAAACAAACAAGTAGGTCACCTGATGGTAAGTGATCTAGCTTCTGATAAAAAAAAAACCGCATCGAAATCGGTCCATCAGTTTGGGAGCTATGATGCCACAAACAGATACACAGAGACAGATAGAGTTTTTGGGTCAGAGGGTCGAGCACGACTTTACGAATGCTGCGTAACGTAAAATCGAATAGTAAACGTTGTCGAGTTTGTATGACGTTTGGAACAGCGCCCGCCCGTGAGCGTATTTGGAAATAAAATTTAGTATGAGGTTTCTCGATCTCGATACGATAACCGTAACGTTACGCAGCATTCGTAAAGTCGTGCTCGACCCTCTGGGGTTGAAAATAAATAGACAACTTAACACAAACTCCGTCGAACTGTACCCGCATTCGGAATCTCCGCTGTATCGCCCTTTTTATTGCATTTTATTTTGGCGCCACTCCGATCGTCCCCCTATTGGCACAGGGTTCTACGTCCCCAAGCGAGTGGGCGGGCTAGAACCATGTCGCAGTGTGATCAGTTTTATCACGTCACGCGAACGAGTCACAGCAGCCATTTTGGATTGTAATTCAACATGATGCTTGACAAGTAATGGTATTGATTTTGAATATGCGATGGCCGTTACAAGGTCGTACTGTAAAAGTTTGAGAAGGAACAGTCCTGTGCCCTTAGTGTAATCAAAAAGCACAAAATACGTCTCGATCGCGTTTGCGTAAAAGCGTCAAATAGTATGAGAATTGTTTAACGCGAACGCGATCGAGACGTATTTCTTGGCCTGGTCGGCGATTACACTAAGCACTCAGTGCCCTTAGTGTAATCAAAAAGCACAAAATACGTCTCTATCGCGTTTGCGTTAAAGTGTCGAATACCCAGTATGAGAATTGTTTAACGCGAACGCGATCAAGACGTGTATTTCTTGGCCTGGTTGGCGATTACACTAGGCGCTCAGAGGCCCGAGTACGAATATTCGAATCCTGCGTAGCGTAATCGAATGTACCTAACGTTATCGAGAAAAAATGTGTGACGTTTGGAACAGCGCCCGCCTGTGAGCATATTGAGCACGGACCAACCACCCTCTGGACACCGCATCTTTAATAATTTACTTGGTAAGTCATTACGAAAAAATCCGCGGTGAGCGGGCCGGGGGAATGCGTCGTGATTGGTTCATAGCTTGTCATCTCGCTTGTCATCTGGTTGAAAGTGAGCCGCGATTCGAGGCTAGAGAGATTTATAGGTGCAAATGAGCATATGCGTTTCGGAAACGTTCGCTCTGACATTTGGTGTCCGGAGGGTGGTTGGTCCGTGATATTGAGTATTTGAAACTAAAATTTAGTATAAAGTTTCTCAATTTCGATGTGATGCTACGTCACGCAGTATTCTAATATTCGCAATCAGGCCTCTGTCTCAATTAGGTACCCATTATTGGGCAATTTGGCAGAGCCTCTAGTGACACACGTAATACAATAGATTTTATCTACACACATATCATAAGTCCTCTATAGTGCGTTCAGAAACCGTAGAAAATGACCAGCATTGCAGCACGACGACGCCTTCGCCGCCAGCCCCAGCACCACCACCACCCCAGCAGTAAAGTAATAGTCATTACGACATCGAATTCGATGTCGTAATGACTTTTCGATATCGAATTTGACAACCAACGTAATTTACAATCATAGTGAAATAAAACGGATCACTCACGTATATAAGTCGGGTTCAGTCCGACATGTATAATTAATAATGCGATATAATTTTTTTTAACGAAAAAAAAAACAGTTTACGAAACGTCAGCACCGAGCTGACGTTTCGTAAACTGCTTTTTTTTAAATCATAGACAGACATACCGATGTCTGTCTATGATTTAAAAAAAAGCAGTCAAATTCGTGACAGGTATGGGTATGATAATATGCCTTCGGCTTCTGAACCCATCTTAGAGTACTTATAATATGTGTGTAGATAAAGTAATGTATGCAACTCTACATAACTGGGCCTTAAAACACTAGTGTGATCCTATTATGAAACTCAGCTTCGCCTCGTTTCATAAAACCACACTCGTGTTTTAAGGACCCTCATTATGTAGCAGTTGCATAAACTAATAAGTATTGATTGATTACCTGGACGTACATAAATTGACCTTTCACATCTCAAATCCCTTCATCGCCTCGCAAGACTCCACCACTCTCTTCAAATTGATAAAAAAGGAGCCCTTATGGTGCGACTCGTCCGTATGTCTGTCCGTCTGTCACAGCTGGTTATCTCTCGTTAGATGATGCTTGCCCAGGAATTTTGCAAATAAAAAAGAATCAAATTAAAAAAAACCACCCCGGTCACCTCTTATCTTCGAAGTTTGCAATCAGAACAATCTGATATAATTTCATGTCATATGTAAATGTTTTGTAAAAAAATCTGAAAAAACAACACGATATGCTAAATTTAGCACACTTTTTCAGAAATCATCAAAATCTAGATTACTTCCACTATCGGGCAAGGGATGGCGCCGTGCGCACCTATCTGTGTTTATTTTTTATTAAAAATATAATTTATTTTTCAATCCATAATTTGTTAGTAACAATGGTCCTACTTAATTAATATGTTAGTTAAACAATGTCAAAAATAAACCCCAATACTAATGGGGTCGGAAGGTTCTCGAATGGCGTCCACGGGCCGGGAGACGAGCTGTTGGTAGGCCTCCAACAAGATGGAGCGACGACCTGGTAAAGATTGCGGGACCGCGGTGGATGCGGAAAGCACAAGACCGGTCTGAGTGGAGAGCCGCGGGGGAGGCCGCCGGCCAGCAGTGGACGTCTTTCGGCTGACATGATGATGATGACTAATCAAATAACCCGCTCCTGACCGCTCCTGCTGCAAAGGTCCCCATCACACTGGCTGCATTAACGAGTTGAATGGCGATGGCCAACCTAACCAACCAACCCAACCTAATGGTCAACCTAATGGGATTTTTTATTCAAATATAACCTAACCAACTTAGAAAAGTTGAAAAACCCCCGACACTTTCATTTCAAAGTTCAATATTTCAAAAACGGGAGAGCCGATTTTAATGAAACTTAGCTAAGAACCATCTCGATTAAACTAGCTTTCGATTAAAAAAAAACCGCATCGAAATCGGTATTTCCGTTTGAGAGCTGTGATGCCACAGACAGATACACAGATACAAAGACAAACAGATACACAGATCAAACTTATAACACCCCTCTTTTTCGTCGGGGGTTAAAATTTTAAGTCTGGATTTCACGGCCAACCCACTGAAAATCATGAATCAATTAGCGAACATGGCCTGCTAAATGTCATCAAACTTCCCTCTCCACCAATTAGGTCAACTACAACTTGGCTAGTCAAACAGTTGACTTTAATTGTTTATTAATTACTATACAGAACTGTCCAAGCTAACCACAAAATACCTATGACTGGAGTTGCCATCTTTAATTTACCCCGAATCGACATTAATGTGTAAGCAGCTGAGTGTTTTTAACCTCCGACGAAAAAGTTCAATATTTAAAAAACGGGTGAACCGATTTTAATGAAACTTGCTAAGAACTACCTCGATTAAACTAGCTTTCGAATAAAAAAACCGCATCGAAATTGGTCCATCCGCTTGCGAGCTACGATGCCACCGACAGATACACAGGTCAAACTTATAACACTCCTCTTTTTGGTCGGGGGTTAAAAAGAGGGGTGTTATGATTTTGACATGTGTGTCTGTGTATCTGTCTGTGGCAACATAGCTCCCAAACGGATGGACCGATTTCGCTGCGGTTTTTTCCAATCGAAAGCTATAATCGAGATGGTTTTAGTTAAGTTTCATTGAAATCGGTTCACCCGTTTTTTAAACATTGAACTTTGTTGACACAAGATAATTTCTCGATCGCATTTGCGTTATGGTTTCGAATTACTGTGGGCATCGGCAGTGCCTCTAGCGGCACGTATTGGCAACAAACCATCCTCATCATTATCATCATTAAACTTAAGAGTTACACTCTTGTCGGTGGAGTGTCTTCCAATCATCTCTCCTATGAGCCAGTTCCTTGACCTCCTGATACGACACGACACCGGCCTTCTCTTTTATCTGGTCCATGTAGCTTCGCCTAGGTCGACCTCTTCCCCTCTGTCCTTATATGTTTCCTTCTAAAATGATCTTAAAGAACTATTCTCATACTAGGTATTCGAAAAATTTACGCAAACGCGATCGAGACGTATCTTGTGCTTTTTGATTACACTAAGGGCACTGAGTCTTTAGTGTAATTATTGACAGAAGAAAACGTCTCGATCGCGTTCGCGTTTACGTCTGAATTGTGCACATTAGCAGCGCCGTAGTGGCACGTATCGACAACAAACAATTGACACCCGTAACGCAAAACGCGATCAAAACGTGCTGTTGGCCGTTGATTACACTAGAGAGCATCTAGTGTAATTTCTGACACAGGAAAACGTTCTCGATCGCGTTCGCGTTGACGTTAAAGAAAGGCAACACCAGTCATAAATGCTTTGCACAGTTGAGGCTAGAGGCGTTATCAGCCAATTAACTTGGCGTAACTCGCCAAGTTGCCAAATTCAAATTAAGTTTGCCAAGTTTGATAAATTGATGCCGTGCCGGTCAGTTGGTTTGAGGCTTCATTTGATATTTGTTAAAAATAATCGGCAGTTAAGGGCTTATGAAGGTCCAGGGCATGTATAAAAGAAGTAAGTAAGTAAACGCTTTATTGTACAGAAAATACAGAAATAAATACAGGTTACCAACAGTTAACAACATGTTTTTAGGGTTCCCAAACAAAATGGCAAAAACCTGACCAACATAAAAAAGTTGAAAAACCCCCGACATTGTCATTTCAAGGTTAAATATTTCAAAAACGGGTGGACTGGTTTTAATGAAAATTACCTAAGGACCATTACGATTAAACTACCTTTCGATTATCATGATACTCGATTACGCGATTAAGTCCCGAGTATCATGATAATGTGTGAAAATCGCGAAAGTTTAAATCAATACCTTTCGATTAAAAAACCGCGTTGAAATCGGTCCATCCATTTAGAAGCTATGATGGCACACACTGATACACAGATACATAGGTCAAACTTATAACACCCCTCTTTTTCGTCGGAGATTAAAAAATAGAGTTGGTTTTGTTAGGTTGTCGTTTAATCGAGATAGTTCTTAGCTAAGATTAATTAAAATCGGTTCATCCTTTTTTGAAATATTGAACTTTGAAATGACAATGGATTTGTCAACTTTTCTAATTTGGTTATCTAAATGATTACTCCAATGCCTAGGTTCAATTTTCTTTCTGATTTCGTTAAAAAACCTGTCAATACTGTCAAAGGCACGTGACATGAGAAGAACTGGCTCGCAAAGCTAGCGTTATTATAATCCCGGATAATCCGTTTGTTAGTTAATCCAGTCCGGGGCTCCGCCTGACCGGATCAAAGCCGGTTTTAATCCCGGACAAGTTTGGCATCGGGACCTGTTGATTCCGTAAGTGTTTATTCATATTTAAAGCTCTGATGTCCAGTGATATTATAAGTAAATACGTCATAATGCTCAGAAGACATTCGAAAAACATGTTCCGTTCATTTTGACATTAGCGCGCAGGTTTGGACCTTATTAGTGTGGCCAAAGAGGCTACAATTTGTAGACTTTTCTGCGCTTAATTTTCGGCGTCCTGAGGGTCGAGCACGACTTAACGAATGCTGCGTAACGTTACGGTTATCGTATCGAGATCGAGAAACCTCGTACTAAATTTTAGTTCCAAATACGCTCACGGGCGGGCGCTGTTCCAAACGTCATACAAACTCGACAACGTTTACTATTCGATTTTACGTGACGCAGGTTTCGAAAATTCGTGCTCGACCCTCTGATGACATGTAATAATAATACCATTGTTGATGTCCATGATTAAAAAAAAACAAGTCCTCTTACAGTACTTTTAATACGTATGTATTTAGATAAAGTAATGTACTTACGCAACTAGGCCTTAAAACACTCGTGTGATCTTATCATGAAACTCGGCTTCACTCTCGTGTCGTGAAACCACACTCGTGTTTTGCGGACCCTCATTATTGTAAACAGCGGTATAAGGTACTATTCTTTTCCAGACAGATAAGACTGAAACGTAATGGATATTCGATAGATACCCTCTTTTCGTAACTCAGAAGCCTTAGGCTGAAGAAACAGGAAGGGGGGTGGAGGGGGGGGGGAGTATGAAAACGGGGGAACAAATAAATCCTTTCGTTTAGTTGTCTAAGTCGTCGCGGATATCGTAAATTCTTCAGCCGAAGCAACGCTCGTTTTAGGAATTCCGACGGTACTCTGACTCCTCGTATATGAACTTTGACGACATTGGAATAACCACTTTAGGTTGGCGGTCTAGAGTCGTTATTCTAATTTCGTCAAAGTTTAGATACGAGGTTGAGTCAGAGCACCGTCGATTTATGTTTGTGTGTATGTAGCTCAGTTTATACGTATACTTCAGTAGGCATTTTTTTGTGCCTCTCACGCAGAGGGTCGCGGGTTCAAATCCCGGCTCGCACATCTGAGTTTTTCGGAATTTATGTGCGAAATTACATTTGAAATTTGTCATGAACTTTTCGGTGAAGGAAAACATCGCGAGGAAACCTGCACACTCTGTGCGCTGTGTGAAATGGCTGTGACATACGGACGGACGGGCGGACGGACGTGATGAAACTATAAGAGTCACGTTCTTGCCATTTTGGCAAAGGCATAGACATAGGCAGATATAGACAGAGCTTACGTCTCGCTACCGGCGTGGCGTGTGCTCCCAGAGGAAGGACTACGGATTAATCCGAAACATGTCGGGCTATACTCGACTAACATACGTGAGTGATCCGTTTACTTCACTATGATTGGATCTCACGGTAGTTTCATTTAAAAAAAATAGGCAGTCTTTCTCGTTTTATTTTATTACTAGCTGTTGCCCGCGACTTTGTCCGCGTAGATTTCGGTTACCGCTATCCCGCGGGAACTAAAAAAATTTTCCCGAATAGAACGTAGCCTATGTTATTGCTCAATATTCAAACTATCTTCTTACCAAATTTCATCTAGATTGGTGCAGCGGTTTTTCCGTGAAGAGGTAACAAACAGACAGACAGAGAGACAGAAAGACAGAGGGACAGAATTACTTTCGCATTTATAATATTAGTTAGGAAGTTAGGATTAGTTAGGATTTTATTGTATTGGCGTATATTTGCCAAGAGATATAAGATAAGATATAAGATAAGTAACAATTCACTTTACGTCTAAATACAATCTTCAAGGGACTGTTTCCTTTTTCTGCTCCTTCCAAAAGGGCCGCGATTATTTTAAATACATTAACATAGTTTCAGCTAACTCGAGTTAAGGTTCGTCCTTTAGAAACTCTTCTTGGGACTTAGTATTACGAGCAACTGATATACTTGAGGAACACTTAGCGTGGTCTCATTGGACTTTGCTGGTAGGGAGGGGGGCGTATCGATGAATTTATGTCGATAGTCGACCCAACTTTTTGAAGAACTCTGAGTCACTGATACGGAGGCGCATGCTATTATTGCATACCACCTTATATACATTTTATACGGGAATATTGTTACGAACTAAGTTTAAATGTGGAATAACAGTCCTGTTTATTGAATTTCATACTATGAATGTTTTACATACATACATTATATAAATACTACGTGTCAAAAATATAAGAATATTTGTTGAGATCGTCAAAAAAATCAAATAAACAAATGAAAATAATAAGTCATAAAACAATGAATAATAACACAATGTCAAAAAACCGGAAGACGGCTGGTTGTGATGCACTTATAGGGCCTTATTCATAAACTTCACTCAAGCCTCCATTAGCTAAAATAGGTTTTGTCTTCTTCTTATTAACGGAAATGTCAATGTGACAAAAAAGGACAAACGAACTTTAACGGCATTTTAGTTATTTAAAACAGGTTTATGTATAACATCGTTAAATTTCAAATTCAAAATTCAAATTCAAAATTTTATTCAGCAAATAGGCAGTTGAATGCTCTTTTACACGTCATTTTTTTGAGTCTACCAGCGCTTTCGGAAAGACCATGATTGCCAAGAAGAATGCGCCGCAAGAAACTTGGCACAAAGTATTTTTTTTCTAAAAACAAGTTACATTAGCTCTTACAATACGTAACCACAGACAAATTACACAAAGAAACCTCACTCTGTCATTAAAAAATGAAGAGAGAAAAAAAAACCGCATTTTAGAAACAAGTGTAAAAAGTAATTATTAGAACAGCAAAACCAGAACACTACTTTACTGGCACGTTTTAATTGAGCAGGAGATGTATAGCGTTAATATTTAACACCATTGTAATTACTCACATTCGAGCAATAAATAAATTATCAATTCATTCATTTTAATAAAATTCATCATTTATCCATTTATTCCAGTTATATACTTTATTTATTGACCAAAAAGAGTGACAGTAATAAAACCAAAGTGCTGGAAAATTCGTACTATATTTTTCTGTGCACTACAGAATTACACAGAAAATTCACTAAAAAAAATTCATTACAAAATAAAGACAATAAATAATACAGCATTTTAGGAACAAAATGGCGGATGTCGGAACCTCATCGATAAGACAGGTTATTATTTTTTCCCTTATCCCCTCCCTACGCCGGCGGATTCGAGCTCATAAATAAAATATAGGTCGTCAGCTGTCCGCTCCCACGGCCACCTGCGAGGTGACAGTACTCGATCGCGTTTAGAGGTGAATAGTGCTGACGAATCGATGAATACTCGAGTACGAGTGTCGCACAATACAGTTATATGTACGGGCTCTGCACATGTATCACTGCGCGCCATTTTGTCGCTTGTCGCGCAGTGCGTCCCTTTCATAGTGACGGAATCAGTGAAGGACGCACTGAGCGACAATCGACAAAATGTGAGCTTTACCTCGCAACCTCATTTTTAGGGTTCCGAAGCCAAAATGGCAAAAAGGAACCCTTATAGTTTCGTCATGTCCATCTGTCTGTCTGTCCGCGGCATAGCTCAGAGACTATTGGTACTAGAAAGCTGTAATTTTGCATAGATATATATATTATTTAGGCCAAAAAAGTGCTGGGAAAAAATCTTGAAAAAAAATTGTTTTTGGGTACCTCCCGTACACGTAAAGTGGGAATGTTTTTTTTATTTCTCGCCCACCCCATAGTGTGGACCTGTTGAACAGGTCTTTCAAAAATACCGGGGGTGCTCAAAGATCATTTTTCGATAGAGTTATGCGTGTGCGAAATATTTAGCTCTGAAGTACAAATTTTTGTTGGTTAAGTGTCTACCAGATAAACTGTTGTATTTGGAAATGTGAACAAAATCAGAGCAGTAGTGCATATAGTGAATTTAAAAGGAAAACTATGAGAGATAAGTAGGTTTTACTGGTTTGTGGATACGTGGCTCTAGTGGCGCCTGCTAATGTGCCCATAGCAATTCAGACGTAAACGCGAACGCGACCGAGACGTTTTTTTTGCCCTTTGATTACACTAGAGGTTCATAAGATCGTCCGATTAAATTTCAACAAAATTATAGTTATTAGGTTATTATCCTGATCTCCAAAGATTCAATTTGCCACGCATCGTTTTAACACGCAATTTGAAATATTAATTTTAGGGTTAATTTCTTTTATATCATGCGTCTTCCTTTTAATCATAAAGAAAATTATCCACAGAGGGTCGAGCACGACTTTACGAATGCTGCGTCACGTAAAATCGAATAGTAAACGTTGCCGATTTTGTATGACGTTTGGAACAGCGCCCGCCCGTGAGAGTATTTGAAACTAAAATTTTGTACTAGGTTTCTCGATCTCGATACGATAACCGTAACGTGCTCGACCCTCTCATACTAAATTTTAGTTCAAAATACGCTCACGGGCGGGCGCTGTTCCAAACGTCATACAAAATCGGCAACGTTTACTATTCGATTTTACGTTACGCAGCATTCGTAAAGTTGTGCTCGACCCTCTGCTCCTTGATGGGCATAATGAGGTCTATCGCAAGTCAAAAATCCACTGAGATAGCTAGTGTCGATTGAGGTCTATCTGTCATTCTCCACCAATGAGAAACAAGCAGGTGGTAAGCCCTTGTGCGAGGTCCGTCCGGATCGCTACCATAATCTCACTCGCTAATCAGTGCTGAGGGTCGGGCACGACTTTACGAATGCTGCGTAACGTAAAATCGAATAGTAAACGTTATCGAGTTTGTATGACGTTTGGAACAATGCCCTTAGTGTATTCAAAAAGCACAAAATACCTACGTCTCGATAGCGTTTGCGTTAAAGTGTCAAATAGTATGAGAATTGTCTAACGCGAACGCGATCGAGACGTATTTCTTGGCCTGAGGGTCGAGCACGACTTTACGAATGCTGCGTAACGTAAAATCGAATAGTAAACGTTGTCGAGTTTGTATGACGTTTGGAACAGCGCCCACCCGTGAGCGTATTTAGAACTAAAATTTAGTATGAGGTAAAGTCGTGCTCGACCCTCTGTTGTGTTCCGGTGTGAAGAGTAAGACAGCCGGTGTAATTGCTGGCACATGAGGCATTTCATCTTAGCTCTCTAGGTTGGCAACGCATCTGCAAACCCTCCGGGGTTGCGGGTGTCTATGGGCAGGGGTGATCACTTACCATCTGGCCCCTATTTCACCAACTTTACAATTGTCAGGTTTCAATGACAGTTCGGTGTCAACTTTGTAATTCAAATTTTCACAGATATTTGACCAGTGCCGAATCCTGCGTTACGTTACGGTTATCGTATCGAGATCGAGAAATCTCATACTAAATTTTAAGTTCCAAATACGCTCTCGGGCGGGCGCTGTTCCAAACGTCATACAAACTCGTTATAGTTTACTATTCGATTTTACGTGACGCAGGATTCGACAAGTCATGCGCTTAGGGCACTGGAGACCCTATACATCTCCCTGCTCAATTAAAACGTGCCAGTAAAGTAAAGTGTTCTGGTTTTGCTGTTCTAATAATTACTTTTTACACTTGTTTCTAAAATACGGTATTTTTTTTTCTCTCTTAATTTTTTAATGACAGCGTGAGGTTTCTTTGTGTAATTTATCTGTGGTTACGTATTGTAAGAGCTAATGTACTTAACTTGTTTTTAGAAAAAATGACTTTGTGCCAAGTTTCTTGCGGCGCATTCTTCTTGGCAATCATGGTCTTTCCGAAAGCGCTGGTAGACTCGAAAAAAATTACGTGTAAAAGAGCATTCAACTGCCTATTTGCTGAATAAAATTTTGAATTTTGAATTTTTTGAATTTTGAACTGCTGACTTGAAGAGCTTTTAGTTTAGCGCGCTTCGTACAGGCCAAGAAATGTAGTTCAAATTGTCATGACAAACCGACAATTGTAAAGTTGGTGAAATAGGGGCCAGGTGACCCACTTGCTCGTTTCTTGCTCGTTTCTTGCTCGTTTGCCGTCTTTGTCGTATAAAAAAAACAACTGGCCTATAATTTTGGGAAAGTGCGCGTTTTGGAACGCTCAGCTGGGCAAGTGTACCTTTTGGGAGTGTACATTTAGCAAGAAAGTGCACATTTCGGGAAAGTGACCTTTACAAGTCTGACCCCTCGGCGTTAACATTTCGTCAGACGATACAAATACCTTAAGCTATCCTCAAGTTAGTGTCAACCCTGGGTCGGCGTAAAGTGACAAGACTACAAGACAAGTGACAAGAACTTGCTAACTAATGTAAACAAACCACCATACTGAAATTGTCTCTGAATGATGAATAATTTTTACTATGGCGGTTTATGTTAAAGAGTTAGCAAGCTCCATGGAATGACACTAAACTTTATCCTTAACAACAGTTTGTCATTTTGCCAATTTTCGACTTATTAGAGTGAGTGGCAGACCCTTCTATACAGTCCGTCTGTATCGCTACCACCATCTTACTCGCTCTTGAAGCTAAACTAAAATAAAAATAGATTGAATATTAGGAACTGCTGTTAGTTGTTTCGTGACGTGACCATCCTAATCCTAATCCTAACTTCAATAATTAAATGCGAAAGGAACTCTGTCTCTCTGTCTGTATGTTTGTTACCTCTTCAAGGGAAAACCGCTCCACCAATCTAGATGAAATTTGGTAAGAAGATAGTTTGAATATTGAGGAATAACATAGGCTACTTTTTATTCGGAAAATTATTACATAGTTCCCGTGGGATAGCGATAACCGAAATCTACGCGGACGAAATTGCGGCCAGCCTAGTAAACATATAAAACACACTATCCACAAATACCTGGTTACCAGGCACACAGACCTCGCAAGGAGTATATCAAGTTAACCAAACACTACAGAAACGTCAAGAGCATTGCTTACGGTCCATTTGCGACGCTTACCGAGAACAATCTTTATTGTGTTTGTCTCGGTAAAAGTTTTATTCCAGTAACCTACGATAAATAACAACGCAATTGACAACATGGCCCAATTTCACCATCTTTACAATTGTCAATTTTACATGACAATTCGAACTAAATTTCTTTGATATGAAGCGCGCTAAAACAAAAGGTCTTTCAGTTAGCAGTTGACACCGAATTGTCATTGAAAACTGACAAATGTAAAGTTAGTGAACTAGGGGCTTGGTGTCGTTTGGTATGGATGCCGTAGTTAGTGCCTTTGTACGGTCTTTGTTCGAAATGTACTACACTCACCTTTTTTTTAAAGATGGAGGCAAACGAGCAAGCCGGTCACCTGATGGTAAGCGATCACCGCCACCCATGAGAACCAGCAACCCCAACAGAGTCACTAGTCCGTTGCCGGCCTTTAATGAGGAAAAGGGATAGTGAAATAAAACGGATCATTCACGTATATAAGTCGAGTTAAGTCCGACATATTTCGGACTAATTCATAGTCCTTCCTCTCGGAGCGCACAACCCAGCGGCAGCGAGAGGCACACTGTGCGCCGCGGCTCTGCTCGCGCGGCTACTAGACGCAGCTGACAGCGGCACACAACTACCCTCGTTTTTGTCGTTATTTTTATTATTGTCAAATGCAGGGTAGCACACTACGACATCGGAAAAGTGGCAGGGAACAACTGGATGCTGACAGCCCAGAATAGGGCGAAACGGAGGAAGTTGAAGGAGGCCAACACCTAATTGGTTGAGGAAGGCTTAAGATGATCATGATGACACTACACAGATCACATCACTCTGTAAAGGCTCGTTCACACTCACCGTTGAACATGTCGGGCTAAACTCGAGTTTTACACGTGAATGATCCGTTTTATTCCAGTATGATTGAGTCTGACGGTAGTTTCATGTTAAAAGTGGTATGAGACCGCTAAAGATCGGGGCGCGTGAAGGACATGGGGGAAGGCCTTTGCCCAGCAATGGGACACTTCACCAGGCTTATAATACTTTTTTTTTAATCCAGGGATCTCTAAATCCCTCAACCATTACCGGGACACTCGGGTAGATTTCTGACGCCTACTTAATGCGGGAGTAAGCCGCGTCGCTCCACTTTTTACATACGAAATTAATTCCCACGGCTCCGTAGCGTTGGCAACACCGGGGCTAAGATTTTCGAAGAATTATTTTAGATATTAAGCCCGGTTTATATCGTGCACGTTTCAGTAAATGACACTGATTCATTTTGTAGCAAGTGGGTCACCTGATGGTAAGTGATCACCACTGCCCATGGACACTCGCAAACCCGGGGGGGTTTGCAGATGCGTTGCCAACCCACAGAGCTAAGATGAAATGCCTCTTGTGCCCGTAATTACACCGGCTGTCTTACACTCCACACCGGAACACAACAGTGCAAGCACTAACCGCTTAGCGGCCGGCTTAGCGAATAAGATGATGGTAGCGATCTGGACGGATTTGTATTTTATATTTTTTCGCAATTTTTTTTTACGGTTTTACCGTGAATGTCAATTATTTTTATTACTATCCGTGAATATTAATATGTTTCCCTATGTTTACCGTAGTGCAGAGGTGATAGTACGCGACACGGAATATCGAGGATCCGGGTTCGATTTTTTGGTTTTTTCCGCGTATTCATGTTTCAGTGAGTATTTAAAATGTATAATCTTTAAATATCCTAATTTTCATTCTGAGAGGAGGCCTGTGCCCAGCAGTGGGACGTAAAAAGGTCCTTAAAAGTAAGGAAGGGTAAGGTAAAGGATCCTAATTTCCTTTCAAGGACCTAAAATGTTGCTGGCTCTGCCGCGGCCTCAGCAGAAGACCTTAAACGCCGCAATTATGGCTACGCCGCAAACTCTGGGGCCTTGGGGGCCTACCGCGCGCCGTTTATATAAAGATCTCTCGGCGCGCCTTATAGAGGCCTCCCGTGACCAGTGCCCTAAGCACGACTTGTCGAATCCTGCGTTACGTTACGGTTATCGTATCGAGATCGAGAAATCTCATACTAAATTTTAGTTCCAAATACGCTCACGGGCGGGCGCTGTTCCAAACGTCATACAAACTCGTTATAGTTTTCTATTCGAGTTTACGTGACGCAGGATTCGACAAGTCGTGGTTAGGGCACTGAGGGCTGGCCAATACTTCGCTCAGCGAATCAGCATTGCCATACAACGTGGCAATGCTGCCAGCCTTCTGGGCACCCTTCCCATTGGCGGCGATCTGGGAGAGATTTTTTACCTTTAGTTTAGTTTTAGTTAGTATTTAAAATTTTAGTTTTAAGTTTCATAATGTACATTATCGTTATTGTTATTTTTGTTGTATATTTTTTGTAGACGGTACTGCAAGTTGTTGGGGATTTAAGCGGATAGCTTTAATTGTTTGGAACCGAGGCGCGGATTAACGAAAAGAGCGTGATCTCCTTTTTTTAAATCCCAAAAACGATGCGTTGCCGGAGGCCGAATTTGAAATGTTGTGACATTTTTTTATTCGTGAGCGACTTGTATTACCTTTGCCTTTCTAAGGAGAGTTAATTAATAAAACCAGTGAAGGGAAAGTCGGACTCGCGCAACGAGGGTTCCGAGTCATCATCATCCGCCTATTTACGTCCCACTGCTGGGCACTAGCCTCCTCTCAGAATGAGAGGGCCTTATGCTATAGCTCCCACGCGGGCCCAGTGCGGATTGGGAACTTCACACACACCATTGATTTGCTTCGCAGGAGTGAGAGTTCCGAGTTATATTATCATCAAATAATATTAAGTAAATAAATATCATGGGACAATGACACCAATTTGACCTAGTCCCAAACTAAGCAAATGGGTACAATGCAACGGATAAACATACTTATATAGATAAATACATACTTAAATACATAACATCCAAGACCCAAGAACAAACATTCGTATTCATCATACAGACATCTGACCCGACTGGGGATCGAACCCGGGACCTCAAGCTTCATAGTCAGGGTATCTAACAACTAGGCTATCCGGTCGTCAATTTGTGCTCCTTTACGTTTGTTCAGTGTAGGATAGACGGACAAGCGGACCTGGACAGTGCCATCTTTATCCTGGGAAACGTTATTTTCATTGGAAAGCTAGTTTAATCGAGACGGTTCTAAGTTTAATAAAAATCGGTTCAGCCGTTTTTTAGATATTACATTTTGAAATGAAAATGTCGGTGGGTTTTTGTCATGTTCAGATCCCAAATGTGAGAGACCGTTGACGTCTTCAGTACGGCTTCACGGAGGGTCCAATACAAAAATATGACACTCGAATGCGAAAAAGTTAACATACGTAGTTTAGTTCCTAATTAAAGGACTAAGCCCCTATTTAACCAACTTTACAAATGTCACTTTTAACATGAAAATGTCAGTTGTCAATGACAATTCGGAGTCAATTGCTGACTTGAAGAGCTTTTGTTTTAGCGCGCTTCATATTGGCAAAGAAATGTAGTTCGAATTGTCATTGTAATAACTGACAATTGTAAAGTTGGTGAAGGAATTTTACATTATAGTGAAATAAAAACGGATCACTCACGTATATAAGTCGAGTTTAGCAGCTGCGTCTAGTAGTCGCGCGAGCTGAGCCGCGGCGCGCACTGCTAAACTCGACTTATATACGTGAGTGATCCGTTTTTATTTCACTATGATTGAGTCTCACGGTAGTTTCATGTTAAAAATGGAATTTCACATTATTTACTTTTTATGGGTTTTTTATGTCGGGTGTTTTGGTGGCGGGTTTATACACTCTACTTACTTAATTCTGAAAGGCGGCTCGTGCCCAACAGTGGGACGTAAAATCTGGCGATGATGATGATGATGATGATGATGATGATGATGATGATGATGAATTATGACTTGTCAGCTGTTACTCGACCAATGTAGTCGAGCCTTTAGAAATGCAATCTTTCCCATCACACACCATCTGGCCAACTCGTAATCTTGTAATTTTTAGAGCGTAAGTATACGATTTAAAACTGGTTCGCTAAACATTATGGTAAACAAACTATTAGAATCTGAATTTCTCATTTTCTTGTCATTCGCTTTAGCTAATTAAGCTTGACGCCGTAAAATGGGATTGCATGTCATTACGGAGACAAGATTAACTTTTACACCTGTTGAATAAAAAGCCGTGATAGGTCAGTGGTTTCAACTATGGCCTCTCAAACAGAGGGTCGTGGGTTCGAGCCCCAGCTCGCTCCTCTGTGAATTTATGTGCAAAATTACAAGCTTTTCGATGGAGCAATTTACATTTCAATGGTATGTGTGAAGTTCCCAATAAGCACTGGACCTGCGTAAGAAGTATAGCTCAAGCCTCAAGCCCTCTCATTCTGCGAGGCCTGTGCCCAGCAGTGGGACGCAAGATAAAAATCAGTGATGTGAATAATAAGGAGGCAGCTTGGTCGCTGAAAATTATAATGTCACATTTGAGTAATCTACACTTCTACACTAATATTATAAAGAGGAAAGATTGTACCTATTTTTGTATTTTTGTATGTTTGTAATGAATAGGCTCAAAAAGTACTGGACCGATTTAAAAATTCTTTCACCAATAGAATGCTACATTCTTCCAATTTGACATAGGCTACATTTCATTTTGAAAAAAATTAGGGATCCTTGGTAAAATTTGAACAATGTAACCGAAGGTGTAGAAAAATGAGTCTTAAAATGTCTTTCGTCGAATGCGCTGCCGAAACTATTAGCGATAGAACAAAATAATGTACAACAATATTGAAGAACATCATAATGTCTACAAAAAACTCCGCGGTAGCATATGTCCAACTATTGTAGTTATGTCACTACAACAACTTTTTTCATTTTATAATTGTCTACCCCGAGCGAAGCCGAGACAGGCTGCTAGTTCAATATAAACGTAAGTAAGTAGGTACACGCTTTATTGTACAGAAAATACAGAAATAAATACATCAAACTAAGCGATCGTTTATAGACATTTAAAATAGTACCTAGTTTATGCAACTGCTACATAATGAGGGTCCTTAAAACACGAGTGTGTTTTTATGAAACGAGGCGAAGCTGAGCTTCATAATAGGATCACACGAGTGTTTTAAGGCCTAATTATGTGGAGTTGCATACATTACTTTATCTACATACATATTATAAGTACACTAAGATGGGTTCAGAAGCCGAAGGCATATATCATACCCATACCTGTCACGAATTTGATTGTTTTTTTTAAATCATAGACAAACATACCGAGCTGACGTTTCGTAAACCGTTTTTTTTTATTGTAAAAAAAATATATATCACATTATTATTTATGCATGTCTGACCGAACATGACTTATATACGTGAGTGGTCCGTTTTATTTCACTATGATTGTAAATTGCGTTGGTTGTCAAATTCGAAAAATCGAATTCGATATCGAAAAGTCATTACGATATCGAATTCGATGTCGTAATGACTATTACTTTACTGCTGGACCTGCTGGTCGTGGCGGTTGGCGGCGGAGGCGACGATGTACTGCAATGCTGGTCATTTTCTACGGTTTCTGAACGCATTAAAGAGGACTTATGATAATGTGTGTCGATAAAAAAGGTTATCTTACACACATCGTACCTAAGTCCTCTGCGTTCAGAAGCCGTAGGTAATGACCATCATTATGACAGTCAATTTTTGTCTTCAAAAACCAATACAATTTAAAACTAGGCCTCAATTTAAAAAAAAAATAACGACAGCTCGATATCAGATCTATGATTTAAAACAAAAAAATCTTCTGAACCCATCTTAGAGTAATAACATGCGTGTAGATAAAGTAATGCATGCAACTCTAAATAATTAGGTCATAAGACACTCGTGTGATCCTATTATGAAACTCAGCTTCGCCTCATTTCATAGAGACACGTTTTAGGTTGTATAAACTACTCTTGTTGATAACCATGGTATCATTAACGGTTAAAATAACCAGGCGACTGACTAAGCTCATGCATTCTGCCACACGAACAGATAAGTTTGTATGAGTCCAAGTTTGTGTTGCCCAGTTCACACGCGTCCCATGTAAAATAGCCATGACGATGATGGTTGCCCATAAAATGCATTTAAATGTAAATATTTAGAAAAAAATCTGTCGGTTTTTAACCAAATAGTCGGAGTTCTGGGCAGGTTGGCGGCTGGTGCAAGTGACAAGTGACTAGAGTACCAAAAAAAAAACATATTAAGAACAAACAAACAAAACGTGCTCAAGAAACATGCATTTGGAAAAAAAAACAATATCATAGTATTATTATAAAGAAAACAAAGAAAGAAGAAGGGAAATATACATATACATATACCTCAGTAAGTAAAAACTGTCTTTATTGTAAGTACAAAAAAACAGGACAAAAACAATCAAATTCGAGTACCAAGGCGGCCTTATTCCTTTAAGAGATCTCTACCAGCCAACCTGCAGCCAGCATGCGGTGTTTAACTATAAGTGATTGTGACACTCATTTCACAATTATGTGTACGCAAGTAGCAAGTTCTTATGTATTAGTGTTAACAATTTGTTGGTGAACCTTAATCAAATAAATCGCAGAACTGATGGCCGATGGGGTCAGAAGGTTCTCGATTGGCGTCCACGGGCCGGGAGACGAGCTGTCAGTAGGCCTCTGACAATATGAAACGGCGACCTGGCCCTAAACTATGAAGTGCAGAATTCGAACTTCGTGTCGTGCCGTCCCGCTCACGCTAATATGATTTAATACGAGAGCGAGCGGGACGATACGATACGAACTTCGATTTTCGAATTTTGTAGTCGTCCCCCTGGTAAAGATTGCGGGACCGCGGTGGATGCGGAAAGCACAAGACCGGTCTGAGTGGAGAGCCGCGGGGGAGGCCGCCGGCCAATTGTCCATTGTCCTGCAGTGGTCGTCTTTCGGCTGACATGATGATGATGATAAATCAAGTAAATAAATAAATCTTAGAGCGGTGGTGGTGGTGGTTCAGTCAGTTTAATCAGGTTTTTCTACCACTAACCCAAAAAAAGGATGTATATGGGTATAGGTATCTGTGTATCTGTCTGTGTCATCATAGCTCCCCAAACGTGTGGACCGATTACGATTCGGTTTTTTCGAAACTTGGCACTCGGCACTGCTGCTTAGCGGTTGGATAAGCGAGTAAAGCTCACTAAATTATTAGAAAAAAAAACAGAACAGGTACCTAGGTACTATCAATCCATCGTTTCTTTGTTTATCTTTGTATTACATAATTCCCGCTACCGCCTGTGCCTTGTTTAGGCGCTAGCGCTTAAAAGGAAGACGCTCTCGATCGTTAGAATAAAAAAACCGATCCAATTTCATTACGGGCCGTTTTATAGAGCGTGTCCTGCCGCCTACAGGGTGCTCCCTTTATTAGATTTAAATTGATTTCAGAGCGTTTTTTGTTTTTCCTTTTTTTATTACAGCCCAAGCCGTCTCGTTCTGAGAGGATGCCTGTGCCCAGCAGCGGGACTTAATAGACTTATTATTATTATGTATTTTTTACGTACACAGGCACAGGCCTTCCCTCAGAATGAGAGGGCTTGGGCTACAGTGCCCACGCGGGCCCAGTGCGGATTGGCAACTTCACACACACCATTGAATTGCTTCGCAGGAGTGTGCAGGTTACCTCACGATGTTTTCCTTCACCTCATGCCACCTCCACATTCAAGCTCATGATAAATTACAACATGTATTACGCACATTAATTAAGAAAAACTCGAACCCACGACCTTCTGCTTGAGAGGCCGTAGGTCAAACCACTAGGCTATCAGCCATAAACCCAATTTAAACTATTCTTATAAACCGTGAACACCCTGTATCACACTTAGCGGAACAGTTATAAAGGTTTATAGGGTAGTTACACAGAATCGTATCAATTGCACGCATTAAGTTGGTGCACCTTGCCTTAGTTACGTGTACTGTACAATGTTAAATGTATGTCTGTCTGTCTGTGCAGTGTTTATTGTACTGTAGTCTGGCTTTGTTTCCTTAGAGATTTTAGTTTGTAATTATTCTTTGTGTTAAAGATCTCCATAGTGAAATAAAACAGATCACCCACACATGCAAGTCGAATTTAGCTCGACCTGTTTCGGACTAATTTGTAGTCCTTCCTCTGGGAGCGCACGACTCAGCGGCAGCGAGACGTTACATATCACTTACAATACATAGCCAGAAATTAACTACACGAAGAAGGCTCACTGTATCATTAGAGAATAAAGAAAAACCCGGCCAAGTGCGAGTCGGACTTGCGCACGAGGGTTCCCTAGAAAGATTTTAACGATTTTCCCCAGTGTTTTAAAAAGTCCAGTGTTAGCAGAGCCCTGCTCCTAAGCAAAATGTGCTCAGTGTGGGGTCAACTTACATTGGTCTGCGAAAACTACTAAAGACAGACATAAAAACTTAAGATTTTGAGACTTTTCTGTGTGGTTGTGCTATAAGAACTACCTTCATACCAAATTTCAAGTTTCTAGAACAACTGGAAATACCCTTTAGGTTTTCGGATTTCGGCAATTTGTATGGAAATAGCCTTTTTATTGACTGTATCTTTTGATTGCGTTGACTTAGAAGGTTTATTTTTTCACAGCTTCAAGGGACCGCAGGCTTGAGTATTCGATATTAATTTCAGCATGCTACCTCCACGCGTTCCAGAAAAAAAGGGTCTTGACAGACAGACAGACGGACAACAAAGTGATCCTATAAGAGTTCCGTTTTTTTCCTTTTGAGGTACGGAACCCTAAAAATACAGCATTTTAGAAACATGTCTAAACAAGACCTTCCTTGCTGACTGTACAAACACAATAAAATCGTTTATTTAATGTGCAGTTAGCAAAGGAAGCAACGTAATTAAATTCTTAGAAAGTCAATAAAGGTTTATCGATGTCTTTTTCCTTAGCACAATAATTAAATCTCTGCTTACATTAAACTTTTCATGTTTTCTTTTACGTGTACCTACCATAATACAGTCTATACAGTCGTCCGACGAAGGCCTCTAGACAGGTCAATCGTGCGGGGGGTGCGGGGTGCGGGGCGGGCAGGGCGAGCCCCCTTGCATACGCCGCCGCTGCCCGATTAGTTAGGAACTTTCGCCCTCCTTGGTGCTTTGGCCATGCGGTTGCGGTGTCGGCATTTACGCAAACATCAAAGGCGTCGGACCACTGGTAGGTGTCAGCTCTTTACACTGTGATAATACTGTCTGATTGTATTCTGTGGGCCGAGCACAAATATCTGAATCCTGTGTAACGCAACCTTATCGTATCGAAACTACTATCCGCGCAGAAACTAGTACCACACAAAACATTACGATAAAAACGAGGGTAGATAGTTGTGTGCCACTGTCAGCAGAGGGTCGAGCACGACTTTACGAATGCTGCGTAACGTTACGGTTATCGTATCGAGATCGGGAAACCTCGTACTAAATTTTAGTTCCAAATACGCTCACGGGCGGGCGCTGTTCCAAACGTCATACAAAATCGGCAACGTTTACTATTCGATTTTAGGTGACGCAGCATTCGTAAAGTCGTGCTCGACCCTCTGCGCCTAGTAATCGCCCGAGTCGCGGCGCGCAGTGTGCGTCCCGCTGCCGTTGGGTCGTGCACTCCCAGAGGAAGGACTACGAATTAGTCCGAAACAATGTTCGGCTAAACACGACTTACATATCTAGATTATGCCCCGCGGCTTTGCCCCCGTGAAATATTTCAAAATGGGCCAGTATCCTATCCCGTGGGAATTTCGAAAAATCTCTTCTTAGTGCACCTCTAGGATACTCAAGGTACATGTCTGCCGAATTTCAAGTCTCTAGGTCCAGTAGTTTAGGCTGTGCGTTGTTTATTTCACTGCACACGTTAAACTTATAAATAACAAGGTCAAACTTATAAGTTACTAGCCGTTGCCCGCGACTTCGTCCGCTTAGATATCTGTTATCGCTATCCCGCGGGAACTATTTAATTTTCCCGAATAAAAAGTAGCTTATGTTATTCCCCAATATTCAAACTATCTTCCTATCAAATTTCATTTAGATTATGAACTAAAAAACAATTACTTTGCTCACCCGCGACCACAAATGACAAATAGTTATATCTGTGCGGCAAATGTATGTTTCCATGCAACACCTCCGCCTCCACTGCTACACGAATCAACACATGCCACACAGACCCAACTATCACCACCACCACTATACTAAACGCTGACGCGTTTCGGCACTCTCCACGAGGCCATTTACGAAGCACAACAACAACCGCTCAACATGCCACCACTTCCACTACTGGCATATGTAAACCATGTACTCCTGAACACCTGATTCAATAAATTATTCATCTAGATTGGTGCAGCGGTTTTCCCGTGAAGAGGTAACAAACAGACAGACAGAGAGACAGAGAGACAGAGTTACTTTCGCATTTGTAATATTAGTTAGGATAACACCTCTCTTTTACGTCGGGGGTTAAAACACATCCCAAAAATACTAATCGGAAGCTCCCAAACTCCCAATTAGCGGAAAAGAACTAACTAAAAAAACGTACCCGCGTCACGGGGTTGTCAGAAATTGGAAAAGTTCATGTCAGACCCTTTTTTTATTAAAATCCGAACCAGATACGAATGGGGAAGAGTTTTTTTTTGAGTAAATTTCGGCGTGCTTTTATACGGGCTGATTATTTCAATGGGTTATCCAGGCGAGGTATAAACATGACAAAATGTTTTGTCTACACACATGACATAAGTCCTCTATTATGCGTTGAGAAACCGCAGGTAATGACTAGCATTACAACAGGCAGTTTTCATCTTTAAAAACCAGCACAATTCGAAATAACCTAACCAACTTAGAAAACTTGAAAAACCCCCGACATTGCCATTTCAGAGTTCAATATTTTAAAAACGGGTGAAGCTAGCTTTCGATTGAAAAAAAAACTGCATCGAAATCGGTCCACCCGTTTGGGAGCTATGATGCCACAGACAGATACACAGATACACATGTCAAATTTACAACACTTTTTCGTCGTGGGTTAAAAACCTGGTTGTTACGTCTGAAATGCAAAAAAATCGCACGCTACATCTTTACAGTTACAGCGGAACTGCGATGTAATTTCGACAAAGTATTCGTAAAACATATCGTATCTGTGTGTCTGTGTATCTGTCACAGACACACAGATACACATGTCAAACTTATAACACCCCTCTTTTTCGTCGGGGGTTAAAAAGGGGCCAATTGTTGGTCAGTTTTTTTCAGTAAGCAACACATTGCCGTAAGAATATCCATCCAATAACTTAGCTAGTAATCTCAAACCTCAATTTGTTTACTATAACGCCAATTTGGTCAATGTAGGTCGTCCGTTCCACGTCAATCCGTGGTCCAATAAGACTGTCCTGCGCAGATGGTTTGAATTAAAAAAGTCGACAAACCCCCGACATTGTAACTCCAAAGCTAATTATTTCAAAAACGGGTGAACCGATTTAAATTAAACTTAGCTAAGAACCATTTCAATAAAACTGGCTTTCGATTAAAAAAAAAACCCATTGAAATCGGTCCATCCGTTTGGGAGCTATGCGTCATACAAATTTCTCGATAAGGTTCGTGCTCAGAGCGCCTAGTGTAATCGCCGACCAAGCCAAGAAATACGTCTCGATCGCGTTCTCGTTTTATAATTCTCATACTATATGACACTCTTAACGCAAATGCAATCGAGACGTACTTTGTGCTTTTTGATTACACTAAGGGCACAGGCCTCTGTGGCCCTTGCGCATGCGCAGGCCAGTTTCACTAGCCCACCCTCAGCTTATCAATACCCGCAAGGCTCAGCATTACTGCATAGGAATAGACTCATCTTCCATAGATCAACCCTTTACGGCCATATTTTAGGTATTGGAAATATTGATCTTGAAAGCATAGTGGTGGGGTAAAGTAGAAAATTATACTATGGGCAGAGGGAGATGGCAGCATGGAACAAAAGAGTTGTGTGTATCGTATTATTTTTTATTTGCGTGTACCCTAGTGTTAAAGAAAGTGTGTAGGTACTTAAAATGCTCAGTAATAATAACCAACTTAGTGAAATAAAAACGGATCACTCACGTATATAAGTCGAGTTTAGCCCGACATGTTTCGGACTAAGAATAAGGAATAAGGGTTCTGCTGTGGCCGAACACTCGATGGACTCGGATTCGACGCATTACATTCGGTTTGATAAGGTGTCGGTACTGGCGAGAGAAAAGTTTTTTATTCCGCGGAAAATACGTGAAGCCATTGAAATTAGTCGTCATCCCAATTTTAATCGTGGTAGTGGATGGTCGAAGCCCCCAAGTTGGAAGACTGTGCTAAATACTGCGTCAACGGTGAATGTGAACGAGCCTTTACAGAGTGAAGTGGTCAGTGTAGTGTGCTACCCTGCATTTGACAATAATAAAAATGACGATGAAAACGAGGGTAGTTGTGTGCCGCTGTCAGCTGCGTCTAGTAGTCGCGTGTGCTCCCAGAGGAAGGACTAAGAATTAGTCCGAAACATGTCGGGCTAAACTCGACTTATATACGTGAGTGATCCGTTTTTATTTCACTATGATTAAGTCTCACGGTAGTTTCATGTTAAATAACCAACTTATAAAAGTTGAAAAACCCCCGACATTGTCATTTCAAAGTTCAATATTTTAAAAACGGGTTGACCGATTTTAATGGAACTTAGCTAAGAACCATTTCGATTAAACTAGCTTTCGATTAAAAAGAACTGCATCGAAATCGGTCCATCCGTTTGGGAGCTATGATGCCACAGACAGATACACAGATACACATGTCAAATTTATAACAAACTTATAAAAAAGAGGGGCTTTTTAGTCGGGGGTTAAAAACCTGGTTGTTACGTCTGAAATGCAAAAAAATCGCACGCTACATCTTTACAGTTACAGCGGAACTGCGATGTAATTTCGACAAAGTATTCGTAAAACATTAAAAGAAGTTTTTCCGAAAAAAATGTTTCCCGTTTCCTTTGTGGAAGTTGGTCGGTCGTATACAGTTCTCGCGGCGTTACCACGGGTCGAGCACGACTTTACGAATGCTGCGTAACGTTACGTAACGGTTATCGTATCGAGATCGAGAAACCTCATACTAAATTTTTGTTCCAAATACGCTCGCGGGCGGGCGCTGTTCCAAACGTCATACAAACTCGACGTTTACTATTCGATTTTACGTGACGCAGGTTTCGAAAATTCGTGCTCGACCCTCTGTAGGTCTACATGATTGTTACGATTATTTCACTATAATCTCACGTTACCCATTTGGAGCGAGAATCGCGCGACTCCCCACTCACCCAAAAGCAAGCGGTACCGCCGCAGAATTCATCCGCATCATAATTTTATGAATGTAAAAGTCCACTTTGTTGCAAGTTTTTCAATTCGCATTTAATTTCGTGTCCGTCTGTATGTGAGTGTTTTTGTGTTTGTGAGGCCCTTTGTATGTAAGACTCCTAATTGTACAAGACCTTTTGATATACAAAAACAGACAGATGCGCCACCGTTTCACTGCGTGCGGACGAGCAATTGACAACATTTCATATTTTTCACACCTGGAAATTAATATAGGTATCGAAAGGGCTTTGCCTCCTGAACACACCACTATGCTTATAAAAAAATAATATTACTTATTTTTTTAAATACAAGAGAATAAAATAAAATTACCAATTCTACCAAAACTACGCAAGAATGGGTGTAATACTTTTGCCTTTTTCACGATAAAAAAAGCAACAATCATACGTACGTAGGTTTGACAATGTCAGATAAATTTAACATCTTGGTTTTGCTTTTTGATCGTGACAAGACAAAGGCAATTGATCCATCCTAGCGTAGTTTCGGAGTTACGTCCTTTTGGAATAAGTACCTTTTAATAAATTAATTACAGATCCTTATGAAAATTTTAAACCGTGGGTTTGCTCCTCTTTCAAAGTAGAATACAGACAATTAATCAACTTAGTCTCAAAAATATGAAATGTTGTCAATTATAGGTGATTCGGTGACTTATTATCCCTTGATGTTTGTTATTATGTCAGTCTACAGACAGCTAATGAGTCAGTCCGCTTTTGTTCAGCGCTGAACGTGAACCTATCTTTAATGTTTTATATCGATGTACAAGACGAAAAATCCTTTTCCTCCTTAAATGTTGTCAATTATAGGTGATTCGGTGACTTATTATCCCTTGATGTTTGTAATTATGTCAGTCTACAGAGAGCTAATGAGTCAGTCCGCTTTTGTTCAGCGCTGAACGTGAACCTATCTTTAATGTTTTATATCGATGTACAAGACGAAAAATCCTTTTCCTCCTTAAATGTTGTCAATTATAGGTGATTCGGTGACTTATTATCCCTTGATGTTTGTCATTATGTCAGTCTACAGACAGCTAATGAGTCAGTCCGCTTTTGTTCAGCGCTGAACGTGAACCTATCTTTAATGTTTTATATCGATGTACAAGACGAAAAATCCTTTTCCTCCTTAAAGGCCGCCGGACTAGTGACTCTCTTGGGGTTGCTGGTTCTCTGGCGGTGACCCGCTTGCTCGTTTTCCTCCCTCTTTCAAAAAAAATAATAATAATGGAATGTCGAGGATCCGGTTCACAGTTTTACTGTTCTTTTGTGTACTGATGTTGTTTATTAAAACAAAAATCCATAGACTTCATAATCTACATACACACGATGTACAGTCAGCAGCAGAAGTAGCTAAGCAACCAAAGCGGTCATAATGATCTGCACAAGCTCTTATGTCTATAACAATAGAGCCGTGCTTAGGTCATTGTGACCACTTCGGTTGCTTAGCTACTTCTGCTGCTGACTGCACACCCATCGTTTTACTAAGTTGCTAATTCGGCACTAACGCGTTACCGGTAAAAATAAACAGGTAATTACCGGTTAACGAGCAGCGCGCGCCTTCCCGCACCTGTCACTTTACGTCACCCAAAGATTCATACACTGGCGGACACTAAAACAAGTATAGGCACAATAATTTTTTTGATTACCGGTTACAATAAACGGTAATTATAGGTCAACGGGCGACGCGCGCCTTTCCGCACCTCTCACTTTAGGTCACCCGAAGATTTATAAACTGGCGGACACTGGAACAAGTAGGCATCATGATTTAATTTGTTACCGGTTAGAATAAATTTTTTCACTCGAAAAGGTTCAGAAAAAAATAGTGCAAAGATAAAATTCTCCTGTCTTTGTCTCTCTACGCAATAATATATTTACTACCCGTACAAAACTAGTAGCTCTGTGAGAGCTCTGGACCTCGCTGTAGAGCTGTAGAAATAAGTCCTGACTAGTTGATCAGTCAGCCAGTGACTGACTGATCAACACCCAATCATGTTTTTTTATAAACTCACTGAAACATGAATACACAGAAAAAACCAGAAAAATGCCAACCTCGGGAATCGAACCCGGATCCTCGACACACCGGGTCACGTGCTCTTCTCCTACACCACGATTAGTCACTGCAAAAAATGATAAAACGAGCTAAGATTTGAATACATGGACAAAATTCGGCTGCTTCTCCTGTGCCAATCGTGGTGTAGGTGTAGAGCATGCGACCCGGTGTGTCGAGGATCCGCGTTCGATTCCCGGGGTTGGCATTTTTCTGTTTTTTTTCTGTGTATTCATGTTTCGGTGAGTTTATGAAACAATGTAATTGATATTAACGGAAAAACCGTAAAAATAAAAAATTGGGAGAAAAAAAAACATAAAAAGATACTTCACCTAAGATCATGAATTGATCAACACCCAGCCCAAACCCCTGGATCTAGAAAGCTGAAATTAAAACTTGGCGTACAGGTTCCTTTTATAATGTACGCCCGGGATAAGGAGGGATATAGAGTTCTGCCACGGGAGCGAAGCCACGGGCGAAAGCTAGTACCATAATAATTATTAAGAAAATACTTAACTTGCAGCCGTTTGTGACTGAGACACAAACTAATAAACTTACAAACTCTATAATGTATCAACATTGTCCTCGAGTGTAGCATTTAGAAAAACGGCCCGCCGCCCACGTAATGAATTACCCGTGTGCTTGTCTGTTTTAGCACCTCACCGGCTAAACTGTAAAGCTTAACAGTTTGCATTGTCTAGAAATAGTATGCTGGAAAGACCAACGGGTTCCGTAATTTCTTTGTGCGTTTGTTTGTAATTATGTAGGGGGGGGGGGGAGGTCTATATAAATTCGTCGTTCTATTTAATACTAGCTGTTGTCCGCGTCTTCGTCTACGTAGAGTTCGGTTATAGCTATCCCATTGTATTGTGTTATTCTGACACAATGCAAAACAAATATTGTTTATAGAACACCCCAAAACAATATAAGGAGATTACAAGAAGAAATAGGTAAGGTAGGCAATGGCGTCTGATTTTTAAAAATTTGAAGCGTAATTATGTAGAGTTGCATACATTACTTTATCTACACACAATTACAATTATTAGAATGGGTTCAGAAGCCGTACGCGCATAATAAACCTATCACAAATTTGACGACTTGGTCAAGCTGACGTTTCGCATTGCCAATTTTTTGATTGATTCCTATTTTTAAATTGTATTGTTTTTGAACATTAAAACTGATTATCGTAATGGTGGATTTATTTAGATAAACAACCTTACAATTTCGCTTTTACCTATAATATTACTAGGATTTAGGCATTAGCATACAAAGACATGAAACTTTCAACTAAGCTATTTTTGATTCGTCTCAAAATGACATCATTACGACCGGTATTTCATATCCTTGCAAAAATTGGATTTCAAAATGGGTGATCCTTATCTGAAAGCGATTAAAATGGACTTTCTCTCGCGAATTATCGTGGGAATTCGGCGGCAAAAATGTATTTTTCGCACTCAAATAGATTGGTTAAAATTGATGTCGACGTGAATATTTTATTCACTTTTCCCTAGGCCGTTGACGACCAATAGGATGTCTTGTTTTCAACTCCCACGCAAAACAGAGGCAGATAGAGGCTGTCTACTGAAAGTTAATGCTTGTTATTTGCCTCCGGTAGTCAACATCTCATGTTGATGAGCTGATGATGGAAGGTACTACTCCTTAACGGTTAGGAGTTGGAGGATAATTCTGAAAATGTTAAATCAAACTAAAATTGTGAAATAAAAATCTTTTAAGAAAAAAGTAAAACCGGCTTCAAAAAAAAAACGTTAGAAAAAAAACGTAAAACAATCCTCTAAAATAATGATAAATAAATAAAATAAAATAAAATGCGTTTATTTCGGACAAAAGAAGCTAAAGCCTAAAGTTTTATGGCCTAGCACTAAGCAGCAAAAATATGAAGTCGGTGCTTAATTCAAAGAATATTCCGCTCGCACCGCACCGACTTCATATTTCTGCTATTTAGTGCTAGGCCATAAAACTTTAGGCTTTAGTTTCTGTTATCCGAAATAAACGCATTTTATTTTATTTTATTTTATTTATTTATCATTATTTTAGAGGATTACTTTACGTTTTTTTTTCTAAGGTTTTTTGTTGAAGGCGGTTTTACTTTTTTCATAATAACTTTACAAGTAATTTATAGAAGATGCGGTGTCCAGAGGGTGGTTGGTCCGTGTTTTCTTGTGTCAAAAATTACACAGTCTCGGAATCTATTACTATAGTAATAGCAAAGCGACTGTTAACACAGCTAGCGTCTTATGAATTATGTACGTGCCGCCGCGTAAACCTGCAAATTAACATTTGTATTAACGTGTGTAACGTCGGCAGCGAAATTGAGTAACTACCCATGTTTTAAGTTGTAAACCATGTTTTAGCCCTTAGGCAGGCAGAATTAAAAGGAGAAAACCTGAATTCTAGTGTCTCCTGATTTCCTATCTACTAAAAATGTGTTTGTGTGTATATAAGACTGCTGTACAGGGTGTTACAAAAATACCCGTAAAGCCGAAAAGGCGTTAAATGGTCCATAATAAAGAGTGAATTCACAATATTTGAATCACTGTATGAATTAATTAAAAAAAATCTACAAAACGTTACCACTATATTGTAACCCAATATAACAACACAATTCATTTCGTGACGTCGTGTGTACGAAACAAAAGTTTGGTATGGAACCGAATGTAGAGAAACTAAGCGACTGAACTCACAACTCAAAAAGCCAGGCCCCTGTCTCAGAATCTTTGCAATTGTCTGTTTTATATGACAATTCGAACTACATTTCTTTGACAATATGAAGCGCGCTAAAACAAAAGCTCTTCAAGTCAGCAGTTGACACCGAATTTTTTTTTTAATTTTTATTATTTTTTTTTTATTACGAGGAAGGCAAGCGAGCAAGTGGATCACCTGATGGTAAGTGATCACCACTGCCCATAGACACCCGCAACTCCGGAAGGTTTGCAGATGCGTTGCCAACCTAGAGGGCTAAGATGAAATGCCTCTTGTGCCCGTAATTACACCGGCTGTCTTACTCTCCACACCGGAACACAACAGTGCAAGCACTGCTGCTTAGAGGCAGGATTAACGAGTAAGATGGTGGTAGCGATCCGGACGGACCTCGCACAAGGTCCTACCACCCGCCATTCATGCCTGTCATTAAAACTGACAATTGTAAAGATGGTGAAATAGGGGCCAGTTCAACCAGTTCAGTTCAGTTCAGTTTCATATCCCTAATAAGTGATAAGGTATAAACCGTGCAGATTATTTACGACCCCGACTGTACACGAACGACAGAAACTGCTTGACAGTTTGCAGTTTCCATACTAATACTAATGGCTAGAATGTTAATCGGAATGTAAATAAAATACCTACTGTGAGTGTGAACTATTGTCGGTGGTACTCTAACCGGCGCTCTTAGATACTTAGGTCGATGTAATATTTAATTGTCATAGACAAAATTGCTGCCAATTTCGACATTGCCATGATTGTCATGTCATAATAACAAACAAGAAAGGTGCTTAGGTTTGCTCTAAAGTAAAGATGAAAACGTTAGATAGCTAAAGTGCTGAAACTAAGTACCTAAAGCTTTAAACCCATATAAACTCGTTAACTTAAAGCTCAACGAAACACATTTTTGTCAGCGATAAAATACCGCAGCCAATAAATTATATAATTCACGCCGTACTGCGTATAAAAAACCTTCACACATTCCAATCAAAAAACACAATTCTAAAATAACGAAGCTGAAATTATTTAAAACTGTCAAACGAGAGGGGTGTATATTCGGGACCCGAATGTCCTTAGACCAAAGAGGTCGTAAGGCAACTTTTTAAATACAAAAACGCAATGCGACATAGGACGTTCCGTTTCACGTGGCGGGAACCATGCGCAGAGCATTCGGGTAACCGCTTTGGCTGGAAGAGGTCGCGTCGCCCGTGCCTCGAAAACGCGAGCGTATTAAAAAAATTCGGCCGCGATGTTCGGGATTTGAATTTGTGAAAAAAAAAAAATAGTTTTAAGTGTTTCTGAAATTGGAATTGTGTGTTGCTGTGTGGAAAATTAAGTGGTGGTTGTGCTTTTGACCGGATTTCCTGGCTGTTTTTGAAGAGTTTTTACTAGTTGCTGATTTGGACACTTACTGCGGCAAAACGAGGTAAGTTTTATTTATTTTTTTAATTTCTTGAATATCTAGGTATTTTCAGAAGTGTATAAAAAAAATTTTCCTCGATTAGGTACAATTTTATAAATACCTACGGATCTCTATTTTCATGACGAGAAGGTACTTATATAAAAATAACTTACTGTGAGCTAGTTTTGGTGTAGATTTTAATTAGGTATATTTTTCGGCATTTCGGACCATAAGTAAGCTAAGTATAGGTATATTTTGAGTAAGCCTAGATTCAAAACATGTCCTTATCGGTTTGTCTGTGTTATCATCTTATCAAAATGAAATTGTAGTTATGATTTCTAAATCACTTCGTTTTGTAGTGACATAAACACTCCGTGATTAAATTTGTGCTTCACGAAACCACATTATTAAAAAAAAAACATCTGCAGCATCACGTCCCACTGCTGGACACAGGCTTCCTCACAGAATGAGAGGGTCTATGGTTCCTACACGGGCCCAGTGTTGGAAATTTCACACAGACCATTAAACTGCTTGATAGGAGGTGCAGGTTTCATCGCGGTGTTTTCCTACACCGAAAAGCCCATGATACTTAAATATTGTAAAAGTAGATGTCAATTTCAAATATTTTTTTTTTTCAAATTTTTAGCTACCTAGTGTAATAGTTTATACCTAGGTACATGATAGGAAAATATACAATATTTTGTAAAAATTTCTTAAAACGCATGCCTAAACTAAGGCCGTTGATGAGATGTTGATCATGATGGTTTTATATAACTTGCCAACAAACATGTAAAATCTAAAGTTAACAGTACTTGAACTTGTATCTGTACTAAATAAGTAAATTATAATACACAAACATAACTCTGAATTAAAACATGGTTCTAATCTTCAAATGAACCAAGAATTTCTCTACGCAAATATTTATAATGTTCAGATAAGAATCTTAATGTCTCAGTTAGCAGAAACCATTCTACGTTATTATTATAGGTATTAAACAAACAGACTTCATGACGCTAATTCAATATTAACTTAATTATGTTTTCAAGAGCTTCTAGATTTCATTCTAGTTTTCCAGGTGCCCTAGGCTTCGTATTTATCTGTCTTAGTATTACATTTTAAATTAATAGGCGAGTCAACACTTACATTTTTCTTCTGAAAGTTTTTTTGTCTAAGTATTACAAGATGGAGTACCTATTTAGAAATAAAGTTGTCGTTTTCATTTTATAGGTAAAGGTGATTTGTAAAGACGATGTTAAAAGGTTCAAAATATCTTCTGTTTTTAAAGGCATCCGCCGGGAACAGGGTTTTTTATTTGCGGCTACTTATTTTTCTCCAGAGACAAAATATTCATTACACAATGAAGTCAGAACACTAAATATTAAATGACTAAATGATTAAAAATGGTTTTACCGACAAACGTTTCGCAACTGATTCGTTTCACAAAATGCTCATTTCGTAACCCGCATTGTAAATACTTCAGGGTTTTTATAAAATGAACCTAACCTAACCTATAGGGTTCTACAAGATGATCCTGAAATATTTACAGTTTCAAAAAAAAAGCGGGTTGTTGTTCATCAGTTGCGAAATGTTTGTTGGTAAAGTGATCGGATACCGATTAAAAATCCAAATAAGTATTAAGAAAAAAACCTTACTTGAATGATACAATCAGGCGTTACATTGCGGAGACATAATTATATCGAAGGAGATAGTCTATGTCACAAAGTATGTTTCCATGCAACACTTCCGCCTCCACTGTTACACGAATAAACACATGTCACAGAGACCCAACTTTACTATCACCACCACTACACTATACGCTGCCCATTCTCAAACCACCATAAACCCCAAACCTACCAAAGCCACCGTTCAACATGCTACAAAAAGTTACTCTACGGAGTGATCAATCTAAATAGATCACTAGGGAGAAGTCAGGAGCTATAAGAGATAGGGAAATCTGTTCTTAGAAACCTTGGTGTCGGTTTTAGATGTAATAAAGTAGCATTTTTTAACCGACTTCAAAAAAGTAGGTGGTTCTCCATTCGTGGAATATTTTTTTATTAACTCTCATACATAACCGGGAATTAAACCCGGTCAAAATCTCTGTAAACAGTCATACAAATTCTGCAAGTTTATTCGTTGTTATTACACAACATTTTATATGCAATAAGGAGTTTGAGTTTGAGATTTCTTTATCTCTTATAGTTTACTTCTCCCTACTAATCCATTTGTAATGATTACCTTACTTAGCTGTTTTTCAGTTACCTACTAATAATTATTTAACTTTTCCTCGTTCCTTCCCTGGAGAATTTCCAAAGCAGTGAAAGAAGCAATGACGAAAGTTTCAAAATTTTCATGTTTTTTCTTGTCTAATACGTACTTACAGCATATGTTTGTAAATATACCAAAAATCATAATGATAGTAAGTACTCCTTTACGCTTAACAAAACAAAGTTATGAAAAGCAATCCCAAATCAAAACTACTGTCTTAAGACTATTGTTGAAACATTTCGCCCTGAGCGAATTCCTTTAAGATATTCGTAATTCGTTCAGATTTCGCCTTAGTAAATACTGCCCAATTAACACGAGCTGTCAAATATTTGGACCAATCACTGCCTCGGACGCTGACATTTCGACGAATCATCTTCGAGCTCAAACGTGAACGTGATTTAGGGGTTTATTAAATAAATAAATATCATGGGACAATTGACACCAATTTGACCTATACTAGTCCCAAACTAGGCAAAGCCTGTACTATGGGTACTAGACAACGGATAAACATACTTATATGGATAAATACATACTTAAATACATATTAAACATCCGAGACCCGAGAACAAACATTCGTATTCATCATATACATCTGCCTCGACCGGAGATCGAACCCGGGACCTCAAGCTTCGTAGTCAGGTTCTGTAACCACTAGGCTATCCGGTCGTCGTAAGATTACTGATTAGAAAAGAACTTAAAAGAAGAACAGAAGAAGAACTTAAAATACTTTAAAGTTAATTTGACAACCGGATAGCCTAGTGGTTAGAGACCCTGACTATGAAGCTTCAGGTCCCGGGTTCGATCCCCGGTCGGGGCAGATGTTTGTATGATGAATACGAATGTTTGTTCTCGGGTCTTGGATGTTTGATATGTATATAAGTATGTATTTATCTATATAAGTATGTTTATCCGTTGTCTAGTACCCATAGTACAGGCTTTGCCTAGTTTGGGACTAGGTCAATTGGTGTCAATTGTCCCATGATATTTATTTTATTTATTTATTCATTATTTAATCTGACCACTATAAGCTGATTTTTCACTTGCAAGATTTATCACACACTTACATAGTACCATCTAACACTTGTAATAAAAGCTTGTATGTAACACCTATCTTTTTTTTTACTTTGTCATCAGAATTTTCATAATTTTTTTGTCGTAAAAACTATATTGCTACTATGTATAGCTAAGGTCAGACCAATGCAACACCGATAAATAATATTGAACAATAGAATCGCAATCCATGGGTTATGCGGTTTTGTGGAGAGTGCTTGGTTAGTACTGATTTTAACGGTACGTTATTTTAGATAAAACCAACACCAAAAAAGGTAAAATAAAATTAACACCAAACCTTCTAACACCGCTTTGATGTCAAAAAGTTTCTACAGGATGGCACCAAGAATTTACCTCACGCACCTCAGAAATATTAAAAATCGGCAATTTCAAAGAATTAAAAAAACATTATTTAAATTATTGGTTGAAAGGGTTATAGTGCCAATGAGTACCTATATTAGAGACACAGTATAATTTGTTTTTTTTTTGTTTTGGCTATTGACATAATTTGTAATTTTAATTTTAATTTTTAGTTGTAAGAAGCATGCTGCATGCAAAGCTGTGGCTATTTGTATGCCTTACCTTAAGGCACAACACAGTGATACTCAAAGTGATCTACCATATATGTTCACATTTATTTATTTTTACCTATGTTCAACAAACAAATATTTTGAATTTGAATTCGAAAACCTAATATAACGGTTTTAAATGATTCTTCTTCATCTTCTGCTTCGTTACACTCTTGACAGAGTGGTCGTGGTCGTCATGACAGTATTCGTGACCCGCCTCACAATACGCCGCCACTCGTTCCTGACAGCCGCCTTTCTGGTGCATGCGTGCAAGGGTCCTTCGACGGCTGCTTTGATTTGGTCGGTCCATCTCATAGGCGACCTTCCACGCGCTCGGGTGCCTTCGACTCGACCCTGAACCACCAGCCGCTGTATAGATCCGTCATCTCGCCGGGATATGTGCCCAAAAAAGGTAAGGATGCGAGCTTGTACGACGGATGACAGACGCTGTTTAATGCCGAGCTCCTGCAAAACGGATACATTGGTGCGGAAATCCGTCCATGACACTCCGAGCAGCTTTCGCCAGCACCGCATCTCAAAAGCGTCTATTCGCCTCTTTTCGCTTTCACGTAACGTCCAAGTCTCCGCGGCGTACAGAAATATGGGGAACAGTAAAGCTTTTACGAGCCGAGTCTTGGTGGTTTTAGCGATGTTGCGGTTCCTCCATGTATTTTTCAGCTTGTCCATGGAAGACCTAGCAATCGCCATTCGCCTATTGATCTCGTCCACATTTCCGCCGCTGTTACAGATCAACGCTCCAAGGTAGATGTAAGATTGGACTACATCACAGTTCGCAATTTGAGTGATTTCTGGCGAATTATTTTTGGGACGGTCTACAATCATCATCTTCGTTTTTCTGTGATTTATTTTAAGCCCAAATTGGAGGCTAACCGTTTCCAACCTGCGGAGCAGATCCTCCATGTGGTCTATGTATGTGTTAATTGCGTTAGACATAATGAAAAAGGCATATTGACCGCGATTACCTTAAGTAACATAGGTTTGATGAGATATTTTGACGCAATACAGTTTGCCCGTGATCATGATGCATGTAACTGCGTCGAAATATCTCATCAAACCTATAAGGTAATCACTATCGATATTCCGTTTTCATTACGTCTAAAACCTGATATGTACGGTTTTCGATGAATCCATTGATTTAGGCGCAATTTTCAACTACCCGTCCTCTCCTGTTGACCCGATACGGGTCAAGGCTTTTTTTTTTGTTTATTTTTTATAATTTTTTTCATGCTTAAAAACCCAGAAATTACTTTGAGCTACGTATGGGTTTTTATTTTATTCCGATCTCAAAAAAAAATCCGCGAAAAATGGAAAACGTTTTGAGTGTTCGAAAAACATGTTGCAGACGCTGCTTAATGTAGTGACCCGCAATGTTGCGACGAATTTAACTAGTACTTAAACAGCAGAAATACCGAGAGTTAGTTCTATTTTGAACTGCAGTTAAAGACTGAAGTGCAGTTGACTACTTTAAGCTTTTAGGTTACTGGGTTACTGAAAATGTAAAAGAAATAATGAGCTAAGTTAGAGTTCTCAACGCAATTTGAACTACATTTCGGAGGAATAAAAGATAAAGTACGTTCTTATCTTACCTAACATTATGTAAGTAACTAAACAGCGGCTTAGGCTGTTGATCCCTTTTAAGTCTTTTAACGTATATAGACCACCCAAATACACCAGTGTGTAGGTAACACACGTCTAAAATGTCCATAATGTTAAAGGTTACCGTGACCACAAATGGTCAGCGTATTGTAATTTTTTTGTCTTCGCTCTGTGGATACAACAGTGATTCTAACTTAGATACTTCTCTGTGGCATTTTCGTCAAGGGGTCCCCAGATATTACTTAATAGGTAGGATTATGGTGAGAATGCCATATTTCCTAATAGGTACAGAGTGATATTGAGATATTGTCGTCTGTATTTCGCACAGGTACAATCTTGGTCTCGTCAAGGCTAGAGTGTAGACTAGTTGTCGTATCGCCATCAAGTAAATTCATATTAAATTTTAAAATGTACCGAATACGCTCACGGGGAGGGATACTTTAAACGTCATACAATTTTTTTCGCTTACGTTACCAGGTATATTATACAATACAATACAATACAATAACTCTTTATTGATCACCACATAACAGTCAATACAAGAAATAAGGCACAAAGAAAATACAAGGTAGCAATGGGCGGCCTTATCGCTACAGAGCGATCTCTACCAGGCAACCATAATGGAATAAAGGTAAGAACATATTAAAGCAGGTGGTGCTAATTAAAAAGGTTTTAGGTCACGAATTTATAGCAGGTTACTAGCAAAAAAAGAATACATAAAAAGCATTAAAAAAAAAACACATAATTTCAATGAAACTAGATAACAGATACATAATAATACAAAAATACTAAAAAATAATAATAATAATAATAATAATTTAAAAAGTTAGCCAGAAACCTCATGTACAATTTGACAGATAGTGCTCCTTCAGCATAGTTTTAAAAATAGTCAAAGATTTAGCGCGCATTATTATTATGTACTCGATTAAGTTACGTAGGATCAGAACATTCGTGCTCGGGGTATAGTAAGTACTACATCACTTCCCATCAGAGGGTCGAGCACGACTTTCCGAAAGCTGCGTAACGTTACGGTTATTGTATCGAGATCGAGAAACCTCATACTAAATTTTAGTTCCAAATACGCTCACGGGCGGGCGCTGTTCCAAACGTCATACAAACTCGACAACGTTTACGCAGCATTCGTAAAGTCATGCTCGACCCCCAGATCAGTGCCCTAAGCACGACTTGTCGAATCCTGCATCACGTAAACTCGAATAGTAAACTATAACGAGTTTGTATGACGTTTGGAACAGCGCCCGCTCGTGAGCGTATTTGGAACTAAAATTTAGTATAAGATTTCTCGATCTCGATACGATAACCGTAACGTAACGCAGGATTGTTTTATAAAGCCACAAGTTACAATTTACAAGCGGAAGTCTCTTTCTAACAAAAGTTGATAGATTGAGGCTTCCGCTTGTAAATTGTAACTTGTAGCTTTATAAAACACGGCCCAGGTGGGTTAGGGGGTCAACCGCCGGTCAGTTGTTTGTAAAAAAAAAAAAAATGCAAACAACAATGTAGACAAATGTTACAACTGTGTTTTTCTCGCTATCTTTTAAGGTCGCCGTAAAATGATTTTTATTTAAGAATTACTAAAAAATTGTTTCACAATCGATTAACTTATCTTACACGGTTAAAAATTAACTTTAAAAACACTGACAAAACTGAATTTTATTTGTATTAGTATAACGTTCAAAATGAACTGTATGCATTTATTCACTAAAATCAATAACAGTGGCATTTTTGAGATAAAGCAAACCTTTCATTTTCATACTGAGATAAAATTGTACAACTTTAAAATTGCATTTAGATTGCTGCTCGTTGGAAACTGATCGTTCTTGTTACCTGGGGCAATGTGTTCAGATTCATTTGAAACGGTTTTAGCGAATAACAAGATAAAGTTGCCGTGAATTTTATACACTATTTCCATTTTAAGTTGTTGTTTTATGTCTGTTCGATAGGGATGCGACTGAAGGGGAATTACAAGTTATTTTGTTGGTAAAATTTTCGTCTTTTTGTACTTAAAACCAAGATAGTTTGATATAAAAACCAGGCAAGAGTATGTCGGGCCACGCCTAGTGTAGGGTTCCGTAACCGTTACTATAAAAAATGCAGTACCAATGAAAAGGACAGGTAATTTCGATCATTTTGAAAATATTTATTAAGCGTTATCTTTGTATTTTTTTCTTTATTTTTTTAGACCTGCTGTTTGGAAGATAAGGGGGGGGGGGGGGGGGGGGGCACAATTTAGCTTTCAGAGCGATTATTTCCGAAAATTTCGATTAATAAAAAAAATGCTTAGAAACCGCAAAGTGTTTTATAAGAGTTGTCGAAATAATTATGTGCTACTCGTTGATGTTTGCTGAATTTTAATTTTAATTTAAATACATCTTCCCAATTATTACTGTGAAGTGTGATAGCCTAGTGGTTTGACCTATGGCCTCTCAAGCAGAGGAGGCATGTGCCCAGCAGTGGGACGTAAATGGGCTGATGATGATGATTATTATTACTGTTTGGCCAAATTCATTCGACATTCACTACTCGTCCACACAACTCCTTAGATCTTCACTACTTATGCATGCGATGCGAATGATAATTAAATACAGCATATTTAAATCCACTGCGATATCGCGATTGGTCACAGTTATGAGATAAAGATTTGTTAATCTGTTCATAGCTTAATAACATTAAATATTTGGAAACCGCTTTTTCATAGTTACTAGTTTTCGTTGAGGTCCCGCTGTGTGCGAATCTTTTTGATAAAGGTCCGAGTACGAATATTCTAATCCTGGGTAACGTTACGTTATCGTATCGAAATCAAGAGATATCATACTAAATTAAAGTTCCAAGTACGCTCACTGGCGGGCTGTTCCAAAAGTCATAAACGTTGATAAATTACTCGATTACGTTGCGCAGGACTCGGCCAACAAAATAGAGGTGTTGTTATAAGTTTCGTGTGAGTATCTGTGTGTCTTTGTGTGGCATCATAGCTCCTATGTTACGTAGGTTTCGTAAACTCGTGCGAACTATTGTAACTGACCCATGCCAGAGGCCCGAGTACGGATATTCGAAGCCTGCGTCACGTAAAATCGAATAGTAAACGTTGTCGAGATCGTATGACGTTTGGAACAGCGCCCGCCCGTGAGCGTATTTGGAACTAAAATTTAGTATGTGAGGTTTCTCGATCTCGATACCACACGGATCAACGACCCTCTGGACACCGGATCTTCTATAATTTACTTGGAAAGCCATTACGAAAAAATCCGCGGTGAGCGGGCCGGGGGGATGCGTCGTGATTGGTTCATAG
The DNA here is from genome assembly GCA_963691665.1 of Clepsis dumicolana. Lineage (NCBI taxonomy): Eukaryota > Metazoa > Arthropoda > Insecta > Lepidoptera > Tortricidae > Clepsis > Clepsis dumicolana. The sequence goes on from OY829527.1 coordinate 1,255,495, forward strand.
CTTGTCATCTCGCTTGTCATCTGGTCGAAAGTGAGCCGCGATTCGAGGCTAGAGAGATTTATAAGTGCAAATGAGCGTTTGTGTTTCGGAAACGTTCGTCCTGACATTTGGTGTCGAGAGGGTGGTTGGTCCGTGCGATACTATAACCGAAACGTTACGCAGGATTCGAAAAGTCGTGCTCGAGTCTCTGCTCCACATTCGCAAGGGTCCTCCCGCCAGTTTGCGCAGCGAAAATCAAAATGGCGTCATTATAAATAATCCGTAAATCTGGTTGAAAAGGGACAGTGGGACAGAGGCTTGTCCTACCCGACGAAATATATCGCTAGGGTACGGCTTACACAGCGTTTCCTCCAGTACAAAACCTTGGATGAGCCTACAACCTTATGCAGGATAAGAGGAAATACGGGTACGATTTCAGGGTTCTTTACATCAAAAGGAAAAACCTGCCAAGTACGAAGATTTTCCCGTTTTTCCCCGGTGTTTTAAGATCCAGTGTTAGCAGAGCCCTGCTCCTTAGCAAAATGTACGCAGTGTGGTTTTTTATATTGGTTTGGAAATGTACAGACAAACATAAAAAAATAAGATTTTGAGATTTTTCTGAGTGGTGGTGAGACAGACAGACGGACAACGAAGTGATTCTATAAGGGTTCCGTTTTTCCTTTTGAGCTGCGGAACCCTAAAAAGTGACATTTAGAAGATCACTTCGTTTCTAGTCTGTCTGTCTATCCCAAGTACTGCTCACAGGACTAATAAATACGAATATACGAATTCTACGCAGACGAAGTCGCTGGAAACATCTAGAACTATAGACTTTTAATGTGTTTGCGGGCGGTAGGACTTTGTGCGAGGTCTTGTCTTAAGTGGGTCTTCCCATACAAGCATACAACAGACAAGATTTTTTTGCCGTTTCTTATACGTAATGGTGCGGAACTTGCCCGATTTTTTTTTATTCCGTTTATTTTAACATTTGAATCAAAAGACAAATTTGCACATGTTTAATAAACGAATACACATAAAATTGTGGAAATTTGTATTAATAGCTAACGCAAACGCAACGCAATGTGCAAGTACCTATATATTTTTTTAATTGTCTTCGAATTACCGAAACGTGTGTAGTAGTTCGATGGTTAATTCAAATAACAATTAACGGAGTAATAGAATAACTAACATAAGTATCGTTTCGGATGACACGACTTAAGGACGAAATGTAGTTTTTCACACTTTTGGAAATATAAATTGAATTTTTTTGAATAATCTATTAACTCGTGTCAAGTTAATTTACATAGACTTGAAGTAGAACCGCGCTTTTAACCCCCGACGAAAAAGAGGGGTGTTACAAGTTTGACCTGTGTATGTGTGTATCTGTCTGTGGCATCATAGCTCCCAAACGGATTTACTGATTTCGATGCGGTTCTTTTTAATCGAAAGCTAGTTTAATCGAGATGGTTATCAGCTAATTTTCATTAAAATCGGTTCACCCGTTTTCGACATACTGAACTTTAAAATGACAATGTCGGGGGGTTTTTCAGCTTTTGTTTAAAAAAAACCGTATTGAAATCGGTCCATCCGTGTGGGAGCTATGATGCCCCATACAGATACACAGATACACAGGTCAAACTTGTAACACCCCTCTTTTTCGTCGGGGGTTAAAAAAGAAGTGTGCCCAAGTGATCTTTCCCCCAAGACTCCCCGCCACGCTCCTACCCCGAATTAACCGGAACATTCATCCCTAGGGATATAAAAACAGAATTTATCCCGTTGTTTGTAATAAAATCTCTTTAGAGCTTTTAATATCGCAGCAAAAGCCGCTTGGCAACATTTATTGCTACTAAGGAGTAATATGAAAATCTGCTAAGAAAACCTTTTATATGAGCCAAGTTGGGAACTCTTACAGTATGGATTTTGTGGGGCCTCAGTGCGGGCGGGTTTGTGAGGAGGTGATACTACCCGCAATCGTGTACACGGTCCAGAGATAGAGAGGGGAGATGGGGATAGATAGATAGATACATTTTTCACACTAATTTTACGCTACGTGTAGTCACGTAGCTGATCGTGCTCTCCAGAAGAAGGACTACAAATTAGTCTGAAACAGTAAAATAAATACCTAAATAAATATCATGGGACAATTGACTCAATTGACCTAGTCCCACACTAGGCAAGGCCTGTACTATGGTATGTATGTTTGGTATGGTATGGTATGGTGTGTAAATAAACAAGCTGCTTCTTGTCTTAAATCTTTATTAATCCTGACAATAATAAAGAACAAATTATTAAAAAAAACAATTAAAGGTAACAGTGTTTGCGACAGTCACTCAAGAATCCAGTAGTTAAAATAGGTTTGTCTTCTTCTTACTAACGGAAATATCAATATGACAAAAAAGGACAAACGAAACTTTAACGGCATTTGATTAAAATAGGTTTATGTATAATAGTGAGGTTAGATGTTTCATTCGTTCGTTTTTTTTTTTTTACATTTAAACTATGAACTCTCCGCTGACACTGGGGCCGCACCCTTACCCTCAACTTCATTGAGCCGGGAAGGACTAAAGCCTACTTTGTTACCACATGGCAGCATTGTGTCCACCGCAAATTAGACTGTACGTGAAACACGGGAGGTTGGAATTACAATGACCACTTCTAATTGATGGAAGCGTAATCTTTTGACAACGGTGAGTACACACTTGTAGCGATTCGGGTGCTTTTATATTGCACCGCGTCACGACTCAATCGGGAAATTGAATAGACTCGCTTTTGTGTTACCGTTTATATTTACAAATACACATGTTTCTAGATAAACTTTAATTACATTAGACACAATGGAAACGGGATATTGACCGCGATTACTTTATAGGTTTGATGAGCTCCCGATATTACCGCGATTACTTTATAGGTTTGTTGAGCTCCCGATATTACCGCGATTACTTTATAGGTTTGATGAGCTCCCGATATTACCGCGATTACTTTATAGGTTTGATGAGCTCCCGATATTACCGCGATTACTTTATAGGTTTGATAAGCTCCCGATATTACCGCGATTACTTTATAGGTTTGATGAGCTCCCGATATTGACCGCCATTACTTTATAGGTTTGATGAGCTCCCGATATTACCGCGATTACTTTATAGGTTTGTTGAGCTCCCGATATTACCGCGATTACTTTATAGGTTTGATGAGCTCCCGATATTACCGTGATTACTTTATAGGTTTGATGAGCTCCCGATATTACCGCGATTACTTTATAGGTTTGATGAGCTCCCGATATTGACCGCCATTACTTTATAGGTTTGATGAGCTCCCGATATTACCGCGATTACTTTATAGGTTTGTTGAGCTCCCGATATTACCGCGATTACTTTATAGGTTTGATGAGCTCCCGATATTACCGCGATTACTTTATAAGTTTGATGAGCTCCCGATGTTTCGACATTTCGATTACATTAGTATTTACCCTCGTTTCGTCAGTTTGCCCGTGATCTTGAAATGCCCGCGTCGAAATATCGGGAGTTCATCAAACCTATAAGGTAAGTAAGTAAGTAAACACTTCATTGTACAAAAAACAGGATACAACACAAGTTACAACAATCAAATTTGAGTACAAAGCGGACTTAACCCTTTAAGGGATCTCTACCAGCCAACCTTTGAGTGGTGGAGAGGAATAGTTCACTGGGTAAGGTAATCGCGGTCAATATTCCGTTTTCGTTAAGTCTTTAGGTACACGTATTTTTCCGCGGGTCAGGCAAAAATCAAACTTAAGATAATAAACATAGAATAAAGATTTTGATAGAAAACTTTTCTCACTTAGAAGCTTAATAATATTTTTTAAAAGTAAATAATTGGAGAAAAAATACGAAAAGACACTCGATTGAGATATTTGAGATCCTCAAAATACAGTCAATCACTTTTTGCGGAACCGGCAGAACAGTGGCCATTCTGTAGCGACACTAAGATATTCTGTGGCAGTAGTCCCTATAGAGCTATCGCTTCGCTTCGAATTGACAATTAGACCGTTTTCGAGCGACTGCGCCCGATCTCTCCCCGAGGATCCCCGAACGCACCCGATTGCGATCTATGAGGAAAATAACCTAAAAACGTGTTTTTAATCAAGTATTTTTTCGGAGATCTTGTAATGGAATGAAAGTAAGTCGAATGGAGAAGATCGTGTGTGAAGGCGAAGCTAATGTCATAATTAATCCAGAACACTCATGTATAAATAGAGATAAATCAATATCGTGGGTCGGTTGACATCAATACCAGCTTTTATCAAGCCATCTATGGTACAGACAGCAGCAACAGTAGCAAAGCAACCGAAGTGGTCACAATGATCTAAGCACGGCTCTATGGATGTAAATAAAAGAACTTTGTGGATATCTTTGTGACCGCTTCGATCGCTTAGCTATTTATTTCAAAAGTAGCAAAGCAACCGAAGTGGTCACAATGATCTAAGCACGGCTCTATGGATATAAATAAAAGAACTTTGTGGATATCTTTGTGACCGCTTCGATCGCTTAGCTATTTATTTCAAAAGTAGCAAAGCAACCGAAGTGGTCACAATGATCTAAGCACGGCTCTATGGATGTAAATAAAAGAACTTTGTGGATATCTTTGTGACCGCTTCGATTGCTTAGCTATTTATTTCAAAAGTAGTAAAGCAACCGAAGTGGTCACAATGATCTAAGCACGGCTCTATGGATATAAATAAAAGGACTTTGTGGATATCTTTGTGACCGCTTCGATTGCTTAGCTATTTATTTCTGCTGCTGACTGTTACTAGTTGGTCCAATCATCAACTTTTTGAAATGTCAAATCGATCGCTTATGTATTGAATTACCCAAAACGACGACGTCATAATTTCGCAATGATCGAACTGACTCCGTTCTCTTTTATTTTAATTTAAAAATCGTCTAAACTTCTGAAACAAGTGTACGAATTCGGTTTTATACAAATATTTTCGAAGGCTTAATAAAATAAATTAGATTTTGACAATTAAAGTTTTAGAATGATTTTATTTTGACACCAGTTATCAACCTGATTGCCCTCCGCTAGCTAAAAACAAATACTTTGCCGCACAGATATAACTATTCGTCACTCGTGGCCGCGGGTGAGCAAAGCAATTGTTTTTAGTTAATAAATATTGACCTCCGCAAAGTAGCGCCTGATTCAATAAATAAATTTATTTATTGTTTATACTTTAAAATTCGATAAAGTTATTACTTACTTCGCATTTTGGCATACGTACATGTAACCGACTGACTGCGTCGAAATAGGTCAAACTGCGCGTTCTGCTATATTAATGCGATAAAATTGATTTATGCCCGTGACCACGGTTGTTACTGGGGGAACTTGCCAAAAAATGCCTTGATAATTCAATATTAAAATAAACAAAATAAATAGTTACTCTTATGGGTGAGAGTGGGTTATAATTTCGCTCGCTTCTCTCGTGCCAATGCGTTAACGTCCGTAACGTAACGTACCTACTTCTCTTCTCGCGATCTAAACAGTCTTGACATACCGCTCCTCTACTCCGTTTGACAAAGGGTTATGTGTTGCACTTGTTAAATTTTTTTCTACTATCTCACCTGATGGAAAGTGCAGATACGCCAAAGGTGTAACTTGCAGGTTCGGTATCAGCCCATTCATTTCAGACTTGAAGAGTTCTTGTCTCCACCCACTTTCAGTTTTCACTGCAGCTTACTTGGTTTTTTAATGACACATCTTGAGTCCAAGTTCTGTTGTTGTAAGAGATGGTACAGTCGAGGAAATTAATTCCTGACCCACCATAGAACATGAAAATCGTTATGACGTTTGCTATGAAAATAGCAAACGTTATAATGATTTTCCTAGTCTTGACAAGGCTTGACCAGCTTGCTATGCGACGTCACTATGACGTTTACTGTGAAATGGTTTTATAGTGGGCCAGGAATTAATTACCTCAACCGCACAAGCCAGTAGTGGGAAGATTCAATGAGGTAAGCATTCATTCGGCGAAATAAGTTTGTCAAACTGGTTAATTTCCCTGAATGCTTTTTTATCAGAAACTGTAAATATCTCAGGATTTATTTCAGGGCCATCTCGTAGAACCTTATAGGTTAGGTTAGGCTTGTTTTGTAAAAATCCTGAAGCATTTAAAGTTTCGGAAAAAAATGCATTTGACATTAAACCGCTCAATGATGCTAAGAGTGCATTGCGTTGAGGGAAATCACCTACGTTTTTCGGATTTTTCGATTACTTGTGTTGTGTGTTCTGGGTTCTGTTTTCCTTTTGAGGTACGGAACCCTAAAAGGACCAACGGAAAATTTATATTATCCCTTGATCAAACAGCGTGTTTTTTACCAAAACTCAACCCTCGTAAACGAACGACAATTGTATGAAAAAGTTTTGCCCGCAAAAAACAGAGCCACGAGTAATATTTCAGAGACAAACAGTGAAATACAGAGTTTTTTTGAAACTTCAACTTTATCAACGATAAGTCGCAGTTTTATCGTAACGAGGTAAAGTTGGAGAATGCAACGGCACTGCTTTTTTGAGAATGAAAATGATTTTTCAGCCCGTGGTAGTTTCATACATTTCAAATGACTATTAACTCTAACTAGCTCAGAGTATAGTGTAATTTTTGACTCAAGAAAACGTCTTGATTACTTTTGCGTTAACGCCTCAAATACGCAGTTTACGTCTCGGTCTCGCCACCGGCGTAGCGCGTGCTCCCAGAGGAAGACGTCTCAAATACTATGAGAATAAACCAACTTTTTGTATTTATATTTTTTTCGGTCATCCCGTTTGTAATTTCGTGACAATTTATTTTTCTAGTCTTTCTGTATAATTTAGGTTTCAGTTTAAAATTTGAGAAATACCTATGAGAATGAACGAACGGTGATGGAACGATGGATGCGGAAAGCACAAGACATGTCTGAGTGGAGAGCCTTAGAGGAGGCCTGTGTCCAGCAGTGGACGTCTTTCGGCTGACATGATGATGATGATGAACAATGAAACTAGTAAGTTGCCACTACGTGCCGTTAGAGACGCTGCTGATTTGCCCATAGTAATCGAGACGTTTAACGTGAACGCGATCGAGAAGTTTTCTAGTGTCAATAACCTTCATGTTTCGTCACTATGGTAACCCTGTGAGTCACTGTTGGATATTTGTCATCTTGTAACGGGCTGTAACTAAAATTCTGGGGGGTTTTGAAGGCGAATAATTGAAGGGTACACGGAAAGAACATATTCAAGTTTTTTTAAAAATGAGATGCTTCAATCTCAAAATGTAGATCACTCAATAGACTATAAGTTACCACACAGTTACAGATACAATTTATGTAACTTGTCTTTTTTATCACCTTAAAAAAAGATGTATATGAAATTTATATGGATAACTACCTTATGCCCCGCTGCTTTGCCCCCGTGAAATATTTAGAAACGGGCTAGTTCCCTAAAAATCCCTTCTTAGTGCACCTCTAGGATACTCAAAGGTATGTTGCTAAATTTCAAGTTTCTAGGTCCAGTGGTTCCGGCTGTGCGTTGTCTTTCAGTCAGTCAGTCAGTTTTCTAGGTATGGATAAATTACATCGTTCCAAACTTTCAAATCGCGAGAACTCAAAAAGGTGACTAGAGATGTTCTTTCCCTGTACCTTACATCATCATCATCATCATGTCAGCCGAAAGACGTCCACTGCTGGACATAGGCCTCCCCCAAGGCTCTCCACTCAGACCGGTCTCGTGCTTTCCGCATCCACCGCGGTCCCGCAGTCCTTACTAGGTCGTCGCTCCAATTCTCTGTACCTTTCAATTGTTCTAATCTACCATTGCCAGTCGTTTAAAAAAACCGCCTACAAACGTGATCGTTCCCGTCATTTAACAATTCAAATTTACTCCCCGTTGAGAGACTACCATAATAATCAAAATAAAACAGAAGCGGTCGTAAAACAAAGCACCAATTAGAGAAGGCGCTTACAATAATACGATGACACCAAAGCCCTACTATCGGTTTACAATAGATAATTTTACTAACAGTACTAGTAGCCGTGATAGCCCAGTGGTTTGACCTATGGCCTCTCAAGCAGGAGGTCGTGCGTTCCAGCCCCGGCTCCCGCAACTCTGAGTTTTCGGAATTTCATGTGCGAAATTACATTTGTAAATCATGAGCCGGTTAGCAATTCAACGGTGTCTGTGAAGTTCCCAATCCGTACTGGCTTGTGTGAGAACTATAACCCAAGCCTTCTCATTGTGAGAGGAGGCCTGTGCCCAGTAGTGGGACGAGAAGAGGCTGATGATGATGACTTACTGCTAGCCTGGCCCAGTCTGGGGGAGATCCATTCCAAACCTGGCTGAATGGAGAAAGATTGGAGAGGCGTTTGCCCAACGGTGGGCGCAAATGCGCTGCGGAAGAAGAGACTTACTGCTAGAATTCACAAACGGAAGCCTTTAGACTATTGCACTACTGTTTTATTGGGCGAGCGAAGCGTTTACGTTTCAGCTTGGGCAAAAATTATTTCGTAAGTCCGGATGTCTATCTGTCCGGACCGGATGTCCGGCTGTTCTCTACAGTGCCCTAAGCACGACTTGTCGAATCCTGCGTTACGTTACGGTTATCGTATCGAGATCGAGAAATCTCATACTAAATTTTAGTTCCAAATACGCTCACGGGCGGGCGCTGTTCCAAACGTCATACAAACTCGTTATAGTTTACTATTCGAATTTTACGTGACGCAGGATTCGACAAGTCGTGCTTAGGGCACTGGTCGCATTTCTCAACCGACTCTCGTGAAATGTGAGTAGGTTCGATATTTTATATTTTTTGTCGAATTTGTTTTAAGTACGAAATAAAAAAAAAAAAAACAAAAAATTGCTTCGAGTTCTACGGAGGGTCGAGCACGACTTTACGAATGCCGCGTAACGTTACGGTTATCGTATCGAGATCGAGAAAGCTTTGTTCCAAATACGCTCACGGGCGGGCGCTGTTTTTATGTGACGCAGGTTTCGAAAAGTTTTTTTTTTTTTATACAACGAGGAAGGCAAGCGAGCAAGTGGGTCACCTGATGGTAAGTGATCACTACTGCCCATAGACACCCGCAACTCCGGAGGGTTTGCAGATGCGTTGCCAACCTAGAGAACTAAGATGAAATGCCTCTTGTGCCCATAATTACACCGGCTGTCTTACTCTCCACACCGGAACACAACAGTGCAAGCACTGCTGCTTAGCGGCAGGATTAACGAGTAAGATGGTGGTAGCGATCCGGACGGACCTCGCACAAGGTCCTACCACCCGGCCCCGCACCCGCAAGTCGTGCTCGATCCTCGGCTGACAGAGACACTAGTTGAAAAGTTCCTAAATACATCAAGTGATTGATGGACTGCTTAACTTTAGTACCCTGACAATTCTTGCGTTGCGGGTGTCTATGGGCAGTGGTGATCACTTACCATCAGGTGACCCACTTGCTTGCTTGCCTTCCTCGTTTTATAAAAAAAAACTCCAAAAAGATAGTTAGTTAGTTAGTTAGTTCTCAAATGCGTTTTTTTTCCGAAACTGTAAATATTTCAGGATTTTTATAAAACAAACCTAACCTAACTCGACCCAACGAGACCCGCCTAACGATGACCCTGAATCAGAGGGTCGAGCACGACTTTACGAAAGCTGCGTAACGTTACGGTTATCGTATCGAGATCGAGAAACCTCATACAAAATTTTAGTTTCAAACACGCTCACGGGCGGGCGCTGTTCCAAATGTCATTACAAACTCGACAACGTTTACTATTCGATTTTACGTTACGCAGCATTCGTAAAGTCATGCTCGACCCCCAGATCAGATCTGTGCCCTAAGCACGACTTGTCGAATCCTGCTTCACGTAAAATCGAATAGTAAACTATAACGAGTTTGTATGACGTTTGGAACAGCGCCCGCCCGTGAGCATATTTGGAACTAAAATTTAGTATGAGGTTTCTCGATCTCTATACGATAACCGTAACGTTACGCAGCTTTCGTAAAGTCGTGCTCGACCCTCTGATCTGAGCTGATCTGATGATGGGCTGAGATGGCCCTGAAATATTTACAGTTTCTGAAAAGAAAACCATTTTGGGAAATGAAGCATTTGGGGAATGAATCACTTTGTCTAACGTTTTTTGTCCAAATGAAAAGATACCGAGTCTACTAAATACGCATAACAGCTAGGTTACCACGAAAACTCGCACAAACTTCCTGTTCTCACTGCTCCCTCCTTAGTAACCTCCACTCAGTTAACAGGTCTAATAAATGTGAATGCTTAATTGAAGTTCCGACAAAGCCTTAACTGACGGATATTCCAATCAAATTTGTGGAACAACTCTTGTACACAATACAACACGAATATTGGCCTCTGGTGAAATTTTTGACATTAGAAAACGTCTCGATCGCGTCCGCGTTTACGTCTGAATTACTATGGGCTCATTAGCAGCGCCACTAGTGGCACGTATAGACAACAGACAATTCTCATGTTTTGACAAATTGACACCTTAACGCAAACGTGTACACAGCACACACGTGTGCACACGTGTGTGTGTGTGTGTGTGATACAGTCATTTTTTTTATTTTTTTCTATTTAATATAAGTAGTAGATACAAACAAAAAACATTAAAAAAGCCACTATAAAAAACCTTCTAGAGGTTTATGTAATAGCTGGCGAGTTGCGACGGGTTCCGTCTTATTCACATAAATACATTTTTTTTTTTTTAAAAGGTTTGTTTCCATACAAATTGCCGTCCTGTAAAAACCTGAAGGGTACTTCCGGTTGTCCTAGAAACTTGAAATTTGGTATGAAGGTAGCTCTTATAGCACAACCACTCAAATAAATCTCAAAATGTAAAATTTTTGTCTTTGTATATGTCACAGACGAATATAAAAATGATTCCACCTTGCGTACATTTTGCTTGAACAGGGTTTTGATAACACTGGACAACTTCAAACACTTGGAAAAGCGGGAAAACCTTTGTATGGAACCCTCGGTGCGCGAGTCCGACTCGCACTTAGCCGGTTTTTTGTGTCAAAAATTACTCTAAAGCCTCTATTATATTTGACTAGCTGACCCCGCGAACTTTGTTTCGCCTTAGACGCCATAAATGAGCAGATTTTTGATTTTATTAAGTTTTAAATTTTCTAATTTTCCGCGCAATTTCCTTAATTTTTTCTTTCATAAGAACCTTCTCCTGATAATAACGAACAGAACAAAAAAAGAATTATCGAAATCGGTCCAGCCGTTCAGGCGTGATGCCGTGACCAAGGGAAATAGGGATTCATTTTTATATATATAATAGATTATACATTATGTAGAGTCACCGGATAGGATACGCCTACTGCGAGAGATATTTTTGGAAAAGCTAATCTATGTAGGCGTGTTGTAAGCAAAGCTCTAAGGCCGAGCCAAAGCTTATTATTATCACTGTCTTATAATAGGTAATGAGAAAGTCGTGGAAAAAGAAGATTTATTAAATAAGAATAAGAATTGTTTATTTAGCACTGAAACAAAAAACCCCGAGAATCGAGGAATTCTTGACATGACATCTTCATTTATATTTGGGAAATTGTGCGTCATAGTAAAATAAAAACGGATCACTCACGTCTATAACTCGAGCTTAGCCCGACATCATCATCATCATTATGTCAGTCGAAAGACGTCCACTGCTGGCCGGCGGCCTCCCCCGCGGCTCTCCACTCAGACCGGTCTTGTGCTTTTCGCATCCACCGCGGTCCCGCAATCTTTACTAGATCCCGACATGTTTGGGACTAATTCCAGCAGTGGCAGTGCGGTGGGTTTTTATTTCACTATGGTTGAGCCTCACGGTAGTTGGATGTTAAATTGTGTGTCGTTGAATAAACATTTTTCTGTCTTTATTCGTGTGGCGTGTCGTATCAGGAGGTCAAGGAGCTGGCTTATAGGAGAGATGATTGGAAGAAACTCCAGCGACAAGAGCGGAACTCTTAAGTTTGATGATGATGATTATTTTTAGGGTGACTACACTATTAAATTTACTGCGTGGGTTCATGTTTCCTTGATGATTTCGCGGCGAAATTATTGCAATGTAACTCATGAACCAAGCATTATAAGTAGTACTTATTACGTAACTATTAAACTACTTAGGTACTGAAATTAGTAATAGTGACCTCATTTCGTACGTCATGATTATTTTAAATGACAAATTATGAGTGGCGTGATATTGTGCTATTACTAGAATAGGTACTTTATAGGGCCACGCGACATACATCGTTTCCGCCCTGGACCTCCAGTCGAATTTATACATAATTTATTGTAGGACTAACCGACCGTGTTTAATAACCGACTTCAAAAAACCGGACAAGTGCGAGTCAGACTCGCGCACGAGGGTTCCGTACAAAGATTTCCGCGCTTTTCCCCAGTGTTTTAAGTTGTCCAGTGTTAGCAGAGCCCTGCTCCTAAGCAAAATGTATGCAGTGTGGGGTCATTTTATATTGGTCTATGACATATACAGACAGACATAAAAAATTAAGATTTCGAGATTTTTCTGAGTAGTTTTGCTATAAGAGCTACGGTCATACCAAATTTCAAGTTTCTAGGACAACTGGAAGTGCCCTCTTGGTTTTCACAGTACGGCAATTTGTACAGAAACAACCCTTTTAATTACTGTATCTTTTCATTGCGTCGACTTGCAAGTTTGATTTTTTCACAGCTTCAAGGGACTGCAGGCTTGAGTATTTTATATTAATTTCAGCATGCTTCCTCCACGCGTTCCAGAGAAAAAGGGTCTTGACAGACAGACAGACAACAAAGTGATCCTATAATACCGACCGGATATTAGCCTAGCCTAGTGGTTAGAGACCTTGACTATGAAGCTTGAGGTCCCGGGTTCGAATCCCGGTCGGGGCAGATGTTTGTATGATGAATACGAATGTTTGTTCTCGGGTCTTGGATGTTTAATATGTATATAAGCATGTATTTATCTATATAAGCATGTTTATCCGTTGTCTAGTACCCATAGTACAGGCTTTGCCTAGTTTGGGAATAGGTCAATTGGATGATATTTATTTATTTATTTATTAATAGTTCGGTTTTGCCTTTTGAGGTACGGAACCCTAAAAAGGAGGACCCGACTGCCGAAGGAAGGTTATGTTTTTCGAGCTCTGTTCGTATTTAAGTAATGAGCGCTTAGAATAGGATTCCGGGTGGCGCGAATTCCTACCAACATCTCTTTCTTTGACACAAGAAACGCCATTGACAGCCAAAGTATTTCTGAAACCCGAGCCCTGTTGTAAATACTCACAAATTGTAGGTACAGTAAGCAGCAGAAGTAGCTAAGCAACCGAAGCGGTCACAATGATCTGCACAAGCTCTTATGCCTATAATAGAGTCGTGGTTACATCATTGTGAAGGCGTCGGTTGCTTAGCTACTTTCGTAGCTGACTGTACTGGCTTTACGTTTATTTCATATCCGGCCTTTATTTGTACACACATAATATCTCTTTAACAGTAATCGTATGTGGATTTGATTCTAAAGCAAATATACATTCAACATAAAAGTACAACCATTAAAAAAAACCTTGGTCTTATTTTTATTTTTAAAAAGAGGGGTGTTATAAGTTTGATCTGTGTATGGGTGTATCTGTGTATGGGTGTATCTGTGTATGGGTGTATCTGTGTATGGGTGTATCTGTGTATGGGTGTATCTGTGTACGGGTGTATTTGTGTATGGGCGTACCTATATGTGTATCTATCTGTGGCGTCGTAGCTCCTAAACGGATGAACAGATTTGGACGCGGCTTTTTAAATCGAAAGCCAGTTTAATCGATACGGTTCTTAGCTAAGTTTCATTACATTCGGTTCACCCGTTTTTGAAATATTGAACCTTGAAATGACAGTGTCGGGGGTTTTTTCAACTTTTCTAAGTTGGTTAGGTTATCTGTCAAACGGAACAAGATCGTATTTTTTTTATACGACAAGGAAGGCAAACAAGCAATCATCTGATGGTAGGTGATCTGATCACCACTCCCCATAGACACCCGCAACCCCGGGGGGTTTTTGGATACGTCGCCAACCTAGAGAACTAAGATGAAATGCCTCTTGTGCCCGTAATTATACCGGTAGTCTTACTCTCTACACCGGAACACAACAGTGCAAGCACTGCTGCTTAGCGGCAGGATTAGCGAGTAAGATGGTGGTAGCAATCTGGACGGACCTCGCACAAGGTCCTACCACCCACGAAAAGTGTGAGAAAGAGATGACGAATGCCAAAGCGAATGCTAAGCGTGAGGCAATAATTATAAGGTCTGTACAAGATGCTAACAGAAGAATTCAAGGGTAAAATTATTATTTCAAAGTATTATTCGTTCCTGTCTGTTCCCCGCACTAATTCCCTGTTTCCCACGTCCCAAGGACCGGGTGAAATAAGAAACACCCTCGAAAATAGGTTTCTCTGTCGTCGTATATTGCGCGTAACGACGGCAAAGCACTTTATTTGGACCGACTGTACGCCGTTTTTAGGAGGAAATTAAATTGTTTCAATTTGTGAGCGGGTTCGGTATAGTTTCGTTACTTTGTTGAGAAATTCTAAGTCAATTGTAGCCTTTATTTTTAAAATAATCGTGTGTATTGAAACATAGCACAGAGGGTCAAGCACGACTTTACGAATGCTGCGTCACGTAAAATCGAATAGTAAACGTTGTCGAGTTTGTATGACGTTTGGAACAGCGCCCGCCCGTGAGCGTATTCGGAACTCAAATTTAGTATGAGGTTTCTCGATCTCGATACGATAACCGTAACGTTACGCAGCATTGAAATGAAAATGAAATGAAATGAAATATTTATTTGCTATCACTATGTGGATAATTATGATGGTCGAATTTTCTATTATAAAAGTTTCATTAGTGTTAGCTGCCTTCTAAAAGTAGGCATGCAAAATCTTTGACTTAAAACCTAGTTAAAAATAGAAATAAAATTAACAATGTGCAACATGACAATAAACAAATAAAAAAATTAAAAAAGTGTGTACAAAATTATTAAAATGGGATGAAATTAAATAAATATCAATATCAGAATAAAATGTCAAAATTAAAATTATTCGCTAAAGTTAAAAAAAACATTTAGACTAGAGAAATTGTGTATCTCGAGCCAATCCAATAATGATGCTTTGAATTTTCGGATTGGCAAAGCATTCGTAAAGTCGTGCTCGACCCTCTGGACATAATATATCGACGGTACTCTGACTTAACCTCGTATAAACTTTGACAAAATTAGAATAACCTCTTTAGGTTCGCAGTCGAGAGTGGTTATTCTAATTTAGTCAAAGTTTGTATACGAGGTTGAGTCAGAGTATCTTCGATATGTCTTTGATTTTGTTTGAGGTGAAAGATCATTAGAGAAACATTTATATACGTATAAGGGAAGGGATGGCGTAAACATCCCTCAAAATTTGGCCTTGCGTGTAGTGTCATTGATATAATATACACAAGTTTACCACGCTTAAAGTAATAAGATAAATAACGCCAGGCAACCCTACTCGATATACTAACACGATTTGACAAATTGACAGACGCCGTCCGCAAACAGTATAAATCGGATTTGATATGCGCGCCCTTTAGCTAAATGTCTCTTAGGTTATAGCGAGTAAACATGCGTGACAAACATATACGTATGTTTAGGATTGTAAGTAAGTAAGTAAACACAAAAAAACAGGATGAAAACACGTAACATTAAAAATAGGATTGAAAATTATGATCACTTTGTTGTCCGTCTGTCTGTCAAGACCCTTTTCTTATGGAACGCGTAGAGGGAGCATGCTAAAATTAATATCAAATACTCAAACCTGCAGTCCCTTGAAGCTGTGAAAAATCGAACTTCTAAGTCAACGCAATCAAAAGATACAGTCATTAAAAAGGTTGTCTCCATTCAAATTGACGTAATGCGAAAACCTAAAGGGTACTTCCAGTTGTCCTAGAGACTTGAAATTTGGTATGAAGGTAGCTCTTATAGCAGAACCACTCAGAAAAATCTCAAAATCTGTTTTTTTTTATGTCTTTATACGTATAAATATGTCACAGACCAATATAAAATAACCCCCACGCTGCGTACATTTTACTTAGAAGCAGGGCATTACAACACTGGACAACTTAAAACACTGGAGAAAAGCAGGTACATCTTTGTACGGAACCCTCGGTGTGCCGGTTTTGTTTAAATCTAAATAGTTGGTACTACGTATTGAAAAGAAGTCCCGGTAGAAAAGTGATAGAAAAATCGACCGCAGTTTAAATCATTTAAAAGGAAAACCAATAGTGCTTTATTGAGAACTTTAAAACGTTTTTGTACTGGATGACAGATCAATTAATGTGGCCCGAATGCGTTCGGGTGTTCACGTCTGTGCTCGGCTCGATGAATCCTTTTAGTTCTGAAATGAATTGCTCATCGGATATCCAATACTAGCTGATGACCGCGACTTCGTCAGAAATGATAAGATATTATATAGCTTAGGTTTAAATCCGGGGTATAAAAGCTATCTATTTTCCAAATTTGATTGATGTATTTATGTATGTATGGAATGGTTAAAGCAATGGATTGATTTTAATAAAACTTAGCTTAGAACCTCAGAATACAGAATAAACCAGAAGCCGCGTTCAGTCATAATCGCAAGCCGCGGAGTGAGTCCATTTTTTAACCGACTTCAAAAAAGGAGGAGGTTCTACGTTCCACTGTATGTATTTTTTTTATGTATGTTCATCGATTACTCCGTCAATTGTAAACCGATTTTCAAAATTATTTTTTTATTCGAAAGGGTAAACTCCTGAGGTGGTCCCATTGTCACCAAGTCATGATCTGATGATGGGATCCTAGGGAAATCGAGAGAAACCCTCAAATTTTACAGGCACGTACTATGTGTTTCATATGTTTTCTAAGGTTATTCAAGTATTTGCGTCTGATAGTCATCACCTCATGATGATGAGCTGATGATTGAAGGTACAACTCCTTAGCGGTTAGGAGTTGGAGGATAATTCGGAAAATGTTAAATCATTATTCAAAAGGGTATACTCCTGAGGTGGTCCTACTGTCACCAAATCATGATCTGATGATGGGATCTCAGGGAAATCGAGGGCAACCCTCAAATTTTATAGGCACGTATCATGTGTTTCATATATTTTTAAAAGCTATTCAAGTATTTGCGTCTGGTAGTCATCATCTCATGTTGATGAGCTGATGATGGAAGGTACAACTCCTTAACGGTTAGGAGTTGGAGGATAATTCTGAAAATGTTAAATCAACGTAAAATTGTTAAACAAAAATCTTTTAACAAAAAGGTAAAACCGCCTTCAAAAAAAAAACGTAAAATAATCCTCTAAAATAACGATAAATAAATAAAATAAAATAAAATGCGTTTATTTCGGACAACAGAAACTAAAGCCTAAAGTTTTATGGCCTAGCACTAAGCAGCAGAAATATGAAGTCGGTGCGGTGCGAACGGAATATTCTTTGAATGAAGCAAAATAAACGCATTTTATTTTATTTATTTATCATTATTTTAGAGGATTATTTTACGTTTTTTTCCTAAGGTTTTTTTTATTGATTTCGCTACCCGTTTATACTTGAAATATAATCATAATCATATTCTGGTTTTTATAACCCCGACGGCGATTCTGTATGTACGAGGGCTGTGTGATAAGTACCCGTTTATGGAAAAAAAAAAACATTTTTTTTTGTATATATGCATTTATTTTTCTACGTAGTCACCTTTTAACTCTATACATTTGTTCCACCTATACTCAAGCTTCAATAAACCATCCAAAAAGTATGATTTTGGAAAGTCATTAAAATAGGCCTCTGTGGCGGCAATGACTTCGTCATTTGATCCAAATCGCTTGCCACCGAGCCATTTTTTTAGGTTGGGAAACAAAAAGAAATCGCATGGGGCCAAATCTGGAGAATACGGGGGGTGAGACAATAGTTCGTAGCGTAACTGTGCTAATTTAGCCGTCACAACTCTGGACGAATGAGCCGGGGCGTTGTCGTGATGAAACAGTACTTTTTTCTTTTTTAAATGGGGTCGTTTGTCCTTCAACACGGCGTCAAATTCATCCAATAAATTGGCATAGTACTGCCCTGTTATTGTTTTTCCCTTTTCTAAATAGTCAATATGTATAATACCCTGCGAATCCCAAAAAACGGTCGCCATGACCTTTCCAGCCGATGGGACGGTTTTTGCTTTCTTTGGAGCAGGTTCACCCGGTAAAATCCACTGCTTCGACTGCTCTTTCATTTCCGGGGTGTAGTGGTGGACCCACGTTTCGTCCACGGTCACGAAACGACGCAGAAACTCCTTTGGGTTACGTTTGAACACGGCCAAACACTGCTCCGAAGTAGTCAGTCGGTTCCGTTTTTGCTCCTCCGTGAGTAAACGCGGCACCCACCTCGCCGATACTTTCTTCATACCCAATTTTTCTTCTAATATGTGTTGTACCCTCTCGATTGAAACGTTTACAGCATCAACGATTTCTCGAAGTTTAATTCGGCGGTCGGCTAAAACGATATTTTCAATTTTCTTAACCATATCGTCTGTAGTTACCTCAACTGGCCGGCCTGGGCGATCCTCATCAAAGACGGTTGTTCTCCCCCACTTAAACTCGTTATACCAATATCTGACGGTTGTCATAGAAGGAGCACATTCATGGTAAACCGCTTGCTAGCCCTGGGCCTCCTCTCAGAATGAGAGGGCTTGGCCTGTAGTTCCCACGCGGGCCCAGTGCGGATCGGGAACTTCACACACATCATTGAATTGCTTCGCAAGAGTGTGCTGGTTTCTTCACCGAAAAGCTTTCGGCGGAAATGATGTGATGATGACCTAATAATGTTGGATCTCTTAGAGTCGAACCATTTGAATCGTGAAACAATAGACCAATTTCAAAGTAAATTTCACAATAATTTTCCTCGTCCGTCATTTTGATGGCACTGTGTCAGTTATTGCGAAAAGGTTCCGCAGTATTAGCAGAAACTGGCTGGATAAATCCACGTGACCCTACAAGATTTCAGGCAACAAGATTGGAAATGAAATTGTACATATTCCTTTTTGTAGCGATATGACACTTGATGGGACGGGCTGTCAGTCTCCGCAGAGGGACCCGTTTGACGGTTGTCACAAGTCACGAGCGACTGCCAAACTAAGTAGCGGCTTCTACAAGACACCTCTATTCCAAATTTCATCAATACATACAACTTTTATAGTTTTTCAGTAATATGCCTGTGACATACGGACGGACGGACATGACGAAACTGTAAGGGTTCCGCGTTTTGTCATTTTGGCTACGGAACCTTAAAAAGAGGTAGGCACATCATGAGCACGCCGAAAATGAGCCACAGTCTATCTCGAATAAGGTCCAAACTTGCGCAGAAATGTCAAAAGGTTCGGAACATGTTTTTTAGATTTCAAAAAGCCGTGATAGCCATATGTTTGACCTATGGCATGTCAAGCAGGAGGTCATGGGTTCAAACCCCAGCTCGCAGTTCTGAGTTCTGAGTTTTTCGAAGTTTATGTGCGAAATTACATTTCCAATTTATCACCAGCTTTTCGTTGAAGGAAAACTCGTGATTCCCATCACCTGCACACTCCTGCAAAACAATTCAATGGTGTGCGTGAAGTTCCCTATCCGCACTGGGCCCTTGTGGGACCTATAGCCCAAGCCCTTTCATTGTAAGGGGAGACCTGTGCCCAGCAGTGGGACGTAAAGAAATGAAGTTCATATCCTAACCAACTCTTCAAAATTAAAAACAGAAACTCCGACTGCAATTCTACAGTAACAATAAAGCTCTATGTCACTCTCACAGCTGAGACGAATCCAATGACGCGATGTATGATGTGCATACGTTGAAATCTGTCAAACGGTATAAGCCGTAGAATTAGACACACATACATACGCTCGAAAAACAACCCAGGCAGTCGGGTAATGAGTCCGACAGTAAGCATCGTAACTGTAAAATCGAGTAAAAACCTAACCAATTAAGTTACCAAAGGGTTCAACTTATGTGATCTCTTCTCCTGTCCCTTGCCCCGAGAAAATTGTCAGCGCAAACACGTCCCGGATTCGCTAAAGGGATAATACAATTTGCGGGCTATCCCGCAGTTAGGGATAGTCAAATGCTGCCATAATGTTATTCCTGCGCATGTAAATATCAGCTGGGGTTGTGACTCAAACCCGCGAGTCTTAACATTTGGTGTCACGTGCAGCAATACGAATGAATTTATTTAATCGTATGGCGTTATACAAGTATATAGGAAATCACACAAAATTATATCATAAGTCAACATCCAGGTCGCGCAGCCAGTTAACGGCGTCAGGTATCACGTTCACGTAGAGGTCCTCCGGGTCGCCCCGGTAGCATAGCTTTGGGCAGCGCTCCACAATATGCTGTGCAGTTTGGTCTTCGAGGCTGCAGTCACAGAGCGGGCTATTGCTCCATCCCCACTTGAACTTCAAGGAGTTGCACCTACCGTTGCCTGTGCGGATTCTGTTGAGGCGACACCAGTGTTTCCTGGTGAATATTTATATTGAATATTGAATATTCTATACGAATAAATGAGTAGCCATCTTGGTATACTTGGTATACCTACTTGGTACTGTATTTAAAAGGTTTATTACTACCGGATAATGATATAGGTCTCCCCCAAGGCTCTCCACTCAGACCGCTCCTGTACATATCTATTCAATATGTATTTTATATTTATGTAAATACTTATTTTGTGTTTATTAAAAAAGAACTTTTATCTACACACATATCATAAGTCCTCTATAATGGGTTCAGAAACCGTAGAAAATGACCAGCATTGCAACACGACGACGCCTTCGCCGCCAGCCCCAGCACCACCACCACCCCAGCAGTAAAGTATCGATGTCGTAATGACTTTTCGATATCGAATTCGATGTTTCAAATTTGAAAACCAACGTAATTTACAATCATAGTGAAATTAAACCGATAACTCATGTATATAAGTCGAGTTCAGTCCGACATATATACTTAAATAATAATGTGATACATATATTTTTTTACAATAAAAAAAACAGTTTACGAAACGTCAGGTCGGTATGTTTGTCTATGATTAAAAAAAAAACAGTCAAATTCGTAACAGATATGGGTATGATGTATGCCTTCGGCTTCTGAACTCACCTTAGAGTACTTATAATATGTGTGTAGATAAAGTAATGTATGCAACTCCACATAATTAGGCCTTAAAACACTCGTGTGATCCTATTATGAAACTCAGCTTCGCCTCGTTTCGTTTGCATAAACTACTATTATTTCGTACAACAGAATCCATACAATACAATACAATACAATAACTCTTCCATATGCCTACTATGTATTTTTATTGGGATGTTGTTTCCCCTTTTTCGGTTTATTTGCGTTGTGTTAACGATCGGATGGCCTAGTGGTTAGAGACTGACTACGAAGCTTGAGGTCCCGGGTTCGATCCCCGGTCGGGGTAGATGTTTGTGTGATGAATACAGATGTTCGTTCTCGAGTCTTGGATGTTTAATACGTATTTATCTCAGTATGTTTGTCCGTTATCTAGTACCCATAACACAAGCTCTGCTTAATTTGGGACTAGGTCAATTGGTGTCAATTGTCCCACGATTTTTTTTATTTATCCTAATTCGTTGCTGACTATGAAGCTTGAGGTCCCGGGTTCAAATCCCGGTCGGGGCAGATGTTTGTATGATGAATATGAATGTTTGTTCTCGGGTCTTGGATGTTTAATATGTATATAAGTATGTATTTATCTATATAAGTATGTTTATCCGTTGTCTAGTACCCATAGTACAGGCTTTGCCTAGTTTGGGACTAGGTCAATTGGTGTCAAATTGTCCCGTGATATTTATTATTTTATTATTATTTATTATTTTTCGGATTTTGGCAGGCAGTTAAGAGCACTTTACTTACTTATAATCGCCTTCAGACTGTCAACTAGGTATCAGTGTTCGGAAATTCCTGCTTACTTAACCCTTTTGCAGCGCTAGTTTAACGGCCAACACGTCCCGAGTGGACGGTAGCATTGGACGTGTTGTAAGGGATCGTCGTAAACTAAAATGTTGCAATTTTAATCTGGCTCCAGTGCTGAGCAATAGAATGTGTTGTTTGAAAAGGCAATGATCAATAAAATCTTATCCTCTATACCTATAAAACAGTACCGTGACTGACTGAAAGACAACGCACAGGCTAAACCACTGGACCTAGAGACTTGAAATTTGGCAAACATGTATCTTGAGTATCCTAATGTTAATGAGTTGTATGGAACATTCTCTTTACCCGCTACTGTCATCGTCTATGGTCAGATATAGATACCCCGGCGGGGCTCTCTTGCGCCCGGCGTTCTTAGAAATGGCGGTGTACAATATTGAGTTGGAAATTATATTTTAATAGTGATTAGTGCTTTTATTCCTTTAACACTAGAGGTGCACTAAGAAGGGATTTTTCGAAATTCCCACGGGATAGGGAACTAGCGCATTGTGGAATATTTCACGGGGGCAAAGCCGCGGGGCATAAGGCATAAGCTAGTTGTTTCATAAGTAAGTAACTTATTGACAGAGCGAGCTCGGAAGCCGATTGTATGCCTGTCCGGCGTCTGTCCAGCGTCTGTCCGGCGTCTGTCCAGCGTCTGTCCGCCGTCTGTCCGCCGTCTGTTCACCGTCTTTCCGTGTCAACAGGCTGAGGCTGTGTCCCTCTACAGGTTGCATTTCTCAACCGATTTTTAGGACAACTGGAAGTACCCTTTAGGTTTTCACAGTACGGGAATTTGTATGGAAACAACCTTTTTAATGTACCTTTTGATTGCGTTGACCTAGAAGTATGATTTTTTCACAGCTTCAAGGGACTGCAGGCTTGAGTATTTGATATTCATTTCAGCATGCTACCTCTAGGTGTTTTGGAGAAAAAAGACAGTCAGACAGACAGACAACAAAGTGATCCTATAAGGGTTCCGTTTTGCCTTTTGAGGTGCGGAACCCTAAAAACCGGCCAAGTGCGAGTCGGACTCGCGCACGAGGGTTCCGTAGAAATATTTTTACGCTTTTCCCCAGTGTTTTAGAAAGTCCAGTGTTAGCAGAGCCCTGCTCTTAAGCAAAATGTACGCAGTGTGGGGTCAACTTATATTGGTCTAAATCTACAGACAGACATAAAATTTAAGATTTTGGGACTTTTAGGAGTGGTTGTGCTATAAGAGCTACCTTCATACCAAATTTCAAGTTTCTAGGACACCTGGAAGTACCCTTTAGGTTTTTGGAAATCGGCAATTTGTATCGAAATGGCCTTTTTAATCTGTATCTTTTGATTGCGTTGACTTAGATGCTTGATTTTTTTTACAGCTTCAAGGGACCGCAGGTATGAGTATTTGATATTAATTTCAGCATCCTACCTCCACGCGTTCCAGAGAAAAAGGATCTTGACAGACAGACAGACAGATGGACAACAAAGTGATCCTATAAGGTTTACGTTTTTTCCTTTTGAGGTACGGAACCCTAAAAATACATGAATTTTAGTGAATGCATATTCGTATAATTGCCCCTAGAGACGTAATATTACGGTACAGACTTGCCTAAAGCCTGCCCATTATCAATATTACAGAGCCAGTGTATCCATCCCTAACTGTAGTTTAAGCACTCAGTAAGATTAACGCCTTTTGACCGAGCTCTTCAGTAACATTAAGCATAAATGGAACGTTGTCACAGTGAGATGGTTGCTTTTGATTATTTATTTTCGCTTTCGCCCGTTGCTTTGCTCCCGTTCATCCCCATTTTCACTCCTTCAGGGGTGGAATTTCTAAAAAATCTTTCCTTAGTGAATGTCTACACTATTTTTTTTATACAACGAGGAAGGAAAACGAGCAAGTGTTTCACCTGATGGTAAGTGATCACCACTGCCCACATAGGGCTTGCAGAGGCGTTGCCAATCCAGAGAGCTAAGAAGAAATTACTATAATAAGGTATCTATGTGCAAACCTTCAAATCCCTACGTCCAGCGGTTTGGGCTGTGCGCTTGAGTGACGTTTATGAATAAAGCCCTTAGTTTAAAAAAAAACGCATTTTGGGAAATGACTGATTCATTGGCGAACGTTTTTTGGCAAAAATAAACAGATATTTCGCGATGTTGTTCATAATCAAAAGAAATATAACAAAACTACGAGACCTTATACATAATAAGAAAAATCTTGATAGCGCAATTCTGGATTGCCTCCTGACCATGCTAGCGCCGTCTGTCGGAATAAAACAAAACTAATCTCTTTTGAGATATTTATACCGCTTTTACATTAGTATGGAGTTACTTGCCCATTTGCAATATTAGAGTGGCCAGTATATTCATTCCGCTAACTGCAGTATAATTTAACCACTCAGTTAGATTAGCGCCCTTTGACCGGGGTTCTGTAATCGCTTGCTTGTTTACAGAGCGTTTTGCGCGAATCGGGGTGTGGTCGCAGTGTGAGCGGATTATATGTAACCCTTTATTTAGTGGAAATTGCTAAGCTTACGTTAATTAAACGTTAGAAGACTTCTGAGCCCCGAGCATCAATATTCGAATCCTACGTAATGTCACCACGCCGCCGAGAAAATTCATACTAAATCATAGTTAAAAATACGCTCACGAGGCCGCTGTTCCAATCGTCATACAAATTTTCGAAACATTAGTCTTTGATAAAAGCACCACTACATTACGTTACGTACTACTAAGAGTTAAAAGAGGGTTTATGTTTTTAACGAGTGCTAATGGTTATGAGGATATGACTAGTGTTAGTAATAAGAATGCGGCATTCATGTAACAAAAAGATAAATTGTATCTAAAAAAAAAGTTCATTTTTCAGACAATCTTTTTTTGGAGACTATACTTTTTTGTTGTATGTACGTGTGTTATCATCCAACTTACACATCCATACTAAATTTCAAGTCGATGTCATTAACCATTGCGTTGAAGAGTTCCCTCATGTGGAGATGATCCTGGCTGCACCAGAAATTTGACAGTATCAGGTTGTCATTGTCACCAAACTATGCAGAATTTCAGCTAAATCGAACATCGGGAAGTGGGTCAAAATTTACTTGCAAGATTTATACAAACCTTGCAAGTAAAATAAAAGCTTGTACCTTGTAAAATAACCATATCAGTCGCGCTACTAAACAATACCTAAACGTCACCAAACCGATTTAATCAAGACCACGGCATAAACGAAAACTCTAATAAAGTCCGCGTATAATTGGACGAGGCAATAAATTTTTACGGCGGCATTAAAAATAAACCCGGCAATTATGATGTATCCGTATTGTGCTGGGGTGCTGTTTGGCAGGCGTATTAAATTAGTTCACTTTTGAATAACATTTTCGGGTGGTAGGACCTTGTGCGAGGTCTGTCCGGATCGCTACCACCATCTTACTCGCAAATCCTGCGCTAAGCAGCAGTGCTTTGCACCTAGGGCATAAGAATAAATAATAACATAGTAGAACGGAAACTCCTGCTCCGGACGGGCTCAAGGTCACGATATTAGAGTATTCGTTAAACAGACTACTCAGTCAGACTGTCACGGCCGGCGTCGCCGCACGCGCGTTTGGTTGTAATAGTTTTACGTGAGCTTGTATGTATTTTATTTTATATTTGTAGATAAGTAATACTTACTTAAATCACCTTAAATGGCTTCATTTGGTATGGCATTTATAATAACTTCTTATTTAGAAGTGTCTATAATATGTAAACCTTCGTAATGATTTATAAATCTCATATTTTGTAGAACTAGAACAAAAATAATGATTTCAAAGTAAAGAAAAACTTATATTTTAGCGATATTAGCTTTAGACATAAGTAACATTTAACAGCAAGCAACCCTAGCAACACGCCTTGACGACAGAGGGGTGTAACGACGTGAAGTACACATGCCACACAGACCCAACTATCCCCACCACTAAACTAAACCCTGACGCGTTTCGGCACTCTGCACTAGGCCATTATCAAAGAACCAGACCAACCGTTCAACATGCCACCATTTACACTACTCAAACTTAGTATGCATGAATATTGCAATTTCAATTTGACCCACTTCCTTGACAGTAAAAGTACAGCCAACAAAAAGTACAGTCGACGAAAAAACATGCATTTTTTTTACAAAAACTTAGTACCTACTTTCCCCGCTACCACTGAGCCCTCACCCCTATCTCCGCTGAGTCATCGTCCGCCAACTAATGTTTCGAGTTTTTGTGTACAGTACAGTCAGCACAAACGCGTCACTTAACTCGCCCGTCGGTTCATTTTGTACCCGTTTTTGCGAGCATTCACAGGGTTAAGTTAATCGCGGCTGTTGAGTTATTTTTCTCAGCTTTAGGGCCAAATGAAAATAACATACTTTAATAATGAATTTAACTTAACTTAATAGAGATTGTATAGTCAGCAGCAGAAGTAGCTTAGCAACCGAAGCGGTCTCAATGATCTACACAGGCTCTTTTGTCTATAACAATAGAGCCGTGTTTAGATAATTGTGAACGCGTCGGTTGCTAAGCAACCGAAGCGCTCGCAATGAGCACAAGCTCTTATGTCTATAACAATAGAGCCGTGCTTAGATCATTGTGACCTCTTCGGTTGCTTAGCTACTTCTGCTACTGACTGTATACACATTATAGTTTAAATAAAGGCACATAAAACTTAATACAACAACTTTAAGTCACATATGTACAATTTGCGGAATTACAAAGGGATATATTGTATGACTGCTCAATTTAATGGCTTAGAGATGTTCAGAGGTGTAGGTATTCAGTGCACTAAAAACGTACCTATCCTTTTCCAAATAGGTTACTAGACGTTCTGGTCCATGTAGCTTCGCCTAGGTCAACCTCTTCCTCTCTTTTCTTAATTTTTTCCTTCTAAATTTTTTTTTTTATAAACTCACTGAAACATGAATACACAGAAAAAAACCAGAAAAATGCCAACCCCGGGAATCGAACCCGGATCCTCGACACTCCGGGTCGTGTGCTTTTCCCCTACACCACGATTGGACATAGAGGAAAAGCCGAATTTTTTCCATGTATTCAAATCTTAGCTTGTTTTTATCACTTTTCCTTCTAAACCAACCAGTAAGTCCAGTTTATGGAACCAAAACAAAATTTCCCTTTTAACTCAACAAAGTACCTAAATAACGGGTCCACGAATAATATTTTAACCCAAACAAAGGCAGGAACGTGTCCGAAATAAAGAATAGCTAAAAACAAAATTAAACCTTTACTAATTTTACTAATTAAATCAAGGAGCCACTCAAAAGGCGATCAATTAGGCCTTTTATTTCCTTACTCGTAATTAATTTTAGCCTGACTGCTTCAATATAATTTTGATGTTTAAACACAGGTTTTGATTTCTAACAAATTAGTAATTTTTTTTTCAATCAAACAATTGAAACATTGAAAGTTTGGGCTGTTTTCGAAACCGAAGGTTCGTAACTAGTATGTATTTGTTGCCCGCGACTTCGTCCGCGTAGATTTCGGTTATCGTTATTCCGCGGGAAGTAATCAATTTTCTAGAATAATAAGTAGCATAATATATTATTCCTCAATATTCAAACTATCTATTATGTTTTTTATAAACTCACTAAAACATGAATACACAAAAAAAAACCAGAAAAATGCCAACCCCGGGAATCGAACCCGGATCCTCGACACACCGGGTCGCGTGCTCTTCCCCTACACCACGATTGACACAGAGGAAGCAGCCCAATTTATTCCATGTATTCAAATCTCTGCTCGTTTTTATCACTTTTTGCAGTGACTAGCGCCATCTATGCGATTACCTCGTAAACGGAAGAGTGAGTGAGTGAGTTTATAAAAAACATAATTGGTATTGACGGGAAAACCGTAATAATAAAAAATTGGGAGAAAAAATACAAAAAGATACTCCTACTGAGATCATGAATTCAAACTATCTTTTTACCAAATTTCATCTAGATTGGTGCCACGGTTTTCCCGTGAAGAGGTAACAAACAAACAGACAGAGAGACAGAGTTACTTTCGCATTTATAATAATTAGTTAGGATATAACTTTTTATTGCAGATAACTTTCTCACGAATAATAATGTTACGGGACAACAGCTACAGCTTAAAAGGGACCTCAGCCAGCTTTCTGACTAGTTGCGATCAAACATTTTCTGTCTTTCTTCGAAACTTAATTCTCGAACTTTAGGCCATCAAAACGACATTTTTAAAGCACCTGTGAACATACATATTGCTGCAAGAACGAAAGGGTCACAAATAAAAATGAACCAAAATCAGGTTTAATTAAAAAACGTGGTCAAAATCATCCTTATTTTCATATTCCACGAAGAGAAAAAACTTAACATACCCAATTATGTCTATTATTCCGATGACAAAGAAATTAACACTAAAATAGCGCGCGAATAATGCACTTGTTTACTTTTTTTTATTCACACCACTAGACAAAGAATTAATAAAAATACAAACCTTTTCCTTTCGGCTTCATTAAAGGAAAAAAATATATTAAAATTATATTATATAATAGCACCACCTGCTTTAATCTGTTCTAAGCTTTATTCCATTATGGTTGCCTGGTGGAGATCGCTCTGTAGCGATAAGGCCGCCCATTGTCACCTTGTATTTTCTCTGTGCCTTATTTCTTGTTTTGCCTGTTACGTGGTGTTCAATAAAGAGTTATTGTATTGTATTGTATTGTAAAATTCTCCATCATCAAAATACACACATAAAAACTTACCTCGACCGCGACCAGTCTTTCAACAAGTATTTTAAGAAGTTCTTATAAACGGCTCTCCCCCACTAAGTAAATCAGAGCGCTAGTTAACAAACCCCGGGAATATAAATTCCCGGCCTAATAAGTCGCTTCCCGATACGTCCCGGCCCGCGAACTCTTAGCCGGGAATTCGGCGCGAAACAAATGACTGTTAACAGCGCGCCGCCTAGTGATGTGACGGCCGGGACGTGTGGTGGCTATATTGCGATATTGCTAATAATTATTACAGTCAACAAGTAAAATAATTGTGACCCAATTAGGAAACCTAAACAACTTAAAATTAAAAACAGAAAACCCGACTGCAATTCTGGGAAACGATATAACCATGTCACACCCACAACTGAGGGTCGAGCACGACTTTTCGAATCCTGCGTAACGTTACGGTTATCGTATCGAGATCGAGAAACCTCATACGAAATTTTAGTTCCAAATACGCTCCCGGCGGGCGCTGTTCCAAACGTCATACAAACTCGACAACGTTTACTATTCGATTTTACGTGATGCATGATTAGAAAATTCGTGCTCGATCCTCTGTGACCCAATTATCTATAAATCGTAACCTAACCTAACTTAAAATTAAAGAAAACCCGACTGCAATTCTGGGAAACAATATGACCATATCACACCCACAACTGAGACGGATTCAATGACATCTCATACGCTGAAATCCGCCAAACGGTTTAGGTTGTATAGCAAGCTAAAGAATTGGACGTACATACATACAATACATAATACGCTCGAAAACATAAACCCTCCTCGGGCACTCGGGTAAAAATTATACTGAATTATAAACACTAATTATTTACACAAGAAACTATATTCAGAATTAAATATCGACAGAGCAACTTTAAACGAAACATACAGCACGCCAGCCTGTGCAAAAGAGATAGAGCCACATGCGAGACTTATGTCAGTTCCCGGTTTCCAGTTCAATGAAAACCGGAAACCAATGGATGTACTTTATAATAACTAAGTAATATTAATAAATACATAATTACGAAACAAAGCTGTCGCCATAAATCTCTCTTACATTTTGTGAAATGAAAATAATTGACGTTAAAAAATAACTTTTGCTTACACCATTTTTTTTTTCTTTCTTAACTCTCATTCCCAATATTGCCATTCCGCCAATATGTGACACACGCCACCCATCACTACCGCGTGGAATTCGAAAAAAGAACACCGTATTTTTTTTCCAGCCAGCCTCATTCCGGCGAGGCAAACAAGTGCGAACAGCCACTTGTGTTGCCATGTTCTCTCGCTTTTTTATCGTTGAAAGATTTTTTTCTTAAAACGTTTCCTTTTGTGCGGCGCAGGCGTTATTGTGTCTCTGTAATGCGTTCGGCTATCGGTGTGCTCGAGTGACTCTTACAAAATACACTTAACCCGTATTAAGGTTGCGTCATTATGTTGGTAGCTATGGAGGGCTGTATGTATTTGTATTGTTTGGAGTAAGTATTTTGATGTATAAGAGTCTTAAATACGTCGTCACTTAAAATTGACGACCTGTGTATGTAGCCCCCCTGGGCATCTGGACATTTTACGACTTTGACGTAACACTCCGGAGGGTCTCTGAGTAGTTAAGTACACAAAGGTAGTAATTCGAACACATCTGAAAAAGAAATACCTACTTAAATACGTACAACTAAGAAAAGTTGAAAAATCCGAAGTTTTATTTCCAAGTCCGACAAGGTTATAATATTAAGTAAGTAAATAAACGCTTTATTGTACAAAAAACAGGATAAAAACACAAGTTAGAACAATCAAATTCGGGCTTTAAGGGATCTCTACCAGCCAACCTTTGAGCCTTTGTACTTTGGTAATAACCGATTTTGATAAAACTTAGGTGACCTTTATCATTAAGCTAGAAAAAAATGCGTTTAAGGTTATCTACCCGTTTAGGAGCTACGGTACCACAGATAGACACAGATACAATACAACCCCTCTTTTTGTGTCGGGTGTTAAAGAAGTGGCTATTTTCTATTCCAGTTTGAGCTGTAACGTAACGTACAATTTTTGGAAAAGCTTCATTCGTCTATTTGTGTGAGTGCCGGGGACCAAATCTAGGGTGTTTTTTTTTATTCTCTGCAGACGTAACAAGCGTATGCAAACAGGATTTTTGGTATGGAAAAAACTAGGGCCATTCAGATAAATTGCAAAAGGTGTTAATAGCTAGTACCGCAGTAGTCTTATCATTACCACAGGCGTCCTCTGAGAATGAGAGAGTTTGGGCTGTTAGTTCCCACACGGGCCCAGTACGGATTGAGAACGTGCGGGTTTTCTCACTATAATTTCCTTCTCCGAAAAAGCTCATGATAAATTTTATTACAAATGTAATTCCGCACATAAATTCCGAAAAAGTCAGAGGAGCGAGCTGGGGTTCGAGTTCACTAGGCTATTACAGCTTTTTTAGTAGTTAATACTCAGATAATATATATAAATGTATTTTATATAAGACGGGGAAAACGAGCAGGCGGGTCACCTAATGTAAAGCAATCACCGCCGCCCATGGACACCCGCAACACGAGGGGAATCAGGGGTGCGTTGTCAGCCCTTTAAGGAATAGGTAGGTTAGGAATATTCGCTTCTAGTATACAATGTATGTAATAAATCTATGACACTTGCATCGACGGTGCTGTTACGAACACTATAATGCTACAGAGGGCTTTACGAATGCTGCGTAACGTTACGGTTATCGTAACGACATCGAATCACACTAAATTTTAGTTCCAAATACGCTCACGGGCGGGCGCTGTTCCAAACGTCATACAAACTCGACAACGTTTACTATACGATTTTACGTGACGCAGGATTCGAAAAGTCGTGCTCGACCCTCTGTTACGAACATTTTTACAATGCTACAGAAGAGGGTAATGAACTTGGTGTTAAGAGAGCTACACGTGCTACGAGCTACGGCGTAGAGCTGCTCGTAGCACGGCGAAACTGTAATGTAGACCCGCTACGACTAAAATCTTGTTTTTGCCAGGAATAGTAGTTTATCCTGCAGTCCACACACATATCATAAGTCCTAGAGGGCTTTGTCCTAGACAACACACACATTTCGACAGCAGTAACGCAATTCCATGCCGTTATACTCGTAAGTTTCAAATTTAGAATTCTTTAAAAACCAACACAATTTACAAAAAAAGTAGTCGACGGAAAATCAGGTCGGTATGTTTGTCTACCTATGTTAACAAAAAAAACAGTCAAATTCGTGACTGGTACGAGTATGAATAAGATATGTCTTCGGCTTCTGAACCCACCTTAGAGTACTTATAATATAAATAGTATAATTATGTATAAATTATTGTATGCAACAACTCTACATAATTAGTCCTTAAAACACTCATGTGATCTTATTATCGTATTTTAAGGACCCTCATAAACTTCTATTATACAACTGTTACATAATAAATAATAAAATAAACATCATGGGACAAATTGACACCAATTGACCTAGTCCCAAACTAGGCAAAGCCTGTACTATGGGTACTAGACAACGGATAAACATACTTATATAGATAAATACATGCTTATATACATATTAAACATCCAAGACCCGGGAACAAACATTCGTATTCATCATACAAACATCTGCCTCGACCGGGATTCGAACCCGGGACCTCAAGCTTCATAGATAGATAGCCACACCGTGAGGATAGAAAACCCACCAATAGGAAAGCTGTGCTGAGCAAGGATAGGAAAATCAACCAATAGGGTTTTCTTAGCGTCACTCGGCTCAGCTGTCTATCTATGTTAAGGTGTCAACTTGTACCTACTAATAAAATATGACATACATCATACTAAATCCAAGTTAGTTTATGGCGGAGATGACACATGTTATTATTAACACGAGTTAGCGTACTACAAGTGACTTATACATAATTAAGGTGCACGAAATTAGGTGAGGTACCAAGGTTCATGGAATATGTAATGGCTAAGGGCTGAGGGTCGAGCACGACTTTACGAATGCTGCGTAACGTTACGGTTATTGTATCGAGATCGAGAAACCTCATACTAAATTTTAGTTCCACGCTCACGGGCGGGCGCTGTTCCAAACGACACAAACTCGACAATGTTTACTATTCGATTTTACGTGACGCAGGTTTCGAAAAGTCGTGCTCGACCCTCTGACTGTCAAATTGATACAGTAAAGTTCTTAAGGCGACAACAGCTTCCAATGACCTTGTGAGTACAGGCCCCAATTTCACCAACTTTGCAATTGTCAGTTTTGTGTGACAATTCGAACTACATTTCTTTGACAATATGAAGCGCGCTAAAACAAAATCTCTTCAATTCAGCAGTTGACACCGAATTGTCATTGAAAACTGACAATTGTAAAGTTGGTGAAATAAGGTATTGGCTGAGCTTATATCCCTCTCCCCGCGCGCACCATATCCGCCTCTTCCCTAGATTGTTAAGGAAATGTCATTCGATTTAAAATGTGAATCTAGCGAAATAAAAACGGATCACTCACGTATATAAGTCGAGTTTCGCCCGACATGTTTCGGACTAATTCGTACTCCTTCCTCTGGGAGCGCACGACCCAGCGGCAGCGAGACGCACACTACGTGACTACTGCCTATTACTACCGCCGCTGGGTCGTGCGTTTCCAGAGGAAGGATTACGAATTAGCCCGACGGCTAAACTCGACTTATATACGTGAGTGATCCGTTTTTATTTCACTGTGATTGAGTCTCACGGTAGTTTTATATTATATGTGAATCCAGTTTGAAGATCAACCTAAAACTGAAAAGTGAAAAAAATAACTTGGATTGATTGAATACCTAATTAAGTAGTGGGCAATTTATCACCAGCCTTTATTACGTCCCACTGCTGAGCGTGGGCACAGGCCTCCTCTCAAAATGAGAGGGTATGGGCTATAGTTCCCACGTGGGCCCAGTGCGGGGGCAACTTCACACATTGAATTGCTTCGCAGGAGTGTGCAGGATTCCTCACGATTTCCTTCACCGAAAATCTCATGATAAATTACAAATAAAGAAAACTGCAACTTTGTCTATCATCCACAACGAAACCAGTACAACAGTACAGCGGTGCAACTATTACAGCGGCAGGATCAGCGACTAAGACGGTGGTAGAGTTCCGGACGGTCGCACAAGGTCCCGCAAACTACAGGCTTGTCACTATCTCGTTCATAAATAGTAAAGTAAGGCTTTGTAACATAACGTAGAGCTCCCTGGGGCACCGTTAGTTACGTTTCTGATTATAAAACAAATTTCGTTCATTTGGGAATTTCGACAAATTTAATTACATCCAAGGGTTAAGAGTATTTGAATGTTAGCAAATACGAAATTCAAAAGTTTGGTAAATATTCGTTCTACTGCAACAAGAAACACAATACTTATTCCGAGCATTATCAACAACGTCAAATTACACTAGTAGTTTATGCAACTGCTACATAATGAGGGTCCTTAAAACACGAGTGTGGTCATAGTAGGATCACACGAGTATTTTAAGACCTAATTATGTGGAGTTGCATACATTACTTTATCTACACACATATTATAAGTACTCTAAGATGGGTTCAGAAGCCGAATGCATAATCATACCCATACCTGTCACGAATTTGACTGTTTTTTTTTATCATAGACAAACATACCGAGCTGACGTTACGTAAACTGTTTTTTTTAATATTGTAAATTATCACATTATTATTTATACATCTTATGATATGTGTGTAGATAATAGTAGTTTAAGCAACTTACATACCCAGGGGACGTCTCCATGGCAACGAGTAGCACTGAAAAGTTGAGCTGATTGTTTTTTCTAAGGTAAGAACAATAAAACGAATTAACTCAGTATTTTACGTCCAAAATTAGAACAAAGAGCCTAACAGTTAGCATAATAAATTACGCTGAAAATGCCTAGTTCGTTTACAAATAAGTTGGTTGAGTCGAGTTTAACGCAATTTAATGTAATTTAATGAAATTTACGATTGCTCCAGGCCTGTCAACTAACTTGGAGATAAGCGTTATGGCAAGTATTTATAATTAAGTATGGTTACTGAGTTTTCAGTTTTGTACCGCTTTTAACCCTCGAGAAAGGCAGTGTTATTTTTTTTAGGGTTCCGTACCTCAAAAGGAAAAAACGGATTCCTTATAGGATTACTTTGTTGTCCGTCTGTCTGTCTGTCTGTCTGTCAAGACCCTTTTTCTCTAGAACGCGTGGAGGTAGCATGCTGAAATTAATATTAAATACTCAAGCCTGCGGTCCCTTGAAGCCGTGAAAAAATCAACCTTCTAAGTCAACGCAATCAAAAGATACAGTCATTAAAAAATCTATTTCCATACAAATTGCCGATTTCCAAAAACCTAAAGGGTACTTCCAGATGTCCTAGAAACTTGAAATTTGGTATGAAGATAGCTCTTACAGCACAACCACTCCGAAAAGTCTCAAAATCTTAAATTTTTATGTCTGTCTGTAGATTTCGCAGACCAATATAAGTTGATCCCACACAGCGTACATTTTGCTTAAGAGCAGGGCTCTGCTAATGGTGGACTTCTTAAAACACTGGGGAAAAGCGTTAAAATCTTTCTACGGAACCTTCATGCGCGAGTACGACTAGCACTTGGCCGGTTTTTTTTTTTTTTTTTATCGAAAGAGGGAGGCAAACGAGCAAGCGGGTCACTTGATGGTAAGCGATCACCGCCACCCATGAAAACTAACAAGCCCAAGAGTCACTAGTCCGTCGTCGGCCTTTAAGGAGGGAAAGGGATAGAGGAAACGGGGGGCAGGCCTCCGGCACTCTCACTGATCGGACGACACGCAACAGGGTTGCGTCACGCAGAAAATCGCTGCGAGAGGGTGGTACTTCCCCGGATGAGCCGGCCCATTCATACGTCAGCAAATAGCTACGGTATGGCCCTCCCATTACAAAAAGTGTTATCGGTGCGTGTGTAATCAACAGCCAAAAAAACGTTTCGATCGCGTTTGTGTTAAAGTGTCAAATGGTATGAGAAATTTTTCACTAGAGAGTCAATCAATGGTAAGAGAATTGTTTGTTGTCAATACGTGCCACTAATGGCGCTGCCCATTTCCTCATACGTGGTAATTCAGACGTCAACGCGAACGCGATCGAGGCGTCTTTTTGGTCGTTGATTACACTAGACGCGCAGTACCCCGAGCAAGAGTTTAAACCAGAATCGGGTAACGTTATCGTCATTTTCTTCGGATTAGAATTTTACCGTTCCCACAAAGCGTGCAAAGATGGCCCCAGGATGACTGTTGAATTTTTTCCCATCGAACTTGCGTATTTGCCCGAAGTTTTCTAATAAAACCGTTAATGGTCCCGCGATGATCCAATATCGGCCAGTTCATTGTTTGTGCGCACAGACAGACGGACAGATGCGTCAGTTGAGGTTGGCTATTGCAAAGGTAGTCGCACAAAGTGGAACGTTCACGAAAACGGTGTATCATGAATAAGACGTGATGTACAATCTTAAAACTTTTAAAATTTATCATTTTTAGGATTCCGTACCCAAAGGGTAAAAATCGGGACCCAGTTACTAAGACTCCGCTATCCGTTTGTCCGTCTGTTTGTCTATCTGTCTGTCAGTCTGTCTGTCTGTCCGTCCGTCTGTCACCAGGCTGTATCTCATGAACCGTGATAGTTAAACAGTTGAAATTTTCACAGATGATGACTGTATTTCTGTTGCAGCTATAACAACAAATACTAAAAACAGAATAAAACAAAATATTTAAGTGGGGCTCCCATACAACAGACATGATTTTTTTGCCGTTTTTACAGATAATGGTACGGAACCCTACGTGCGCGAGTCCAACACGCACGTGGCCGGTTTTTATTTAACAAATTGCCTCTAAATTACTGTTCCAATTCAAATATTAAAATACAGTTGTGGTGAAATAAGCGGATCACTCACGTACGTTGGTTGAGTATAGCCTGACATGTTTCGGACTAATTCGCGGTTCTTCCTCGGAGCACAAACTTTGGCGTGCTGCCCGTATTTCAATATTTTTATACGAATTGACGATCTTTTGTGAATGATCTTGACATGTTCAATATAAGGTGTCATTTTCAACATGGAAAAAACAAAAATCTAAATCTATCTAAATATTTACATCTATTACAGACGCCTAGTCATAAATCCATGACGCACAAAAGTAAGTTAAATGAAGTAAAGTGACGCGGCTGTCTCTCGTCGGCTGTGGCCCGAGGCACGGCAACCAGTCTACCACATCCTATTACTTTTAAAATATTCTCACAATGCCTGAATACTGAAAGGATCTTGAAAAACCCAGCACTTTGCAATACGGGCTTTTTAAAAGGAGGAAAAAATACGTTTTTGATATGAAGTATGTAAGCTAATTGTTACGGATTAGTCTGACTTACGTGGGTGTTCCGCTTATTTTGCTATGATTAAATAATAATAATAATAATAAATAATAATTGACACCAATTGACCTAGTCCCAAACTACTCAAAGCCTGTACTATGGATACTAGACAACGAATAAGCATACGTAAATAGATAAACACATAACTTACATACATATTAAACACCCAAGACCCAAGAACAAACATTCGTATTCATCATACAAACATCTGCCCCGACCGGAAATAGAACCCGGGACCTTAAGCTTCATAGTCAGGGTCTCTAACCAC
The DNA here is from genome assembly GCA_963691665.1 of Clepsis dumicolana. Classification (NCBI taxonomy): domain Eukaryota; kingdom Metazoa; phylum Arthropoda; class Insecta; order Lepidoptera; family Tortricidae; genus Clepsis; species Clepsis dumicolana. The sequence continues at coordinate 1,292,883 of OY829527.1, forward strand.
TAGGCCGTCTCACAGTAATCTCACGGTAGCTTCATGTTAAAAATTACAAAGTTGACCTTTACAAAAGCTTAAGGTTATTCTCGTTCTTTCGAAGCTCGTAAACAAAATTAAAAGTGCGTCAGACCTGCTTTAGAAAATATTAAAAATTACCAAACCGGCTAAAAATCAATGTAGCCACTTCAGTGGAAACCCATCGTAACCAGGGCCCACTTAAGACATCTCCTTTATGTACCTTAAGTACAACGCTCCGCTTCCCGTCTGCCAACCCTAATAAAGCGCCATAGAGTAGATATTGGGACAGCGCGTTATAAAAAACGCTTTTAATGAAAGAACAGGGCTGCCTATTCTGTCGGAAAGGAGGTATTCTTTCAGGGTTTTTTCAAGAGTCGCCTTTGATGGCTTATACAGAACACCGCACAAGTCTCGTCTGTAGCTCTTTTGATTTAAGTTGTACGTTGAAGGACTTTTGTGGGCAGTTGTACCTTTAGTCCTATGGTATTATGTTGTAAGATAAGAAATCAAAGACTTTCTGGAATTATATTGTAGAGCGAATTCTTAAAGCTCACCTGTTTGAAATTATTTCAAAGTTATACGTTTAAAACTTGAATGTACCTTAGAGTTATTTTCACGGTTATTTCGAGATAAGATCAGTTAAGAACTTAATTGAGTCATACAAGATGGTACAATTCAATTTTCTAGTGAAATACTAAGGCGAATTAATTTCGTAGAGCTAACGGGTTTGAGTTTGAGGCCGGCAACGCGCCAACAGTTCCAATGGTGCTGTGGGTGTCTCTGGGCGGCGGTGATCACTTACCATCAGGTGAACCGCATGCCCGTTTGTCGGCTTTAGTATAAAAAAAAAGTTAAAATCGTACAGTTTGACTTTAACTCAACTGATAACCGTAGTCCGTCTATCGTGATGTCTGGCATTAAATAAAGACCATTCCTGGGTAGATACCTACCCTACCTCCCCTCCTACCTACCTTACCTCCTGGCTACCTCACCTCCTTACCTAGGTTGTCAAGGAGGATCTACCTACCCTACCTCTTCTTTTCCATATTGTAGGAGCCATACACGGCATCTCTCGGTCCGTCGTCTCCACTCTAGAACCTTCGAAATGTGCATACATAATAACATATCTCGTTTAGTTAATATCGTATATTGAAATATTAATTACATACAAGCGCGAAGCCCGCGCTAAGCTAAGGTAATATTAGTGGATTACGAGGTTTACATGTCGATGTAATAACGCCGTTATCACAACATTCAGAAATATCAAATCGGTTTTGAGAAATGGGATGGTTGGGATAAAAGATTGAGTGTGAAACGAGATTTTCGGGAAGCAAGGGAAGATGGGATCGCTTATGTGACCAATAATGACAAGCGATATGACACCGGATAGGTTATTTTAAGTTCTAAGCTTTTACAATTGGTTAAAAATTAGTTTAAGTGACTAGAATTAGGAATGGACGTAAAATCGTATGAAACTTTCTCATGAAATGGCGAACGGAGAAAAACTGGAAAACAAAGACAGATTTTTTTGTTGTTTTCATTCTGATTTTGTTCGCCACGGCCGGAGCAATGGATTGCTGGCTTTGTGTTATTTTACGGACTCGCAAGCTCGTCCATCAAATCAATACTCAGCCAGCATTTCTCTACTTCCCGGCCTAGGCTATTGCCACTGACTGTGTACTATTGTCACTGACTCCATTATGGGTTTAAATTATCTGAATTAGATGGATTTAATTTAATTTAATTATTGCAATGAAGATTCAATTCCTAACAAGCGAAATACATTTGAGTTGCCATTGCATTCTTCACTTAATTGAATTAAACAGTTCCTTTTAAGAATTCGAATGAAAGCCGTTATAAATATGCACACAGATACACGCAGATTTACGGACCAATAACAGTGTATAGGACTGGAAACCTACTCCCCGTTAAAGGCACGAATACCAGGTCACACTCCCCAAAGGGTTTTAGGCATCATAAATGTAAGAGAACTTTTATTACGACTGTACCGCCCTAACCGTAGGGGTGGATTTATGACGCCCTGAGGTACAGTCGGGGACAAAGATGCATACCTTATTTGCACCTTATTCCGTTGCAATAAGTCTTTCGTCGACGTACTCTTGCAGTTCGATTTACGATGTGATCATTTCGGGTGTAGACAGTCGCTTAATGCACTCAGGGAAATGGGAGGGTTAAGTCTGATGAGATTTAAGTCTGATTAGAGATGTATTAGTTAAATATCTATATAGTTTACCCAAATTGAAAGGGAAATTCGTAAATGATGAACGGTTTTTATTGTCTAAGCGATATACGTAAGGTATATAGGTTTTTTTTAATTGTCTCGTAGCATTCATTGAGGGTGTCAAAATAATCTATTCTATCCCTAAGGAGAGGTGACCATCTAGACCTTGCTTTAATTGCTGAAATATTACGGTTCAATAATCTGAGACCCAATCCGCACTGGGCCTGCGTGGAACTACAGCCCAAGCCCTCTCATTCTGAGAGGAGGCCTGTGCCCAGCAGTGTGATGAAAATAAGGTGATGATTAATCCGTCATCCTATAAATTATTTCGTAAACTATTCGTAAAGCATATTTTGCGTTCCTTTTTAAGAATACTGCGTGCACGGAGGATTATGAGATTTGGCATATTTAAAGTTTAAAGAGAAGTGCAGAAAACACATATTTTAAATAATTTATTGAATCAGGCGTTATTTTGCGGAGGTCCATATTTATGAACTTAAAACAATTAATTTGCTCACCCGTAACCACCACCACCACTCACCACTAGTAATGATAATGGTGGCATGTTGAGCGGTTGTTGTAGTGTTTAGCTTTGATAATGGCCTCGTGGAGAGTGCCGAAACTCGTCAGCGTGTAGTTTAGTGGTGGTGGTGATAGTTGGGTCTGTGTGGCATGTGTTGATTCGTGTAGCAGTGGAGGCGAAGGTGCTGCATGGAAACATGCATTTGCCGCACAGATTAACTATTTTTCACTTGTGGTCGCGGGTGAGCAAAGTAATTGTTTTTAGTTCATAAACACATATTTTGTTAAAAACTAAAATAATGTCATGACTTTGACTTTCTTTAAGAAAAGTAATTGAAATTATACACACCCCCAATTAGTTCTATCCTCAATGCATTCACACCCCCTCGGTTACCAGGATATAGGGAACAACGGAATGGGGCCAGTTTCCCTTTTTATAGCCTCCAGAGGGTAGAAAGAGATTTGAGTATCACCACTATATTTCCACCCCTAAGGTTACCACGTTTGAACCCTAAGAGGTAGGTACAGGGTTGAGTTTTGAAAGGCACGGGGATGGCAAAAGGTCTAGCCGAATTGGTGGTGATGTTATGAGTTATTTGTTTTGTATGTGACTGTCGGGAATCGATGTAGTCTTAAAAAGTTGGGTAATAATGTTATTTTATTACTTACAAATGTGTTGGTGTTAAAATAAAGTGGAAATAAAGTTAATTTCGGAGTTGTATCAGAAGTTCTTTAGGTTCATTGTAAATGCTTAAAGTAAGGCGTACATTTTGTGTTTTCGTGAAACATTCAGTTCAATTAATTTTCCGGCGAAATTATTTTACTGTTTATTTTAAGACTAGAGTTAAAGATCAAACTATCACATTTTTCCGCAATTCGAAGACAAATGAGAAAAAATACGTGTAATAACATTTATAAACGGTATTTATTATTCCTCGTACAAGTTAACATAATTTTAAATAGTGCCTTCGTTTTCCTTTTATAACCTAACCAACTTAGAAAAGTTGAAAACCCCCCGATATTGTAATTTCAAAAACGCGTGAACCGATTATTATGAAACTTAGCTAATAGGCCAGTCAACGAAAAGGTATAGAGGAAAATGCATGGAACACAATTTTGGACTTCGTAACTTACCTATTACCTTACTTACCTACTTACCTATTACCTACTTGCACGCCAAATTTGAAATCTTAATTAATTATAGTTATGGAGATAGAACCACATTGATTCCAAAATATAGATCCCATTTATTCCCAATCCCGTGGGAATTTCGAAAAATCACCTTCTTAATGCACCTCTATGATACATAAGGTATATTTGTGTCAAATTTCAAGTCTCTAGGTCCAATGGTTTAGGCTGTGCGTTGTCTGTCAGTCAGTCATTCAGCAAGTCAGTCAATCAAGGTATTGTTTTATAGGTTTAGATATCGAAAAACTTGTCCGAGTCAAACTTGTAGCAAATTTAATCAGCTTTCTTTTGTATATAGTGGTCATGTCGCTAGGACGCATAGTTTCCGAGAATTAAGCGAAAAACGGAAAACTTGGACCTTCGAAGCCCCCCCTCCCCCCCGGCTCAAGGGGTACGAGCGGGGACTTTTGATATGTATACCTTCTAACTAGTCCAGGCAAAGTTACGAAGTCCAAAATTGTGTTCCAAGAATTTCTCTCTATACATTTGTTAGCGCATTCAATGCCTGGCCTATAAGAACCAGCTTGATTAAACTAGCTTTCAATTAAAGAAAACCACATCGAAATAGATCTATCCGTTTGGGAGCTACGATGCAGACAGATATACTGATACACAGGTGAAACTTATAATAACACCTCTTTTTCGATTGGGGGTTAAAAATCGGTTTAACTGTCCTTGAGATATGAGACTTTGAAAATAAAGTGTCTTAGATTTTTCAACTTTTCTAATTTATAGTTCACAACTAAATCTTCTAATTCAAGGCTTGGAACACGTAGGACCTCATTGGGTGCTTAACAGAAAATTATAACCAGAGTTAATGAGATTTCACACTCTGGAAGCAAGGCTAATGGCACTAATTACGCTTAATTATTAGAGTGATTCACTTTGCTTCTAATATGGAAGGAATTGAGTTAGTCTTATACTCTTTAGGCGCAAGAAACCGGCGAAAGTATTTTAACAAAAAAGTAAAACAACGTAAAAGCAATTTACAATGACATTAATCTAAGCTAAAACTTAAGACTAAATTAAATCTAAATAAGGCCCCCGTGGCACGGTGCCCAAAAGGCTGGCAGCGTTGCCTCGCTGAATAGCGATGCTGATTCTTTGAGAGAGAAAACTGCCCGCCCTTTGGTCACAAGTTGCATCTACCAAGCGCTTTTGCAACTCTGAAATAAACTTGCGCCGGGAGCCCATGGACCCAAGAAGTTAAAAAAATAAAGTAAACACTAGTAGTTTATTTCACTATGATTGAATCTCACGGTAGTTTCATGTTAAAAAAAGCAAAGCCTTAAAAATGCTTTTTTCGTTTTATTTCAGGCAGTTTTACATTTTGTTGAAAGATTACACAATGTTACATGTATTTCACAATGTTATGTTTAACCAATGTTTAACTTTGTATTTTCTTTGTGCCTTGTTTTCTGTTTTGCCTGTTATGTGGTGGTCAATAAAGAGGTTATTGTATTGTATGTTAAAAAAAGTACTAAATAGTAATTAGTTTGAGTTAAATTAAAAATTTTGTAAATTGCAGCAATAAGGCAAGTGAGGTCCCGGTTTTTTACGAGAATTTGTACAATCACATGTGAAATGGTTCTATTTGACATCAGAGTCTTCAATCTAATTTTCAACTAAAGCAGCTGCCCCCCCCCCCCCCCCCTTTCTATTGCTCCTAATTATTCGCTTAATTAATGAGATCCCAAGTAATTTCCCGCCAATCGGCTGTCAAGCAAGTTTTCAATATCTTCATAATTAATGATCACCTACAAAGGGTTATTAATTGAGTTCAAACAGTTTGACATGTTTTAAACTTTCATTAAAACGTCTTGCGTTTAAAATAAATTTAATACAGTTTATAGCTTAATAGAGAAGGGTGTGTGTGAGGTTTGACGGGTGTATCTGTGTGTAACGTCTATGGCAACGTAACTCCTAAACAGATTTGAATGCGGTTGTCTTAAATCAAAAGCTAGTAAAATCGATATGAATCCTTTGAACATGAAACTGGTGACATGTGATCATAGTGAAATGAACGGATCACTCGCGTATGTCAGTTGAATATAGAGTAGAGTATATATCGACACATCAATTGTGAAATCGCGAATCTGCAATAATAGTAGAAATAAGAAAATTTTACAGAAATATGCATTCCCATGTTTGGAACTATTTGGCTTCAAAATCTCATTTTTGTCCAAATTGCAGGTTCACGACTTTACCATTGAGGTGACGATACGTTTAGTTAGAGTACTATGTTTCGGACTAATCTGTAGTTCTAAACTGTAGCAGAGCGCGCGCAGTTTTCGTTTCGCTCCCGCCGAAGCGTGTGCTAATGAGCAAGGACTACGGAGTAGACGAAACGTGTCGGGCTATGCTCTCTGGTCTTGGATGTTTAATATGTATACGTACGTAATTATCTATTTATTTATTTTATTTAGTTAGGTATATGTACAAACTTATTCCTATCGCTTTCGTCATTAGCTCTACTTTGGCTAACATTCTCCAACCGCCCTAGAAGCGTAATGTACTATCAAACACCCGCTTATTGTTCCTAACTTATACCTAAAACCGCATGTTATTGGTACAAAGCTTATTTGCGGGTGCAAGAGGATTCGGGCCACGCCGGGATTAAATACTTACAGGACTACTAGCACCACTTACCCGGCGCACCCGTCAAACCCCTTATGTCACTCGCATTAGAGTTAAAATTCAACTAATTCAAAGTAATTTTTACTTGGTTTTTCCGCACGCGTATTAAGAAATCGCTTTCCGCCCGACTTGTCGAATCAACCTTGAATTAATTGTGTTTAGGATCAAAGTTGCTTGACGAGGTTTAGCCGGCTGGAAAATTGAAACGTATCCGTTTAACATACATGCGTGAAGGCATTTTCGTGTCTTGCTTTTGTTCGGGTTTTGGCTGACTTTGTAATTTCACTTTAAGTTTGAAGTCAAAGTGAAATATATTATTTAGGCCTTCATCGTCACATCAACCGGAAGACGTCCACTGCTGGACGTAGGTCTTCCCCGCGGATCTCTACGACGATCGGTGTTGGCAATACTACCAACATTGTGAACGTCAAGCTTTATTTTTATATAATTTTTCATGATTTTTGATTAGCGCTGGCAACTCTGCCTCGCCCTTCTTTTTTTCTGACCGCCAACGCGGATGGTGCGATCTGTATTTTGTGTGAGTTATTTCATTTTAATTCTTAAAGAACTGGTTTTAATTACAAAAGTCCAGACATATCTCTACAATCGGTCTTGTGCTACCAGCAGCCAATGGCTTCCCGCGACCTTTACCAGATCCTCCGTCCACCTTGCGGGATGCAATAACACTCCGCCTCCCGGTACGCGGTCGCAGCTCTAGAACCTTGCGACCCCAAAGGCTATCAGTTTTACGAGTAATAATGCCCAGCCCACTGCCACTTGAGGTGTGCAATTTGCTGAGCTATATCGGTAACTCGTCAATTCTGATTCAATCTCGCAGGAATTCAGGGGATTTTATATAAGAACATACTTAGGTACTTAATAATATAAATAACAGGCTGAAGCCCACATTGGCTATTGTAGGAGAATAATAATAATAATAACCTAACCAACTTAAAATTAAAAACAGAAAACCCGACTGCAATTTCGGGAAAGAACATCACTCCTACAACTGAGTGGAACCTATTGACAATGACACGTCATACGTTGAAATCCGTCAAACTGTTTAGGCTGTAGAGCGTTCCAAAGAATTGACAGTCGGCGTTGGGTAGTAAAAATGGTACTCTTCATATCGTCTTAGTGCTAACACTGTAGCACTGTTGTGTTCCGGTGTGGAAAGAGACACAAGAGGCATTCAATTTCATCCTAGTCCAATCTAGTCTAGGTTGGCAATGCATCTGACAGCGGTGACCAGCGGTGTTCTATGTAACAAAACGTTTCTTGACTGAAAAAAATGTCGGAAACTTGTCACTTCCTCGCCCACAGTGGGTGAACCAAGTTCCAACATTATTTTGTAACCTTTTATGCAAACAGTATCACAGATACACTAAGATACCAATACAATCTAAACCAAGGCAGTCCTCAGTTGTCCTACATTCTACAGAATCCTGGTCACAGCAGAAGACAATTGGTTTTTAACAAAACAAATACCAGAGTTCCCCGATGTAGGGTAACCTCACATAACGGTGGTATTATCGCAACGCGTTTGGCGAATTCTGGAATGTGTGGGGTGGCTCAAGTTAGGGGATACTGGAGACATTGTTTGGTTGAGTTTTTGAAGGTTGATTTGATATTCAACTTGAGGAGCGAGGGTTTGTAGTTTTGGTGTCTATTTGGTCATTAGATGTTTATGAAAAAATATACTGAAATCGCTAAGTTTTTTGCTGGAGAATGAAATAAAATAAGGGACGTTTTGAAATAAACTGGTTATTTGTGTATCTTTAGTCATGTGCCCGACAGCTTAGGAATTTCACTAGTGATTCGTTTATAAAATTTATCGTCATGAAATAACGTTACTTGCACATTTCAAATCTTGGTCTGAGGACAATAAGCCGTCGCAAAAATATTATTATTAAAAAAATACTGAATACTTAGGTACATAAAACATCAAAAACATGCGTTCATATGCTGACCAATCCAGGCCTCTATTTCACCAAAATTCAAATTCAAAATTAAGTCGGCAAAACCAAAGGTGATAATGGAAGTCAATTCACGTGAGCCAAACCGTTTCTGAATCGGGCCAAACATCTACAATTTTATTGCAAAAGTTTGCTGGCGTCGGCGTTCAGCTTAAAGTGGCAACTTACATTTATGCGATACAAATACAACGTTACTGTGTATTGAAAAACGCCAAAAACTCTTAATGCGATTTTGATGGGGTGTCAAAATTTATAGGGTCGTTATATGGAGGTTGAGGACAGTCAGTACTGACTGCTGGTTAGTAAAGAAGATTAATTGAAATTGATTTTAAGAACAATTGTGTTAAAGTTGTATTTGTAGTGGATCATCAGCTTTTCGGCGAAGGGAAACTTCTTAAGTTAAGCTGCATACCCCTGTGAAGAAACTATAGCTCAAACCGAGAGGCCTGTGCCCAGCAGTGGGATGTGGATAGGCTGGAGATGATGCGAGATAAATATCTTTCAAATGTAACTGTCGTCTATGAGAATTTGGGGAGGACTCCAATAGAGAGATCTCTCTCCAGGCAGATGTTATGCCTGGGGACCGAAGTCCGAAGGAAAAGAGTTGGAAGTTGTATTTATGCAACCGACTAAGAAACTTCGTTAGCGCGATGTAGAACCGTGATGACGTCATCCGCGTGTGGCGCTAAGGTCCCTGCAAGAACTTACATGATTTCGGCTAGGAATTTGAAATTCTGCCACGCGATAAAGCGGTCTAGCCCTCAGGCATTGTTTAGGCCTAGACGTGTCCATGTTGTTATCGTGACAGGTGTCCCAGTTCCGCGATTGTGTGAAATTAGGTGGCTTTGGAACTGACGTAGGACTAACTACATAGAAGTGTATGGTTTTAAAACATGTCTTTGTTGTCGCTACGTCAATGATGGGTGGAATTTTGAAATAGTATACCTTTTGCTGTTTGCAGGTGGAATAAATATTTTGAAGTTCATAAGCAGACACAGTAACTTGAGTTTTATTTAGGCGACCGGATAGCCTAGTGGTTAGAGATCCTGACTATGAAGGTTGAGGTCCCAGGTTCGATCCCCGGTCGGGGCAGGTGTTTGTATGATGAAACGAATGTTTGTTCTCGGGTTTGTTTACCTAATATGTATTTAAGTACGTATTTATCTATATAAGTATGTTATCCGTTGTCTAGTACCCATAGTACAGGCTTTGCCTAGTTTGGGACTAGGACAATATTTGTGTCAATTGTCTCGTGATATTTATACCTATTTATTTTTAACCCTCGACGCAAAATATCTGTGTACCATTCTGTGGTATCATAGTGGTGCTGCGCGCGCGGAGCGCTACCGCCAGAAAGACAGTGTATGCCTCTTCCAACTCACTGCTCATGGCGGCGAGAGTGTGGGACGCGAGTCCGATACACAAGTGCTGGAGGGGCTACCATAAGCCAGTCATCACAGGACCAGGGTGCCCGAAATAGTCACACTTACTCGTTGTTTTATTTTATTTTATTTTATTTTGTGCCGCCGCAGAAGCCGTGATAGCCTAGTGGTTTGACCTATCGCCTCTCAAGCAGAGGGTCGTGGGTTCAAACCCCGGCTCGCACCTCTGAGTTTTTCGGAATTTATGTGTGAAATTACATTTGTAATTTATCACGAGCTTTTCGGTGAAGTAAAAACATCGTGAGGAAACCTGCATACTCCTGCGAAGCAATTCAGTGGTGTGTGTGACGTTCCCAATCCGCACTGGGTCCGCGTGGGAACTATGTAGCCCAAGCCCTCTCATTCTGAGAGGAGGCCTGTGCCCAGCAGTGGGACGTAAATAGGCTGATGATGATGATGATGATGATGATGATTTTATTTCGTAATCAATTAACTATGGAAGCCATTTCCGGAATAAAAATATTTCATTTCATTTCATTTCATAGTTCCCAAACGGATGGACCGATTTTGATGCTGATTTTTTGTTTGAAATCTGACGTAACCGAGTTGGTTCTTAGGTATAATTTTTACACAAATTAACTTATAAGCTTGGCTTAGGGTTCTTCTCCAAGCTCTCTAAGCTTGGGCTGTAGTTCACAGGCGGTTTGAGACCTTTGCTCACATCAATACATTGCTTCAGGTCATGTTAATTTTGTATTTACAATATTGCACATTTGTTTTTTTTGTTGTAAGTTGCCCTAAGTCTAAATGCTTGTAATCTGACACTACGGTTTTTTTATTCCCGAATTATATAAAAATAATTTTAATTTCATGGCTTTGTTACTCATAAAATCATACCTACCTAATTGCAATTTCTAACTTGTCAACTTCGTAACTTTCGGAAATGTTATTTACTTATTGTTTAAAACCGGTAAAACCTATCCGTTGACACAACTAAAATAATTACTTACATTCTGTTACAAAGCTTTTGTAACTGCCTTGTAACAACTTCCGAGCGATTGTACAAAAATAACCAAATAATGGATTAGCCCTTAGCTCAAGGTCAACAAATTGAAATTACTTTACGATCCGACGCAAGGCCACGTGTAAGCTGTGTAGGTCACGTTTCCGGTTAACATGGATAATGGAGCTCAGTTTTTAGGGTACGTTAGGTGCGTCCGGATCGCTACCACCATGTTACTCACCTTATTCTATCTTCGCGTAGAAGTGGTCGCACTGTTGCAATAAAAAACCCCCGGCATAGAAACCTATGAAAAGTAAAAAAAAGATCTGGGCCTGGTCCTTTAATTAGGAAGTATGTTAACTTTTGCGCAGTCGGGTGCCGTCTCTTTGTATTTGTAAGCCCTCTGTAGGTACGGCACCCGACTGCGCAAAAGTTAACATAGTACGTAATTTGACGACCGGATAGCCTAGTGGTTAGAGACCCTGACTATGAAGCTCGAGGTCCCAGATGCTTGAATGATGAATACGAATGTTTGTTGTCGGGCCTTGGATGTTTAATATGTATATAACTATATATGTATTTATCTACATAAGTATGTTTATCCGTTGTCTAGTACCCATAGCACAGGCTTTGCCTAGTTTGGAACTAGGTCAATTGTCCCATGATATTTATTAATTATTTATTTTATTAACTAGCTGTTACCCGCGACTTCGTCTGCGCAGATTTCGTTTATTGCTAAGCCGTGGAAACTAAGTAGGGATATAAGTTCTGTATAACAATTAACTATCCATTATCCCATGCGTTTAGGTCTATTTAATTTGGGAAGCCATTCTCAGGAATGATGGACTGGAAGCCTAGATATTGTCTTTGGATTCTTTTCATTACAGGGGGGCTATGGCCACTGAGAAATCTGCTAACTGCGGCGCCAGCGCAGTGATTTACTTTTTCTTACTTACTTACTTAACGTATGGAATTTATTTTGGCTGGCTGCGCCCCCTGAGCCCCCCTCTTTCCTTCCGGTGGCATAGTGGTTCAATGGCTTGGAGGAAAGAGTAGTATTTGTGTTCTTTTTATGGCGGGGGCTGCGCCCCTTGAGCCTCCCTCTTTTCTTCGGGGGCGTAGTGGTTCGCTACTTATCAGTGGCTTGGAGGAATTAGTAGTGAACTAAAATAATTTATTGAATCAGGCAGGCAGGAATTAGTAGTGTTTGTTTTCTTTTTATGGCAGGGGGGCTGCGCCCCCCGAGCCTCCCTCTTTCCTTGCTGCGGCGTAGTGGTTCGCTACTTATCAATGGCTTGGAGGATTGAGTAGTGTTTGTATTATTTTTATGACGGGGGGCCTCGCCCCCCGAGCTCCCCCTCTTTCCTTTCTGCGGCGTAGTGTTTGTGTTCTTTTTATGGCGGGGGGCTGCGCCTGCTGCTGCGGCTGCTGCTCTTTACTTGCTGCAGTTGAGTGGTCCGCTACTAATGAATATTCTGGAGGCAATACCTTTTTACATTTCTTGTTGCGGGGGGCTGCCTGAAAGAGGGCCCCGGCAGTACAGGAACCAAACGGTAATGAAAATAAAATTTATGTATGCTCTAATGATCTTCTACTTGAATAAAGGCACTTTTTTCTGTAACATTTAAAATCCGCCGCTATCTTTGTTCCTACTACACACAATAATGAGGTACTATTAGTGAACACCAAAGAGTTTGTGCATAATTCTGTTCTGGAGTAAGGTTAAAAGTGTAGATCTATGGTTAAAACAAATGTCATAGTGGCAGAAGCGTTTACTTCATATCACGTTTGTTGTTATTCGAGTGATTGTATTTTTTGCTCTCTCTCTGTAGTTATTTCTTTAAGGACCTGACGACTACTGTGATTTTACTTGTGCGATGCCGATAATTGCACTCTGGATCGGATTTACAATTTCGGCTACTCGATTGCGGATGACAGCATCAAGACTAAACAGTGGCATCAATAATGCTCGTATTGTGTGTTGAAAGAATAATGTTTTTATTTGTATAACAGTGAATTTTAAATGAATAAATGACATAATAATATACATTATGCTGTTTTACTATATTCTTTCTTTCTTAGGTCTCTAAAAATAGCTAAATATCCATTAAAAAGAGATTCAATTGATCGTTTTCGCTGCAGAACCGTTTCACTACAAATGTCATATTGACGTACAATACATCCCACAAAGAAATCAATATGAAACGTATTTAGAAAAGGTTCAACGGAATGCGCGAACTGAATCGTATGTTGATTGTATAACTGTGGAACCGTATCACTGCAAATGTCATACTGACGTACCATACATCTGCCAAAGAAATGATTATGAATTTTGTTATGAAAAGGTTCCTCGGGGGACGCGAGTCCATTTTCTCGAATTATCGTTATCCCGCGGAAATTTTGCAGTTTTCCGGGATAAAAAGTAGCCTTTGTTACTCCCGGATGTACAAGCTATCTTCTTGTCAAATTTCATCATGATCGGAATTGCGGTTTTTGCGTGAAGAGGTAACAAACAGACAGACAGAGAGACAGAGTTACTTTCGCATTTATAATATTAGTTAGGATTAGGATTAGGAAGTTAGGATTAAAGAACCAGGCCCAGAAATCTTATTTTTTGCTTTTTTTTTAATCAAAGATGCTAAAAAAAATTTCACTACCATTAACAGATTCCTTAGACCGTTAGGTAGTCTGAGAAATAATTTTCAATTAGTCAGAGTCCTAAATGCGCTCAAAGTAAATTTGAGTCGTCGTTCCTAGCTGGAAAGCTAGACGAATGAACGTAAACTAGTAATTTATTTAGAGTCAACTGCAGCGTTCTGGCGCTTATACGAGTGTCTCGAACAACCCGGCAATTAAATATGGGACATGCGGACGAATAGAACGACTAGCATTTGGTGGGTAGGGAACTCCAATCGAGACATCTCTCTCCAGGCAGACGTTATGCTTGGGCACGAATCCCGAAAGAAGAGAGTTGTAAGTGTTGTAACAACACAAACTGACTTTAGAAATTTCGTTAGCGCGATGTAGAACAGTGATGACGTCACTCGCCTGCGGTGCTATGGTCGCTATAAAACTGTTTGTTAGACAAGATGAGAAATTTCATGACGCAGATTTGATTCCTTTTCATCTACAATGTTCCTTCATACATTATTATGATACTCGGGACTTAATCGCGTAAATAACATATATTTAAATTTGAATTTAAATACCTCGACGTTTCGGACGCGACGTTGCGTCGAAGGGACTGAAGAGGCGGGTATCAACATCTCCTAGCTGCACGGGCTCCTCGAACTACCCGCACTTGATCTTTATTATTAATTTTTTCACTAGGGTTGCCACTAGTCCGACACACAACACTCACAACATCCGGCGATATATCCGGCGACCATGGACGCAACGTTGCGTCCGAAACGTCGAGGTATTTAAATTCAAATTTAAATATATGTTTTTTACGCGATTAAGTCCTGAGTATCATGAAAATGTGTGAAAATCGCGAAAGTTAAAGTCATAGACAATGTTCCTTGCTTACGCGCATTAAAACAGCAGTGACAATACGCCCTCTTTGTACTGTGAATAAAGCTTTGAGCTACTACGTCAATTTTCGTGTTTCAACTGTCGTTGTATTGCCATTTCCCTCTAGCTCTGTCAAAAGGCTAGTCTGCATCATATCCAAAAAATAGAGTACCACAATTTTGCGCTTTCTTTTTACTGCTTATTAATTAATAATTGATATACACATGAAATTCTGAATTTAATTTTTGGGGTGAGCAAAGTAATTGTTTCCAGTTCATACATGAAATTCTATTGAAAATACCGTCTTTTCAGAGAAGTTATAAACATTTTCGGAAACATTTTCGCTTTCAGTTGCAGTAAAATATGACAAGCAATCGTTCGATCAAGCAATACAATACAATACAATACAATAACTCTTAATTGAACACCACATAACAGGTAAAACAAAAAATAAAGCACAAAAAAATACAAACATTACATTTTGATGAAAAAAATTACAAGACAAAACTCGTTTGTTAACCTGCCAGCCCCTGTGTCCCCCATTAACAGCCAGCAAACTTTTTCATCTCGATACTTGTTGTTTATAACTGAGTTTAACTTTAACCGCGGTCTGCCCTTTACCGAGTTTCTAGGGAACCCTTTCCTTTACCAATTGGGACCTGGCGACAAGACATTAGTATTAGATCAATGATATATATATTTTTAGGGTTCCGTACCTCAAAAGCAAAAAACGGAACCCTTATAGGATCACTTTGTTGTCCGTCTGTCTGTCTGCCTGTCTGTCAAGACCCTTTTTCTCTGGAACGCGTGGAGGTAGCATGATGAAATTAATAACAAATACTCAAGCTTGCGGTCCCTTGACGCTGTGAAAAAATCAACCTTCTAAGTCAACGCAATCAAAAGATACCGTCATTACAAAGGCTTAAGTTTAAGTTTAAGGGATTTAAGTTTTTTTTTAATACTACGAGGAAGGCGAACGACTTCCTGGTAGTATTAAAAAAAAACTTATAAAAGCTAAATACATGCTTATACGTAATGCATACGTCCTGTACGTAACAGAAATACCCGTAAAGCGGAAAAGGGGTTAAATGGCAATAATAAAGAGAAAATGATATGAGAGAGAAATGGTAATAATAAAGAGTCCATTTACAATAATATTTTGATAACCTAACCATACTTAGAAAAGTTGAAAAACCCCCGACATTGTCATTTCAACGTTCAATATTTCAAAAACGGTTGAACTGATTTTAATGAAACTTAGCTAAGAACCATCTCGATTAAACTAGCATTCGAACAAAAAAAAGCCGCATGGAAATAGGTCCATCCGTTTGCGAGCTACGTTGCCATAGATACTTAGATACACAGGTAAAACTTATAACACTTTTTCGTCGGGGGTTAAAAAAACTCGTAGTATTTACCTACTGCCATAAAAAAGCTCTCTAGGCTGCCAACGCTGCCAACCTAGAGAGCTAATATGAAATGCCTCTTATGCCCGTAATTACCCGTAATTAAGTATGTTTATCCGTTGTCTAGTACCCATAGTAGTTTGGGACTGGGTCAATTGGTGCCATCTATAATGAATTCATCTATACAAGAAAACTCCATGACTACAATTCATTCTATAGCACATTGAGCTCTCAACATAATGGGTATAGATTTATAGTCATTGTTTATTAATAACTATGGCAGGATAGTCTCGATAATGCATTTAAATCGTTAGATTAGCATAAAAACGCAGTTTGGGCTCGTTTCAAACAACAATCCTGTTGCCGCGTGATTTAATGGAGTTACAAAAAACTATGACTGAAATGCCTTCGTTATTATCATATAAATAAAAAAGCGCTTAGTCGACGCAACTTCTGACTGAAGGGCTGGCAGTGTTCTCTCTCAAATAATCAGCATCGCTATTCAGCGAGGCAACGCTGCCAGCCTTTTGGGCACCATGCCACGGGTGCCTTATTTAGATTTAATTTAGTTTTAAGTTTCAGTTTATTTAGTTTTAGCTTAGATTTGTAATGTCTCTCAATAATGGTTTTTGAATATTTAAAAAAAAATAGTAGCTGTAACATATACACAGTAAAATCCCGGAACCCCGGGAATCGAACCCGGGGCCTTGACATTTCCGTGTCATGTGCCATTCCGCTACACCACAGTTAGCCCTGGCAAGGATATCTAATCATTAAAAAAATGAGAATAGTACAAAAACATAAATAGTACATTGTGACCACGAAACGGATTGCTGAGTTCATCATCATCATCATCATCATATATTCAGCAAACATACATGTACATTAGTCTTAGAACTAAACATACATGGATCTACGTTGTCATAACCAACCCAGCCCAATAGCCGTTACGATAAAGTCACTAAATGAAAATAATCGATTTATTGATTATTTTTGTTTTTATTTTTATGAAACATTCATAGTATGAAACTCAGCATACAATGACAATGCAAAGAAAAATCTGTTAAGCAGCTGGACTTGAACCAGCAACCTCGGTAATCCGTACCACGCTCCACCAATTAAGCCATACTTAACATTACTTAAAAATTCGTTAGGTGCACCAGCACCTGACGAATTTTTCAATGCATTGTGTAATATTTTTTATTTGGAAGATCTCTCCTCAGCGCCATCTATGAGCAGCTTAATCAGACGGCTCACTCACTGAGGAGAGATCTTCCAAATAAAATATGACACAAGGCATTGAACAATTCGTTAGGTGCACCAATGTTAAGTATGGCTTAATTGGTGGAGCGTGGTACGGATTACCGAGGTTGCTGGTTCAAGTCCAGTTGCTTAACAGATTTTTCTTTGCGTTGTCATTGTATTTTGATAAAGTCACTGTATATTATTATTACAAACTGTATAAACTTGTGGCTCTGAGCTGCAGACCTCGCGGGTTAATTACCTATTTAACATTTTTCGTTTTTTTTCGTCTCCAAAAAAACAAAAAACTAACCTAGAAAATTATAGACTAAGTATAGTTTGAGCGGTGTCTAAATAAGTCGTTTTTTAGACCATTTAGACCCAACTCACTATTGTCACATCTTAGACTTACCTAATACGGGTGGTCGCGGCTGAACAAATTAACTGTTTTAAGTTCATTATATGTAAATATAATATGATTTACAACCTGTCTATAACGGCCAGTGTGGCACCATTAAAAAACTTAAGTTACACACATAATGAAAGGCATAATGAATAGCATCAAATAAAGCCGAACACTGTCACCGCATAAACATCCAAATGTTTATCAACAGGTGTGTATCAGCCTTATTTATTGCGACAAAGTTATTATACTGCGTTCCATGTAAGATTAGAGAAGCTTGTCTAGAACGCCGAGGATTGAGCTAGCATACTTCATCCAATTTAAATCTGGAATTCAGCGGCAAGAATCCAACTCTAAAGAGCTTTCACTGTTGCGGAGAGGAGCAGAGCGGTATCGAATAAGGATCTAACTAGTTTTTTACTTAGGTAGACTACTATCAAAATAATATAGAACACTGTAGCACAATCAGTCTGCGCAGACGTGTCGACATGCCTTTATATCAGGCTATTGCAATCTTTTGTACCAATCCTTCACTTTTACATAAATTTCAGTTATTACATTCACCTCTCACCTTTTTCATTCAATTAGACTAGCCATAATATATTATTCGGTCTGTCCGATGTTGTAAGAATTTCTCCGTTTTCCCCTGTACTTGCGTAAATCATGGCGCCCTGCCAACGTCTCAGGTTTAAACTCTTAATTTTTCCTTTATCTATCGTGAAATCGATAAAAAATTACAACGACAAAGTGTGAGACATAATATTGACCGCGATTACGTTACTAGGTTTAGATGCACTATTAATATTTTGACGTAGTTACATTTTCGTCAGTCTACCTGTGATCATGATGCATGTAACTGTGTCGAAATATCGAGAGCTCATCTCACATAGTAAGGTATTGATAATTATAAAGGTTATTACTGTGTCTTGTGCAATTAACCGCAAATCATTTAAAAGTGTTGACGATAAAGCCCTCCAAAGTTTGGGAGTGGGGTTCGAGAGGTCACGCCGTGCTAACAAGTGTGCCACCGTGCTGCGGCGTGAGGTCACGTGGAACTTCAACCCATTACATTTTCGTATGTTTTGTTTAATTGACGAAAAACATCTTCATTCCATAATATAATATTGAACTCCAGCTACAAGACTGAATGTATGGAACCATTGACTTTGAGTTAGCGCTTGAAAACGTCCGAACCGAAAGACTACTAATCGAGCGTCAGTCAGTCTTAGTTTGGTCATACGACAGCGCTATGACGTATGGTTGTCATCGAAAAATGACGTGTTGTACTGGGACACATTTACCGTGAATTTTTTACCAGACCCAAAATCCACGGAGTTCTTAAGTCAATGTAAGAAAATCATGCTCTTTTCAAACTTATCTAACGTTACCAGCAATCAACTATAAATATTTCCAATGCAATTAAAATAAACATAGAAAGTGATGGGAACACGCGAACCGAATCGATTAGACCGTTTTATTTATGCAAAATTTTAATCGATCGGATATAAAAATATCGATAATCTATTGACAAACTGGATCTCTGACTGCATTCCTTCGAAATGACGTTTATAAATATAAATAAGAAGCATTAATGTCGCCCGAAACTATTATGGAGGCGATCTTAAATTGTTATGACGAAGATTCCGATGAATTGAAAACGTATCGTTGTTTTTTTTTTGGTGCGTGGAAAACATGTTTTTGTAAAATGCCTAGTTTACACGCGTAAAAGGAACTGCATTTTAAAACTATTACTGAATCGAAGTTATAGGTTTCCTTTTAAATACACTGTACGTTTTAATTCCTTGTTTTACAACAAAAATGAGCACTTTAAAGATAAATTTCGCAAGCAGATTCCTAAATAGTTCCCTATCCCGTGGGAATTTCGAAAAATCCCTTCTTAGTGCACCTCTAGGATACTCAAGGTATATGTTTGTCAAATTTCAAGTCTCTAGGTCCAGTGGTTTGGGCTGTACGTTGTCTGTCAGTCAGTCAGTCAGTCACGGTACATTTTTATATGTATAGATTGTGTATTCTATAACTTTGTCGGCATTTGCATAAAATCATGTAAGTATTGAAAATTACAGTTTTTTTGTACCAAGAGTCTCGGAGCTATGCCGCGAACAGACGGATGGACATGGCGAAACTTTAGGGGTTCCTTATTTGAATGGAACTCTAAAAAAGGGTAAATTGACTTTCCTTTAATGTTCCGTACCAATTCAATTTACATGGTAATAATTTCGATTAATAAAGGGTGCAATGCGGGCGAAGGAATTTAAATTAACAATTTAATGGGAACATCTTGCCAACCGTTTTGGGAAATACTTTCATCTCTCTTACGCAAAAGTGAGCTCGTTTTACTACTCGTAGAATACAATACAATACAATTTATTTTATTGAACACCATAAAGCCAGGAGATTACAAAAAACCTAAGTACAGTCGAGTTAAGAACGTCCTCCTTTTTTGGAGTCGGTTAAAAACGGATAAAATCTCGTAGCTGGGTCACTTAAAAAAAGTTGTATGCTACTCACACTTTTTTTTGGATTTGGAATTGTTTATGTTATATCTACTCAGAATCACGAGCAGTTGTGCTATAAGAGCTACCTTCATACCAAATTTCAAGTTTCTAGGACATCTGGATTTCTGGAAGTACTCTTTAGGTTTTTTAAAATCGGCTATTTGTATGGAAATGGATTTTTTAATGACTATATCTTTTGATTGCGTTGGCTTAGAAGGTTGATTTTTTGACGGCTTTAAGGGACCGCAAGCTTGAGTATTTGATATTAATTTAAGCATGCTACCTCCACGCGTTCCAGAGAAAAAGGGTCTTGACAGGCAGACGGACAACAAAGTGATTCTATAAGGGTTCCGTTTTTTCCTTTAGAGGTACGGAACCCTAAAAATTCACAATCCCAGAAAAAAGTGTGCGTACAACTTTTTTTTTTAAATGGCTTTGGTTAAGTTGCTCATAGTGTAATCACATTAAGGTAATTATTCAGGCATCGCGAAACCTTTAAAGGTCACCACATTAATTCTTAAGGACATGTCAATGACGTTCACCTAATGATAAGTAAGTAAGTAAATACTTTATTGTACAAAAAAACAGGATAAAACACAAGTAACAACAATCAAATTCGAGTACAAAGGCGGACTTATCCCACTATGATTGCACTTTACCAAATTTAAGGATTTGCTTATTAATGAATTCATTCATTTACTAAGTCATGTACATTTTTGTATAAAGATGTTTCATTGTACATTGATAGTAGTCAGTCAATGACGTCCTGTAAGGGCACACAATAATCATTTAAACTTGCATTACACGATGTTAAAATTATGATTACGAAATTTAGGAAATTAGTCGAAGCAACTTATGACCAAAGGGCTGGCAGTTTTCTTTTCAAAGAATCAGCATCGCTATTCAGCGAGGCAACGCTGCCAGCCTTTTGGGCACTATGCCACGGGGGCCTTATTTAGATTTAATTTAGTTTTAGTTTAGAAAATAGAAAAAATTCTAAGTATTAATCTCTCGGTCCGAATTATAATTTTGTTCCTCTCGGGTTTGAAACTTTGGGTCCATGGGTCCCAGCGCTTACAAGCTTATTTCTGAGTTACAAAAGCGCTTAGTTGATGCAACTTGTGACCAAAGGGCTGGCAGTTTTCTCTCTCAAATAATCAGCATCGCTATTCAGCGAGGCAACGCTGCCAGCCTTTTGGGCACCATGCCACGGGGGCCTTATTTAGATTTAATTTAGTTTTAGTTTATTTAGTTTTAGTGTCATCGTAAATTGCTTTTATGTTATGTAAATAAATTATATTGAAATTACATAGGTACATGACACATTAAATATGTCCTGAGAAAAGATTTAGCCGTGGTGTTTTAATTTTGTAACACCCTCTTTTTTCTTCCTTAAAGGGATAAGTCTGCCTTTGTACCTACTCGAATTTGGTTGTTGTATCTTGTGTTTTTATCCTGTTTTTTGTAAAAGAAAGTGTTTACTCACTTACTTACTTTTTGGGTTGGGGGTTAACAAATAACGTATACTAAAATAAAAAGGATCACTAACGTAGTCAGTCGAGTATAGCCCGACATGTTTCGGTCTAATCCGTAGTCCTTCCACTGGGAGCACACGCTTCGGCGGGAGCAAAAGTATTTTTAAAGAACGTGCTAGTTTACTATTCCGAAGGTGAAGCACTTAGATATAATTTTATGTCAAATATATGTTAATGTATTATAATTTAAATATTAACTGGACGACATTAATTGATGACTTATGATTTAACTTTAAATAAATTTGAGATTACAACCGTATTAGCGGGAGCGCGTAATAGTTAACTAGCTGTGAATGGTTTAGTTTTATAATAATTAAAGCAAACTCAGCGATTGGAGGCGGAGGTGTCGCATGGAAACATACAATTGCCGCACAGACAACTATCTTTCACTTGAGGTCGCGGGTGAGCAAAGTAATTGTTTTTAGTTAATAAGTTAATGTGGACCTCTGCAAAGGAACGCCTGTAAGCCGAGCACGAGTTTTCGAATCCTGCGTAGTGTTACGTTATCGTATTGAAATCGAGAAATCTCATATAAAATTTTAGTTCAAAATACCTACGCTCGCGGGCGCTGTTCCAAACGTCATACAAACTCGATAACGTTACGACTGGATTACGTTACGCAGGATTCGAATATTCGTACTCGGGCCTAGTAGCGTTACTGGAGAGTGATTCAAAACAACAGAAAATATTTAATCGTTATAAAAAATCAGTCCGCCATTAAAATTCGCTCTAACCCATAAAACTATTTAATTAACGCTTGCAAGAAATAATTAATGTCCCAAAATAGGCTCACAAGCGCTCTTAATTTAATTTAATTTATTTATAATTAAAACAGATCGTAAAATTATAATAAAGCCAAATACCGAGAAGTGTCACCCACATGCTAACCTATGAATTTAATCTCATTAATATAAAACGAAAGTTAAACCAATTAATACAAGAATACGTTTAAAATCGATTAAATGGTTAATATAGAACCACCTTTATTTCCCAACCAGCTAAGACTAAAATTGAAAAACGCTACTTGTGTAGCCTGAGAAACGTAATATGCTAAATATGTAAAATATTTGTTTACCAAATCTGTGTTTATGTTGCCCATAGGTTTGAATGTAAGAGTTGGTACTTGGTCGTCAATTTCAATTTTGGGCATAGGTTTAAATAATAATAAGTTTACATTCGAACGGATAACATCCTGAGAATACCTGCACATGTAGCACGGCGCGCCATTTTGTAGCTTGTCGCGCAGTGCGTCCCTATCATTGTGATGGAATCGGTGAAGGGCGCCCTGGGGAGCTAGCACGCGCGCCATTTTGTCGCTTGTCGCTCAGTGCGTCCTTCACTATGAAAGGGACGCACTGCGCGACAAGTGACAAAATGGCGCGCCGTGCTACATGTACTGAGCTCTTAAACTCGTAGTACCTATCCTGCGGCTATTAAGCCAATCCTAACACATTGCACAGCTATGAAGTTTCTAATTATTGACAATGAACCATAGGAAAAAAAACTTGCTTGTTGCGTGTGGCAAACAAGAAAGTCACTTTTCTTACAATTATATTTTTTATAAACTCACTGAAACATGAATACACAGAAAAAAACCAGAAAAATGCCCAGCCGTGGTGTAGCGGAAAAGCACAGGACCCGGAGTGCCGAGGATCCGGGTTCGATTCCCGAGGTTGGCATTTTTCTGGTTTTTTTCTGTGTATTCATGTTTCAGTGAGTTTATAAAAAACATAATTGATATTCACAGGGAAACCGTAAAAATAAAAAATTGGGAGAAAAAAATACATCATGACTTTTCTTACAATTTTTGGACGTTTTGCTTTTTGGCCATTATGCTACTTGGCCATTATGCTACTTGGCTTGGAGTAACTGCTTTCGATAAGATTTCACAATTTACCTTACCTAGTATCATCTTTTTTGACATTATGTAGTTTGGACATTATGCTACACAGACTAAATAATTGCTATTTTGATGTTCTGCGTTATAGACGCTATGTTAATTGAACAAAATGCTAATTGGACGCCTGGCATTTTTCTTCTTGGAAAATTCGCGTCGCTGGACATTGTGCTACACAGACGATTCAGTACTAACCCTCGCCACGCTCGTACGCAGAGTTTCTGCCAAATCTGTGCAACCGTTTACATGAGTTCAAACCCCAAACAAACAAGTATTCAGTTGCGGTTACAATGTTACAATGCCGGGAATCACATCAAGCTACACAGCGCAGGTATGTTATTCTGCTAAACAGTTGTAACGTCTCGGTGATTTCATTAGGCTTGTGCTTGAGGCGCGGAAGGCAGCTTAGGCTGACGGAACACAGATACTTACATATGTATGTAAGTACTTTATGCATTATAAAAAAAAACAATAACAACCAAATATACTAACACAGAAACAGAAAAAGAACAAAGGCGAGCTCATCTCTAATAAGAGGTCTCTTCCAGCTAGCCTGGTTTGAGTAGGAATAACTTAGAAAAAAAATATGCTCAAGAAAATAATGGTGATAATAATAAATAATACTCATTAATTAAAAAAAAAGCTAATGTTGTCTTAACCCCCGACCAAGATAGAGAAG